>CAWUFW010007215.1:0-533258 GCA_963921515.1 Calotriton arnoldi
TGTACCGCAATGGACCGATCGGTGCGCACCCATTGACAATGGGCTTGCCTGGCAACGGACGCGTTTTCGAATTTCGAACGAGTCGGTTGCTGGAAAATCAGTTGGTCAACCACAACAATGTTGCAAAATCATGTATGTCATGAAGTTGAAGATTTGAAGGATGCTGTGGGCGTGTTTTGGTGCTGCTATTCCATGGATTGGCCAGATTCAGAAGATGCAAACGACTTGGACCTATCACTTTGGACACAAGGGACAGTATCTGCCTCTCCAGCACATATATATTGCTGGCTGTTCCCCTGAGAGCTCACTTGCCTGCACTACATGCTCCAGGACAACATCTGCCACTGCACTGCTGCTGTCTCTGCCCCTCTGGACCCTGCAATGGCACGTACTGTGGAGAGAGCCCCAGCCTTCAGCCTTGAAGAGAACCAGGCCCTGCTGGACAGCCTACTTCCACAGTACAGCAAGCTGTATGGGACACCAGGGGAGCAGGTGAGTGTTCTGTGCACTGCCTTTCTGAATGTGCATTTTGTCTGACTGGCAAGGCTGAAAGTCTGCATGCCACTGGCTAGCAGGCTCACTGAGTAGTTGTCACCCCCCATAGTGTGTAGTGACATGCACTGGACAGGTATGGTGCAGTGACAGTGCATTTGAACAAGGTTTTACTTCCCATGCAATGATACCATGTAGTGACGTCTGGCAAACTGTCCATGGGCAGCTTTGCACTGCCTGTGTACATCATGTGCCCCTGTGATTGAGACATGTATATACAACTGTGTCATGCATGGATATGTTGCATGTGTAGTAATGGCCTTTTCACTTTGTCATCCTGACAGGTTAATGCCCATCGGAAGCAGGAGATCTGGAAGGACATCATCCGGGCTGTCCGGTCCGTGGGGGTCTACAAGCGCCGGATCCGCAACTGCCAGAAGAGGTGGCAGGACCTTCGGGGCTGGCCCCGGAGTATTGCACGGGTCCAGCTGAAGCTGTCGCCTCCTCGCAGGAGGGGCGGAACACGGACCCTGACCCCCACATGCTCCAGATCCTGGCGGTGGTGTTTCCAGACCTGGATGGGCAGCTGAAGGCCAGACAGCAGCAAGGAGGGGGTGAGTCAAAGACTGCACTGTGAACTCTGTATTACATGCTTTGTGCCCTCCTCTGGCCTGGTTCAACTGCCACAGTGCAGCAGTCATGTTGTCCAGGAGCCATGTCCCTCTATTGTGCACTGCCCACTGCTCATCTGATACCCAGGTGTGGCCCTTACATTCAGGGAATTGTGTCACTTGGGACTGTGTCCTTGCAGTTTGCTTCACTAAAGGTGGGGGACAGCATCTGTTTCCCAAACTCTGTTGTGGGCATCATGGGTGGGTCCATTGTTCACACAACGCCTGTGTTTGGACGTGTGATCTGCGTGTTGCTTTGATATGCGGTCCACTTGCTGAGCTGAGCCACCACATGTGCCTGGGGTATGTGGCACACGCCCATGCAGCGGGTGGGAACAATGTTTGGGCCCCAGGAGTGTGCAGATTACGTGTGTCACACATACATAGCCAGCTATCCACTGTCCAGGGCACATCCCTCATTCATGTGGAGCAGGACAGTCATGCCTACTCCAGGCCATGCAATGCACTCTGTACTCCCACTCCCGTGTATCAGCTGACACATTGTGCACAGTGATTTGACCGCTCAGGTGTCTGCCTCTGTGTCAGTGTGCTGTGGATTAGTTGCCAGGACTGCTGGGGTGTTTCTTGGTAGGGGCTCAGCATGCCCCTGGAGATGTGACCATAGGAGACGATACTTGTGTGTCACATAGGTGTTTGATCAGCTGCCCGTGCAGACTGGGGTATGCGAATGTGAAGTTCAGGCAGCTGGTCCCCATTCACAGCAAATTGTGAGGGGCTCAGCTTCAGAGGGTAGTGTCACAGGTCTCCCATATGTCCAATCGGTATGACCTGGACAGATGAGGGTTAAGATGATGTGTTGTGTGGGGGATGTACATGTGCACTTGTGCAGCTCCAGGACTTGCATTCCCCATGACCTACTATTGTGACACAGTGCATAGTGTTGTTGTCTGGCTGCCAAGTCATACATCACTGAGACAGTGATGTATGACTTAGCAGCCATGCCTCTGCCATGGCATGTGTCAACTTATTGGTGGTCCTGCAGGGGAGTGACATGTGCTACATGCACACCATTGTGGCGATGGCTATTAGGACATGGGTGCATCATGGTGTCTGTCGCTGGTATGCATCACATGCATTTCCTATTTGACTCTGGGCATCCCTTTCATCCGGAAACCTGTACTGACTCAGTGGCAAGAGCTGTGATGTGTGCATGTCCACATGCCACACCGTGTCCTCTGCACTGTCCAACTACTGTGTACTTGGTGCATGTGTCCACACTGGGGTGTTGCAATCCAACAGACACCAGACAGATGGGTGCAAGGCCATGTGGGATGTGAGTGCCATGGTTGGCATCAGACTGACAATTGGCTTCTCCTGTTCAGTTAGGGCACTTTTAGCAATGTACAACTAATGATGCCAGGGCTTGCTCTGTAATGTGCTGTGCTCACAGTGGTGTGTGTGTTTGGTGCAGGTGACTGATGTCTGTCTGGTTCCCCATTGTTTGCAGATACATCCACGGCCACGGAAGGGGACAGCTCCACGGACCAGGAGGAGCCAGAGAGCCAGACTGGGTCAGCAGCCGAGGAGTGGTCGGAAGGACCCAGTGGCACGGAGGGCGAGGGGAGCCACACCGAGGAGTCCTCAGCACCATCCACCTCAGCTGAGGACCAGAGCAACTCGGAGGATGACTCCCTTGTGGAGGTGGGTGTCAGCAGCCACCACACCCCAGCTAGTGTTGCTGTCCCCGCCACCACCAGCACCACCACCGCCCTCCCATCGGCTCCCATTCCCCAGGTCCGTGGAGGCTCCCATGTACGGGAGCGTGTCTCCTTTGGGCCAGGCACCGCACCCCCTGCCCCTGTGTCCCCTGCTGCCCTGAGTGAGGAGTCTGTGTACCTCCTTCGCCAGCTCCATGTAGGGCAGACAGCCATGCTGAGTGTCCTCCATGCGCACACTGCACTGTTGACTCAGCTGGTGTCGTTCATGGAGGGCATCTCATCGGGCATGTCTGACCTACAGAGGGGCAATAGGTCCATGGATTCCTCCCTGACGGCAGCAGTGTCCCTCCTCAGACAGTCCCTCACCCCTCCTGCCTCTGCTCCATCCACACTCCCCAGCACCTTACCCGTCCCAAGCACACACACCGGCACAGGCACACACCAGCACACACACGTCCAGCACACAGACACACACGCCACAAACAAAACGCACACGCACGCACAGTCAGGGGACTGAAACCAGACTCACAGGGGATGGGGCACTGGAACACACACTCGCATCCACCAGCACTGCGCAGTCCTCAGTTGCCTCTCCCTCCAAAGCACCCTCCCTTGCCTCACCTGCAACCCCAAAGACCCAGCGCCTCTTCCTCAGTGACCTCGGCCTCTTCCCCTCCGATCCAGCTGCTACAGCATCCAGGGTGAAGAGGAAGCCCCCACACAGAGCAGAGTGCCCCTCGCCCCCGGACACCCTCCCCCAGGCGCAGACAGACTGAGGCCCCCACCCGCAAGTCCCCCGGAGTGTTAAGAGCAAGACCCCGCCGCCGCCCTGCAGCTCAAGCACCAGGTCTCCTTCCTCCATCCCTCAGGCCCCCACTCCACAGGTGCCCCCACCACACCCTGCCCCAGGTTCCCCCACCCACAGATATACCATCCCCAAGAGGCTCCGGCCTTCTCCCCCTGCCACTTGCTCTCCCGGCACCACACCCCCGCTGCACTTGTCTGTGCCACTGATGTGGTGAGGGTGTCCTCCCCTCTGTCCAGCCCACCTTGCCTGTTCCCCATTCTCCTCCCCTGGTGGTAGGCACTGCAGTGGAGTCCACTACCACCCTGTCTGACTTGGGCACTGCAGTGGCGGACCTGTCCACTCCATCTGCAGGGTCCACTGCAGTCGTGCCGGCACCCACAACATCTGAGCCATGCCCCCAGTTGTGCCGGCACACACCATGTCAGACACCTCCACTGCAGTTGTCAGTGGCTCTCCAGCACCCACCACCCCTTCCCTGCTTCCTCCTGGTGAGCCCTGATCCTGTCCCTGCGGTGCCTGGCCTACCCCCCGGTTGCCCCTCCTAGTGGATTGTCCCTGGTTTTGTGCAGGCATGTGTAGGGTGGCATCTGCCACTGTTACCCACTTGTGACTTTGTTGATGGACTGGCCATTGGCCTTTGTTTATGTTCTACCGGACTTCTACTTTTAATGCCACATATGCTGAATAAAGCAACTTTCTGTTCTCTAGTGCTTTTGCTTCTGATGTACATGATGTTGATGATGCTAACCATGCCCTTGCTGCAGTGATGGTGATATTTGGTCTCATGATAATGAAGTGTTACTGTGCAGGAACCCATGTGGTCCAGGGGGAATGTGTCCTATCCTGTGGTGTATCCATGTCATCCATAGCAGCATCTGAGGGTGTCATGTGTTCAGTATTTGGCAATGGGATTTCCTACTTAGATTGGCTATTTCACATCTGTGGCTTCCACCCCTGCACATCTGTTGTGCCTGCCATTGTTCAATTCGTCTACTTCCCTGACCGTGTGGCCATCTCCAGTGGACATGCAGGTTTGGGCATCAATGGGGAAGGACTCATCTGTGTTGTCAGTGCAACACTGCTATACAAGTGTGTTGGATCTGTGCTGATGATTCCGTTGGCACTTCCATGACCAGGCTGATGTGACGGGAGCCCTCATTTGGTGCTAATTGTTGATTGTGTGACCAAGTGCTCAGCTGACATGATGGGGCCCTACTGAGGCAACATATGGCACAGCTTTCCTCACACAGGAGTGGAGTCCCCTCATGGCAGTGTATACTCCTGTGACATTGCCTGCGCCCAAGGTGTGTGTTGTATGTGCATGTCTGTGTGTTCACTTCCGTTTAGCTGTGCATGCTGTGATCCCTAGTGTTGTACCTGTTTGTGATGCTAGCTGAGTTGAGCTATGTTCCCCAAAGTCTTCTCCCAGGGTTCTCTGTGATGTGGGTGCATGGCACATTACTGGTCATCAGGGTGTCACCCATAGGTGTGTTTGCTGTCAGGGCTGAGTTTGTGTGCAGACGCAGATGGGTCACAGTCAGGTTTCCCCTTGGCACTTGTTGTTTGCCCCTGTCATGTGATTTCCAGTTTGTGTTATCTTTCAGTGATTGTGACACGTTGTGTGTGTGACTGCTGGCACTCCTCAGGGTCCGGGCTGCAATGTTGGTTGTTGTCTATGTGTGTTCTTTGTGGGTGACCTTGGCTTCTTCATTGGTGTGTGACTGTGGCTGGGATCCCATTGGTTGGTGTGGTATTGCCGTCATGTCCATGTACAGCGTAGTGTGCAGTGTGTCAGACATTCAGGAGTCTTGTTGAGTGTCCATGTGTGATGTGTTTCTGCACCTTGGTTCCCACCCACCACCCTGGAATAGTCATGGGTGCATGTGCAATGTCACCAGTGCATGTGTGCTTCACTGCTGCACATTGTTGGAGGTCGAGGGGTGTGGTGTTGAGTGTGTGCAGATGAGAGTTGTTGCCCGGCTAGGCCCCTGCCTCCATGTTGGCCTTGGCTTACTGGCCATGCTGTTTGATTTGTGCTTGTGTAGGTGTGATGGTAGTTAGTTGCTCAGTACACATGACTGTGGTTCACAGTGTGAACCACATTTAGCTTTGTGATCACAGTGGGATTGTAATGCAGCCCAGGGTCACCACATTGTGGGGGCCCTGGGGGTGGTGCTGTGGTGTGTCTGTGTCTTGCTGTGTCAGTTGCTGTCCCTACGTGCCTGTGTGACATGTGTGATTTGTGCTCCCTCTCATCTGACAATGCCTGCTTGCCCACATAGGGGATTTGGATCCATGAGTTACCTTTGTGTGGCACTGTATGCACATCTGTATGATTGGTATTCAGGTCTCCTCATGTGTTGTGTGGTTGCCTGGGGACACTGGCACCCCCTCACCTGTTGTGTATGATGTGCAGTGTGGGTCTGCCTGTTTGTGTTTGTGCATCTGCACCACTGCATTGGCATATCTTGGGTGTGCCATTGGCTGTATGTAGTTTGGTGGGTTTCCCCTGCTGTCCCTGGGACTCCTAGGTCATCGGTCAGCACAATGATCATGGTTTGTGTGTCCCATTGCTGCCATGGTATGGTATCTGTTCACCTCACATCTACAGTCTCCACAGGGTATCTGCATGTGTGTGCCCATTGGTGCAAATATGTGGGTCTGCATTCTGATGGTCACTGCTGTCATTGTGTCATTGATGATTGTTGACGGTGTCAGCCCCCATGGGTGTTGTTTGTCTGCACATGGCCAAAGGTATGTCTTATTTGCACTGCAGGATTTGGCTCCCCCAATTTATGTTGCAATGGGACACATACACTACTTTGCCACTGATGTGTTTGTTGTTCTGTGACCAGGAATCATCCATGCAGTCTGGCAGTTGCACCTCTTTCTTTGTCAACACTTACCTTTTGGTCACTGTGATGATGGGGGTTTGGACCCCATTGCCACAATGTTCGAAATGTGCTTCAGCTATGGACCCCACACTTACATTTTGGTCACTGTGATGATGGGGGTTTGGACCCCATTGCCACAATGTTCAAAATGTGCTTCAGCTATGGACCCCACACTTACATTCTGGTCACTGTGATGATGGGGGTTTGGAACCCATTGCCACAATGTTCAAAGTGTGCTTCAGCTATGGACCCCACACTTACATTTTGGTCACTGTGATGATGGGGGTTTGGATCCCATTGCCACATTGTTCTAAGTGTGCTTCAGCTATGGACCCCACACTTACATTTTGGTCACTGTGATGATGGGGTTTGGACCCCATTGCCACAATGGTCATGGCCTGCTTGCATTGTGGGTGCCACACACATATATGTGTGGCACATGTGCTAGGGGGTCACATTGTATGTTCAAAGTCATGTTCGGTGTTGTAGGCATTTGACACAGTCTACACACGCTTGTCATGGTGTTGGGGGATGTCTTCTTCTTGCATTCCCTAGGTTGTGGTGTGCTGGTTGTGTCATGCATTGTCCATCCTATGAGTGGGGGTGGTAGTAGTGGTATGCATCCAGCCCCCCCTGGGTAAGGGTGGTAGTAGTGGTAGGCATTCAGCCCCCCTGGCTAAGGGTGGTAGTAGTGGTAGGCATCCAGCCCCCCCTGGGTAAGGGTGGTAGTAGTGTTAGGCATCCAGCCCCCCTGGCTTAGGGTGGTAGTAGTGGTAGGCATCCTGCCCCCCCTGGGTAAGGGTGGTAGTAGTGGTAGGCATCCTGCCCACCCTGGGTGAGGGTGGTAGTAGTGTTAGGCATCCAGCCCCCCCTGGCTAAGGGTTGTAGTAGTGGTAGGCATCCTGCCCCCCCTGGGTAAGGGTGGTAGTAGTGGTAGGCATCCTGCCCACCCTGGGTAAGGGTGGTAGTAGTGGTAGGCATCCTGCCCACCCTGGGTGAGGGTGGTAGTAGTGGTAGGCATCCAGCCCCCTGGCTAAGGGTGGTAGTAGTGGTAGGCATCCTGCCCCCTGGGTAAGGGTGGTAGTTGTGGTAGGCATCCTGCCCACCCTGGGTGAGGGTGGTAGTAGTGTTAGGCATCCAGCCCCCTGGCTAAGGGTGGTAGTAGTGGTAGACATCCTGCCCCCCTGGGTAAGGGTGGTAGTAGTGGTAGGCATCCTGCCCACCCTGGGTAAGGGTGGTAGTAGTGGTAGGCATCCTGCCCACCCTGGGTGAGGGTGGTAGTAGTGGTAGGCATCCAGCCCCCCTGGCTAAGGGTGGTAGTAGTGGTAGGCATCCTGCCCCCTGGGTAAGGGTGGTAGTAGTGGTAGGCATCCTGCCCCCCTGGCTAAGGGTGGTAGTAGTGGTAGGCATCCAGCCCCCCTGGCTAAGGGTTGTAGTAGTGGTAGGCATCCTGCCCCCCCTGGGTAAGGGTGGTAGTAGTGGTAGGCATCCTGCCCACCCTGGGTAAGGGTGGTAGTAGTGGTAGGCATCCTGCCCACCCTGGGTGAGGGTGGTAGTAGTGGTAGGCATCCAGCCCCCCCTGGCTAAGGGTGGTAGTAGTGGTAGGCATCCAGCCCCCCCCTGGCTAAGGGTGGTAGTAGTGGTAGGCATCCTGCCCCCCCTGGGTAAGGGTGGTAGTTGTGGTAGGCATCCTGCCCACCCTGGGTGAGGGTGGTAGTAGTGTTAGGCATCCAGCCCCCCCTGGCTAAGGGGGGCAGTAGTGGTAGGCATCCTGCCCCCCTGGGTAAGGGTGGTAGTAATGGTAGGCATCCTGTCCACCCTGGGTAAGGGTGGTAGTAGTGGTAGGCATCCTGCCCACCCTGGGTGAGGGTGGTAGTAGTGGTAGGCATCCAGCCCCCCCTGGCTAAGGGTGGTAGTAGTGGTAGGCATCCAGCCCCCCTGGCTGAGGGTGGTAGTAGTGGTAGGCATCCTGCCCCCCTGGGTAAGGGTGGTAGTAGTGGTAGGCATCCTGCCCCCCTGGCTAAGGGTGGTAGTAGTGGTAGGCATCCTGCCCCCCTGGGTAAGGGTGGTAGTAGTGGTAGGCATCCAGCCCCCCTGGCTAAGGGTGGTAGTAGTGGTAGGCATCCTGCCCCCCTGGGTAAGGGTGGTAGTAGTGGTAGGCATCCTGCCCCCCTGGCTAAGGGTGGTAGTAGTGGTAGGCATCCTGCCCCCTGGGTAAGGGTGGTAGTAGTGGTAGGCATCCTGCCCCCCTGGCTAAGGGTGGTAGTAGTGGTAGGCATCCTGCCCCCCTGGGTAAGGGTGGTAGTAGTGGTAGGCATCCAGCCCCCTGGCTAAGGGTGGTAGTAGTGGTAGGCATCCTGCCCCCCTGGGTAAGGGTGGTAGTAGTGGTAGGCATCCTGCCCCCTGGGCAAGGGTGGTAGTAGTGGTAGGCATCCTGCCCCCCCTGGGTAATGGTGGTAGTAGTGGTAGGCATCCTGCCCACCCTTGGTAAGGGTGGTAGTAGTGGTAGGCATCCTGCCCACCCTGGGTGAGGGTGGTAGTAGTGGTAGGCATCCAGCCCCCCAGGCTAAGGGTGGTAGTAGTGGTAGGCATCCTGCCCTCCCTGGGTAAGGGTGGTAGTAGTGGTAGGCATCCTGCCCCCCTGGCTAAGGGTGGTAGTAGTGGTAGGCATCCTGCCCCCTGGGTAAGGGTGGTAGTAGTGGTAGGCATCCAGCCCCCTGGCTAAGGGTGGTAGTAGTGGTAGGCATCCTGCCCCCTGGGTAAGGGTGGTAGTAGTGGTAGGCATCCTGCCCCCCTGGGTAAGGGTGGTAGTAGTGGTAGGCATCCTGCCCACCCTGGGTAAGGGTGGTAGTAGTGGTAGGCATCCTGCCCACCCTGGGTGAGGGTGGTAGTAGTGGTAGGCATCCAGCCCCCTGGCTAAGGGTGGTAGTAGTGGTAGGCATCCTGCCCCCTGGGTAAGGGTGGTAGTAGTGGTAGGCATCCTGCCCCCCTGGCTAAGGGTGGTAGTAGTGGTGAGGCATCCTGCCCTCCCTGGGTAAGGGTGGTAGTAGTGGTAGGCATCCAGCCCCCTGGCTAAGGGTGGTAGTAGTGGTAGGCATCCTGCCCCCCTGGGTAAGGGTGGTAGTAGTGGTAGGCATCCTGCCCCCCTGGGTAAGGGTGGTAGTAGTGGTAGGCATCCTGCCCACCCTGGGTGAGGGTGGTAGTAGTGGTAGGCATCCTGCCCACCCTGGGTGAGGGTGGTAGTAGTGGTAGGCATCCAGCCCCCTGGCTAAGGGTGGTAGTAGTGGTAGGCATCCTGCCCCCCTGGGTAAGGGTGGTAGTAGTGGTAGGCATCCTGCCCCCTGGCTAAGGGTGGTAGTAGTGGTAGACATCCTGCCCCCTGGGTAAGGGTGGTAGTAGTGGTAGGCATCCAGCCCCCTGGCTAAGGGTGGTAGTAGTGGTAGGCATCCTGCCCCCCTGGGTAAGGGTGGTAGTAGTGGTAGGCATCCTGCCCCCTGGGTAAGGATGGTAGTAGTGGTGAGGCATCCTGCCCCCCTGGCTAAGGGTGGTAGTAGTGGTAGGCATCCTGCCCCCTGGGTAAGGGTGGTAGTAGTGGTAGGCATCCAGCCCCCCTGGCTAAGGGTGGTAGTAGTGGTAGGCATCCTGCCCCCCTGGGTAAGGGTGGTAGTAGTGGTAGGCATCCTGCCCCCCTGGCTAAGGGTGGTAGTAGTGGTAGGCATCCTGCCCACCCTGGGTGAGGGTGGTAGTAGTGGTAGGCATCCAGCCCCCCCTGGCTAAGGGTGGTAGTTGTGGTAGGCAACCTGCCCCCCCTGGGTAAGGGTGGTAGTAGTGGTACGCATCCTGCCCCCCCTGGCTAAGGGTGGTGGTAGGCATCCAGCCCCCCCTGGGTGAGGGTGGTAGTAGTGGTAGGCATGGTAGGGGTGGTGGTGCGCATTCAGGCCCCTGTGTGCATATGTGGCATTGGTGATGGGCATCCCGCCCCTATGCTGCTGCTGTCGCTGGTGTAAGTATATTCTGCATCCCTCTGTGTGTGTGTGATGTGTCGTGTACGTGTTGTATGTGTTTTGTGGTTGGTGTCTGGCTTACCTTCTGCGCCGTACGCGTCCGTGCCTGTTCCGGTAGTAAATGTAGAATATCGGTATGATCGGGACGAAGGGATTCATGGTTGGTTCGTGTCGTTCGTCCTTCTCGTTGCTTCGCGTCGTCCTCGTCGCTTCGCCTCGTCTTCGTCGCTTCGCGTAGTCCTTGTCGCTTCACGTCGTCCTCGTCGCTGCTGTGTTCGTCTCGGAGCCGTGGATCGTGTTGTGGCGCGAATCGGAGCTTATGTGCGCCTCTCCCGGATGCTTTGACATGCCGTGCGTAGCGACGGGTTCGGCGCGTACGGAAGGCGCATCGTACTCGTTCGGCCGGACGGAGCTGCATTTTCCCTTCCATGCGACTCGATTCAGCGTTTCCGGATTCGCCTCGGTCGGGGAACAGGACCTGGTTTGGGTGAGTACGGCTCGGCCGGATTCTTTGCTGTTGTGCGCATCGTACTTACTCGTTCGGTGTGCTGTACGGATCGGTCGGGAAACAGGCTTTCGCATGGCTTTTTTCCCGACCGAATGGTGTTGGGTGCGCCTCCGACCGAGATCGGAATCGGCCCCTATGTGTGCAAAATACAAGCTCTATTATGAGTGAATTTTCTTTCTTTAGTGAGCGTTTGGTAGCTATAGAGAATTAACTGGTGTCATTGAGGAAGGCCAGGGCTGCTTCAGTAACAACAGAACGCACAGTCCCTGGAATTCATAGACCAGATAGAACTCTTTTGGAGGAAGCCTGGCCCAGGGACTTAAGGGCCAGACCCTGTGCAGGTCCTCCAGTTCCAAAGTCCACAGCAGTACAAAATCCAGTGAACCAGGTCCGTGAATGGTCCGACACTGACCAGCTGTCCAAAGTTCCTCAACAGAGAGTAGGCAACCATTTATCCAACTGTGCAGGGAATAAATCTGGAGTGAAAATCCATTCACTCAATCCCTGATATATTGGTTCTATTAGGAGCTCCAATTTACCCACAATCAATTTTCCATCAGAATCCTGCCCATTTGTAGTAGTCCTAACCAGGGTCCTGCATCTACACCTAGATTAGACTGAGTCATATGAGGAGTTTCACACCAAGACATTGAGCTGGCTTTCACAGCACAGGGAGTTTTCACTGATAGAGGCAGACAATATCTTGCATGTCCACAGGGTAGCCTGGATAGGGCCTGGAAGAATAGATCGGGCTGGATATTGCATTATTGTGAACTTTAGATGTCCCCATATGACGGAAAGGGTACTATTTGAGCACATAGACAATGAATCATTAATGAGGAGTTCCATTGAACCCCTACACTTGGGATACTTCTATAAGCCACCTTCCCGGGGCACTTTTTTCATTGCCTCAGCAGTCACAGTGAAACACGAATGTGTCGGCTCTGGGTCGCCGACTGGAGATGACTATTGGGGATACCTACTCACAATCGCTTTGAAGCACTCACCAATGTTAATTGACTGGCCAACAGTGCAGCATATACAACATACCCTGCCAGAATGGCTAACACTATAGTGACGGAGAGTTTGCGCCCCAATTTATGTAGTCAGCTGGGGGGCCCAATGGTGCCAGGACCTAATAGCAAACCTCAACCACATTCTCCAGTAATTGGAATAACTGTTCCAAATTACTCTCGCAGTTCTTACGCACCTGGTGAGGCAAGTAGGATACCTCATAATGTGGCCACATAAATTAAACTCATTTCTTGGAATCCAGAAGGCCTGAGTATAAAGAAAGACTTCCCAGAGTGGCATAGATTTATTGAAAAGTATGATATATGTCTCCTCAAGGAGACCTGGTCATTACAGCTGGCTTATCATGCAGGCTATGTAAACCTTTCTAAAGCAGCCACATCTTCTGGGGAGGGTAGGCCATTGGAAGCCCTTACGATGTGGGTGAAGACCATACTACCAGGTACGCTGAGGGTGATCAGGGTGGACATCTATAATGTATAGAATCGACCTACAGGTAATCGAAATGAGTTTGCTATCATTGATTTTCTGGGAAATCACCTAGCCTCACTTCCACCAACGGCAAGGAAAATTGTGGGAGGGGGTTTTAACTGCCAGTTACAGCCCTTGTGCCTAGACAATCAGGCCTTGAGCTGTGAGGAGAATGCAGCATGGGCAATTCCAGAATTGAGATTTCAACTATTAAGAAATTGACACCTCTAGCTGTTCAGATCCATACCCTGCCATTAAATCAAGGACTACATGCCTGTAATGATAGATCCTATTCTGACAAATGAAGCATGCATAGATACAACATGCCCAACCATACCAGTTTAATTGATTATGTATTTTTAGATGTTAAATTATGGCATGGGCTGATTGATATGATAATGATTAGAATGCACTACTACTTGGGTGAATCTTCACACGGGGGATCAACTGGCACTGAAGCTGACCCATATGATAGAAGACTGAGGCTCACTAACACCGGACAAAGGGTAAATGGAGTGATGTGAAACACACAAGAGAGTATTAATAAGATTCATAGCCTGGTCGCTGTTGGTATAGAAGACGTTACTTTGCAATACAGAACAGGAGTTGATTGTGAAATACTAGGACAGATCATGGAGGCCCACAAAAAGTTCTTCCAAAAACTGAGGGACCTCTTCAACAATGATGCTGGGAAGACAGTGAAGAGGTGGAATGGTCCAATAACATGGTATAATAAGCCCTGTAGAGAAGCCAAAACCAAGATAGTCTTGGTTATTAAGAAACAAAACCGACCCTTAATGCAGGTTGCTTGGCAATCCTACAGTAAGGTAAAGTTGGAATCTAAAAGGGACTGGGAGTGGTGAATCTGGAAGGGCCTACTAAGTGGTTCCAGGTCGGCCAAAGTCGTATCGCTCTGCAAGCTGCTGATCCTCCAAAGCCTAGGATGACTACCAGCACTTTTTCAAAGACTCAGGAACTCAAGTGGAACAGCGGAGAACAGTGCTGTTCCACATCATCTTGCAAGTACCAAAGACTGAGCTGTGAGGCTCCAAGACCACGAAAACCCAACACCAGAAATCACCACTGCACCCGAGCCGCCTAGCCTGAGCTGAAGTGGGCCAACAGTGCCAACGTGGGCCCGACCTCCTGATGACCTACAAAGAAGAAGGACACTGAAGAGCCACAAAAGCAGAAGACCAAGGAAGAGCAACTGACTTGGGCCCAGCCATGCCAGCCTGTCTGTTGTTCCCTGTCGAAACTGTGCAAAAAACATCTTGTCCTGCAGCTATTGTGCCTCCAAAGCCTGGCAGGACTGCTTGCCTTCAGTAAAGACTCAACAATTCCCAGGGAGCAGCAGAGTTACTTCCTTGCATCCAGCAGGCACCCCAAAGAAGACTGTGAGTGCTCCAGACCGCAAAAACCCAACAACACAAAACACCATTGCACTCGTGCTTCTGAGCTGCAGTGGGCCAACAGTGCCAGTGTGTTCCCCCGGCTCGCCAGAGACAAAGCCACCTTGAACTTGCCGCCCACTGTGGACATCCCGAAGCTGCCTGCAGCCTCTGTTAACAAGACCCCTCTACCGCGTGTGCCTCCAGTGATGAAAATCCAACACCTAAAGACATCTCTGTGCCTGTCGCCCCTGGAGAGAGGACCACAGGCATCCCCACATCCCTGAGAAATCCAAGAGTTGAGCCTCCCTGCTGGTTCAGCCCAATTGGACCCCCAGTCCGAGTCTGCAGCCTTTTTTCTGAAGGACCGATCTCCATAGACTGCTGTTTTAAAAAATACTTACCTGATCGTGATGATCTTGGTCCCTAAAGTTATATAAAGATACATGTTATTTTTATAAATTGGTGTGGAGCTCCTTATTGAGTCGTGTGCATCATTTATTGACTATTGTGTGTATGTGCAGATGTCTAACACTAACTCTCTGATAAGCCTAAGGCTGCTCGACCACAATACCTCCTAGAAGACCATCTTGGGATTGCTAGAGCAAGCCCCTGTCCACTAGTAAGGGAATACCTGGACTCTTTGCATGGTATTCCTTTTGGCATACCATATGATGAGTCTGCATCCTACAATAACATTGGCTTATACCCAGTTGGCTTATTAATTTACCTGTAAGTCCCTAGTAAAGTGGCATTACATGTGCCAAGGGCCTATTAATTAAATGCAGTGAGTTGGCCTGCAGCACTGGTTGTGCCACCGACTTAAGCAGCACTTTATACATGTCTCACACTTGCCATTGCAGAGCCTGTGTGTGCAGTATAAACTGCCGTTTTGAGCTTGCAAAATAAACCTCTTGCCAGGCCTGAACCTTCCTTTTTAATACCTATAAGTCACCCCTAGAGTAGCCGCTGGATAGCCCAAATGTCAGGGAGCAATGTATTTAAAATGCAGGACATGTACTTTTAAGTTTTACATGTGCTGGTAGTGAAATACTCTTAAATTAGTTTTTCACTGCTGCACGGCCTATCTCTCCCATTAGATACCATTGGAGTTGCCCTATTATATTTTATATGTGTCATTTCCAAATGGGAAGAGATCACCAGTTCAGGTTTGGAGTCTCTGGAATCACAATTTAAAATCCTAACTTATGGTGAAGTCAGATTTGCAATTCTGAAAGTGCCACTTTTAGACAGTTGGTATTTTCTTTGCCTTAGGCATTTGGTTCCTGCAGCCTGTCTCTGGGTCACATGACTGGGTGTAGTTGACAGTTGGGCTTTGTGTATTCCTCCTAGACAGCCACACACAATGGAAAGCTTAGGTGTGACTGGATGAGCCATCACTGGCATTATGGGTGGGAGGAGCTGGCCCAGCCCCACTTACACTTTAGTAGGCTGTGTCATGTTTCCATATAAAGGGATGCATACCCCCTGAAGTTATTCCAGAGCAAGGGCCAGGAAGGCAGGGCATCTGTGCTCTTCAAAGGCATGCTTCCAGACGCTTCTCCCCACTTCAAGGGCACAACAGTGTAGAAAAGAAGGACCTCAGACACCAAGGGCCCGATTCACAATGGTAAACGGAGATGAAAGTCTAACTTTATGATTTTTAGTATTCACAAAAGGTATTTACTGCTCATAAATGCCATTTGTGAATACCAAAAGTTGAACTTTACGACTTTCGGTGTTCACAAAGGGCATTTACAAGTAGTAAATGCCCTTTGTGAATACCGAAAGTCGTTAAGTTAGACTTCTGTCTAATTCTACCTTTGTGAATCGGGCCCCAACTCTTCGGTACACTTCTGGACCTGTGGATACTCTGCCAGGAAGAAGGACTGCTGAGCTGCTGCAAGGACTGCCACTTTACTGGATGGCTGCTCTAAAGGAGCTGCTGCCCTGCTGTGCTGACTTGCTGCCTGCTGCCCTCTTGCTTGGGGAAAAAGAACTGGACCTGCAACTTCGTCTTGAACCCATGGCCCTAATATGACTCAAAGGGCTAGACTGTTGGCCTCCTGATCTGAGCCTCAGCAGCTCCTGGACCCAGCTGCAGCGAGTTCCTGACCCCCAAGTGGTACTTCTCAGATCCTAAACCCTTGGTGTGCTCCTAAATCAACGAGCTCTTAAATCAAGCGTTTGCTCTCTTCGTGACTATAAACCTTCCCGTTTGTACTGAGACCATGCCTCTCTCATCGGAAATCAGCACGAGCCACCCCCAGCCCATCTCTTTGCACTGCAGCATTGAACACTGGGAGGGGACTGCCAATGCAAAGCACCAGCCCACGTGTCTGGGATGCCCGGCCTGCTCTTTGCGCCACGCAGACATCCGCCTGTGAGGCTCTTCTTGCTCTGCGCAACCCTCACCAATGCAAACCGGACTCTGGGCCCAAAACTTGAGAAGGTAAATCTTCAGTGTGACTAATCTGGGACTGTATCCGTTGTGGTCGGCTTGAACATTTGACTTTGACCCGGTCCACGCCACCAGATATCCGCAGTTGGCTCTGTATGCTTTTAAGGATTATTATTCACTTTATCCTTTAAAAATTCATTACTCCAGTGCTACAGATTGAATTTGTGTAATTTTGGTCTTGTTCTATTTATTACATTTTGCTCTATTTTTCTAACCTGGTGTGGGCTCTTTTTAGGTGGTGTTTTGCTGTTTTACTGTTTGAAGTGTTGCACAAATAATTAACACGTTCCCTCTAAGTTAAGCCTGACAGCTCTGTGACAAGCTACCAGAGGTTGAGCAAACGTTAGTTTGGCGTTGACTAGTAACCCAATTACTCACAATATTCACAATAGTTGCTTCACGTTCTTGTTTTTATTTTTTCAGATTTCCATTGCGTGAACTCTAAACATCTTCATCCTGATAATGACTCTTAATTAACTAATGGGTGGAAATGCTAGCAACACCATGTCAATTAGAAAATAAAATCTTTGTCTAGATCAAATTTGTAGTACGGGCACAATCAAATGAACCTCACTACTCCCTTCCTGCTATTTTATTTTGCCAACTTTTTTTAATACACATATGCTTATTTTCCTGCAATGTGTCCGTGTTTGAGCAGCTTTTCACTAATCACTTTCATAAATGATGTATGGCTTTCAGCAAAAATAAATCGTCATTCAGCGAAATATGTATACATTTTTAAAAAACATTATGCATGGTCTTATATAATATTATATCCTGAAAAATCATAACATTGATGGTGTGGTTACAATTTTTATGTAACATGAATTATACAAAATGAATGTACATGTTTTGTTTAGAATTATACCACAGTGAATGTTCTTTAAAAGCTCAAGTAAAAAAACGTAGACCATTAATGGGCTCTTATCTGATCGTAATTGAGAATTATTTCCATTTCATGCCTCCTATTAATTTAATAAGTTGCAATTCCACTCTGAAAAAAAGACTAATCAAAGGACTCACCTCTCATCACAGTACGAAATTTCCTTCTGCTGGGCTTAGAGATTACTTTTTCGGCTACTGAAGTGTCAATGAAAACATGAATCCATCAACCCAGATAAATAACAGGACAGCTGTTATGTGGAGCTTTAGTCTGACCGTACACCAATATGAGCTTGATGGGCATTCTGGGTTGTAGAGCTTCCAAATTGTTTAGGGAAGGGGCAAAGTTCTCAATCCATGCGTGAGGTAGGGCCTTCTGAGTGCATCATTTTACTTATACATTCTCCTTTGGTGGTCTATTCCTGTGTCATTTTCAGCCATTTATTAAAAGTTTGCAGAAATACCAAGCATTCTTAACAATGCCACTGCTAGTTGGAGCCTAACTCCTGCCATAGGGAAATACATGTGTATTCTTTGTGCAATGTGCACAGTAACACACAATATCAAGACTTTGCAGCATAGAGAATTACAGCATGCTTTCATACAACTGTAACACCCGTGTCCCTGATGGCTTTATAACCTGATTTAATTTTACTAGACAGCATCAGATGTTAAACTCCCCATGCCAATCTATTCCCATTTTCTAGAGTAGCATCTCAATGAGAATAATATATATGGGGGCAAATGATTGAACGTGTTTCTACTCTTGCACAAGGTGATGACATTGCCAGCATTCTCAACACACGCAAAGGTGATGGATTCTACCTCTTAACTCAGTCATAGAAGGTGTGAATGAATCCGTGGAATGAAACCCTGTATAATCACATTACTGATGTTGCTAGGGCACTGGCCGGACGTTCTGTGTAATTAATCGTTTGATTACTAACTTATCCCCCACTGAAGAGTGTGTCTTTTATTTCTGCAAACTTATGGTTCATTAGCAAAAACTGATTTCTTTGAAACTTTTCCTTTTGATAAGATATTTCTAAGAATATGGACTTTCTTTTTGACTGAAGACAGTTTCCAATTTTGGCAGTGTAAGGAATTGGGTTACTGGTTGAGAGGAATGAAACCCTTCCTAAGCAGCAACCACAATTCTTCTCAGGGTGAAGTCACATGCAGACCCTAAAATAACCTGTGCTCAACCCTCGGGGTAGCTTGGCACAGAGTAGGCAGGCTTAACTCAGAGGCAATATGTAAAGTATTTGGGCAGCACTTCAAACAGTAACACAATGAAAACAAACCACAAAAGGAGCCCACAACAGAGTTAGAAAGATAGAATGTTTTTAATAAATACAGCAAGACCAAAATAACAAAAATCCAGTTTGTAGAACCTGAGATATTACATTTTAAAGTTGTTAGAAATTAGATTTCTGGTTGGCTGAGGTATACACCCGGGCCAGGCAGGAACCACCACTCTAGTCAGTGTAAGCTAAGTACACACTAAGAGATTGGCTGTGCTCACCCTCTGGTAGCTTGACACAGAGCAGTCAGGCTTATCTAAAGAGGCAATGTGTAAAGTCTTTGTGCAACACGCACACACACACAGTAACACAATGAATACACCACAAAAAGACTCCACACAGGTTTAGAAACATAGATTATTATATTCTGAAGGAAACAACCAAAATGACAAAATATAATGAACAGACGTTGAGATATTAAATCTTAAGGGAATAAATGCAGTAAAGCACTGAGAAGCAAGTAGCACTAAAAAGGTTACTTTAGGTCATGCAGGACCTGGGCAAAGTCAAAGTTTGGGCTTACAGCGCTGTAGCGCCGGCTGGCTACAGGACCCACATAGGACCCGGTGAACAAAGTATCTTTCCTGGCTACAAACAACAAGATGCGCCGATCTTCTCCACGCAGTGAAGGCGATGCGTCAGTTTCGAAGATGGGTGCTGGAGTCGAGAGGTATCGAGCAATGCATTAGATTTTGCCACGCAGTGGAGAGGCTGCATAGATCTCATTAAGCTGCAGCAGTGGCGATACGCTGTCCGATGCGTTGATCTCTGGAGGCAAAGCACTGGTTCTGATGCGATGCGCAGATTTTACTCCGGCAACTGGGTCAATGCGCTGGTTCTGTTACACACAGACAGGAAATGCATCGAAATCCGTGTTGCAAATATTTGGGCCACTTCCAGTGACCCACGCACAGGAGCAGGGGTAGAGACTTTGATATCCCTGAATCTCAACCAACAGGAGGCAAGCCAACAAACCCTTGGAGAACATTTGGAGTGAAGGCAGAGTCCAACTCTCGTTCAGCAGAGTCAGAGAGCAGCAGGCAGCAGGGCAACAAACAGTAAAACAGGCCTTTCAGATCAACAGTCCAGTTGAGTCCTTTAAGAGGCACAACAGTACTTCTGGTAGAGCTTCAGTTACAAGTACAGTAGTATCTCAATCTAGGGGGTCAGAGACCCGGTACTTATACCAAAAAGTGCCTTTAATGTGGAGGGTGACTTAAAAGCAGCTCTCTGAAGAGCACAAGTATCCCTTTCAACCCAATCCAGTCCTGTTTGCTAGGCTATCTGTGGGGAGTAATCAGGTATTTGTGTGGGGAAAGGACACAGTCTATTCAAGTGAAGTATTAGCCCCTCCTTTCCATCCTGCCCAAACCAGGACATCAGCATGCAGATGTGTGTAGATGGGTACCCAGATACACCTATCCTTCCTGTGTTGTGGCTGTCTAGAGGAAATCACAAAGTGTAGCTGTCACCCACCTCAGACGTGTGTTAGAGACAGACTGTCTGGTACACAGAAGAGCAGTAAGTGCAGAGAAATGTCCACTTTCTAAAAGTAAATTCTAAAAAACAGCTATGGTGCACTCAAAGTTAAACTCTCGTCCAAATAATCTCAGGACTCCAAATTAATCAGGATTGGTGTGCTCACTCTGAGGTGGTTCTACCCTGCCACCTATTCAAAAAGAAGAAATTGACTAGGACCAAACAGTCCTAGACAGGGTGTGCACTTTCTAAAAGTGGCATTTCTAAAACAGTAATGTTAAATCCAACTTCACCTGTAAGAAGGATTTATTATTATCGTTCCAACCAATGAAACATGAAAGAGCTACTCCGCTCTGATCAGGAATTACAGCTTAAAAGTGTATTAAGGAAGTCCCAATGCTAGTAGAGTAGGCCTCTCAGTAGTGAAAAATGAAATAGACTGTTTGTCACTACCAGGACATGCAAAACATAAAGTTACATGTCCTATCTTTTACTTACATAGTACCCTGCCCTGAGGGTTAATTAGGGCCTGCCTTAGGGGTGACCTATATATATTAAAAGGGGAGGTTAAGGCTTGGCAAGTAGTTTTAAATACCAAGTCGAAGTGGCAGTAAACTGCACACACAAGCACTGCAGTGGTAGGCCTGAGACAGGTTTAAAAAGCTGTTCTGAGGGTGGCACGATCAGTGCAGCAGCCCGTTAGTAGCATTTAACTTACAGGCCCTGGGTATGTGGTATGCTACTTTACAAGGAACGTGTAAGTAAATTAATTATGCTAATCAGTTATACACCATGTCACCATGTTTAGGGGAGAAGCACATGCACTTCAATACTGGTTAGCAGGGGTAAAGTGACCAGAGTCCTAAAGTCAACAAAAGGAATCAGCAAAAACAGGGGTAAAGAGCAAAAAGTCTGGGGAAAGATCACCCTAAGGATGACAGGTTTAACAAACGTTTTTAGAGAAAATTGTACAGAAAGGCGTAAAGTGCCAACTGTGGATGTCTGGTCATGCTGGAGCGGGACAAAGTCACAAGTTCAGGTCAACCATGATGGAGCACAAGCCGGCGGCAGGGATCCAATGATGCCTGCTGAACAGAGCACCTTAAGTCCTGGGTTGCAGAGTGTTTCGTGGTTCGGCTTTGAAGAAGTGATATGCTGCTGAAGCAATTCATTAGTTCTGAGATGCGGCGCAGCTGTGGTGTGAGTTATGGTTGCTTTGATGTCAAGGATCCCACCAATTGAGCTTACAATGTGAAGTCTGGTGTCAGGATGCAGAAAGCAGTCGGGTATGATGTGTTGGTTCTGAACTGCTGCCAAGCTGCGATGCGGAGTCCGGATAGCCTGCGTTCCCTTCCCTGCCCTGGCTCCAGACTAAATACAGGGGATATGCAGCCCTTTGTGTGGAGACAGGGCACAGCCTATTCAGGTGTAAGTGAGGTTGGGCTCAGCCCTTCCCTCCCATCCTGCCAGTGATGGCCCATCCAGTCACACCTAATCTCCCATTGTGTGTGGCTGTCTAGGAGAAATACACAAAACCCACTACATCCAGTTATGTGACCAGAGACAGGTTGCAGGAACCTAATGGTTAAGGCAACAAAATGCCAACTTTCTAAAAGTGATAAGGTAGGTAAGGGTGCCAACAAGGGTTTCACTTGGAAGCAATGATATTGAGGACATTTTCATTTCTTGGTGATGCCTGAGAGTGACATCTCAAAAGATATACTTTCCAAATTTGCATTAGAATTAAGCAAATGACAAAGAAAATATAGGAGTTCTGAAAAAGATGCTATCTCATGGTACGTTGACAATGTCTTTTACAATGTATTTGGAGTCTCAGAATTTTCTGACATGACAATGTACTCTGTACCCACTTTCTCAATACAACAAGAGAATGTTTGCCTTTTGCCAAAAACAAGACTCTTAGGGGTGATATAAATTGTCCAGAGGAAAGATGGGCTATGTGTCGATGTTTTGGTCTCATTGGGTGAAAATCCATAAGACCATCTTCAGATCATGATGTTTATATGGAGATGAAGGATCCCATATATGGCCTCCAAGATGAAGCTTGGCTGAGATGTAGTGAGCCTGGAGTTTGTTATAAATCTGGTGAAAGGAATCGAGTATAGCACTCAGAGTGGTTGTCTCAATCATATGGAGTAATGTGTGTGTGTGGAGTTTTTATGTAGACCGAACTAGACTAGGAGTCAGAGCGCTTTACATGAGAACTAGTTGCGTTACAGAGGGACACATTAATTTTTTTTCTTTTTTCCATAAGGCACGGGAAGATTAAGTGATTTACCCAGAGGCACAGGATGTTGAGCATCCCTGGCAAAACTTGGGCCCGGCCCCCTGCTCCGAGTTTGACCGATCTAGCCATTTGGCCACATCCTCTCCCCTGGGTGGAACCCAAATTCTGTTCAGCGTACTTCAGGCAACAGAGTCACAAATAATGTCAATGCTTCAGCGTATGAACTTGGAACTTGAGAAATGAGATTTAAATAGAAATTGAGTAGTATGACGAAATGGAATAGCAAAGTGTGCCGGACAACAGCTGCTTAACATAGCTAAAGAACAGAGAATAGCTCTTGCTAACACATGGTGGTTCTTGTAGAGAGCAGTGGGCCCGTGTATTACAATCGGGTACCAAGACTTTTTTAAATGCAACAATGCTGCTGAAGGCATTGGGTGTGGCCAACGCTGTGCTTTGTATTACTTTGAACAATTCAGAATAATGGCCCAGCCTGCTGCAATGAATACACGTTTGGCTGGAGGCACAGAGGTTCTGTGAGTACTCCCGATGCCACCATCGCTGCATTTAAAAGCCATGGCACCGTCTAGTAAATTAAATTTGCCCATTAGGGGTGACCCAACATTACCATTTAGAGAAGAGAGCACAAGCACTTAAGCACTGGTTAACAGTGATAAATTGCACATAGTTCTAATGTCAGCAAAATTGAGGTCAGAAAAGGTGGAGGAGGAATGCAAAAAGTTGGGGGGAAAATGAACATAAGGCTGACAGGTCTAACAGGCAGGATTTTTCATCCACAGTTGCAGCTGTAAACTATATAATATGGTCTTTACTTACACAGATAACACTCTGGTAACTCTCTTTAACACATTAGCTGCTGGGCCTCCCCCCATAAGCCTTTTTTTTGCTGTTTTGGGTAGTTCGCGCTTAGGCCCCAGAACGTTTTGTCTACATAAGGTATCTATGCCAAATTTGCGTCCATTTTTTTTCAACATCCTGGGGATTTTAAAGGTACCTAGGGTGTGTGGATTCTGGTGGAGGGGACCAAGAAATTAGCCAAAATACAGCTACGATGTGGGTATTTTGGGGAAAAATGGGGAAAAAGTACTACATAAGAAAGTGCCTGATTTTTTCCCTGCAACCGGCATCAACAAAGTGTTTGTGGTGTTAGAATCACCTTCTTCCCAGCTTTCAGGAACAGGCACACTTGAATCAGAAAACCACATTTTTCAACACAGTTTTGGCATTTTACTGGGATATATTTTTTTTTGTGTGCTTTCAACCTCCTTCCAGTTACTGGTGGAAAAGGGTGTGAACCCAATGGCGGATCATGGAAAACTATACATTTCTGAAATGTAGACCAAATTCTGAATTTAGCAAGGGTAATTTGTGTAGATCCATCAAGGTTTTACTATAACAAGTAAGAGTTGAAATAAAAAAAATATTGAAATTAAGCTAATAAAACAGCCATTTCTGCCTATGTTTTCATCTGTAACTTCTTATAACTATGGCAGATTTTCAAAATCAATATAACGTTATGTTTGCTGGACCCTTTCTATTGTGGGGATATATAGGGCTTGTAGGTTGACCAAGAGCCTGAGGTACCCAGTGCCAATAACTGAGCTGCACCTTGCAATGGTTTTTCATTTTATACAGGGTACAAAGCATTTCATATGGTAAAATATAGAGTGGAAATAGGTCTCAAGGGAACATATGCATTTCCAAAATGTGCACAAGATATGGAGTTTAGAAGCAGTGGTTATATTCACATCTTTGAATTTGTGTGTACCCATACTAGCATGTAAATTACAGGGCATTTCTCAAAATGACTTTTTTCTTATACACTGTCTTACATTCGGAGGGTGCAAATGCAGAGAAAGACGATTGGTAATAACACTTGTTCTACTATTCTGTGTTCCCGTAAGTCTCCCAATAAAAACGGTACCTCCCTTGTGTGGGTAGGCCTAGTGCCCGCAAAAGGAAATTGGCAAAAATGCAATGTAAACACATTACATTTTTCTACTGAAAACGTACTCTTTTTTCGCAATGTGTCTAGCTGTTGATTTTGGGCCCAAGCTCAGCCGGCACCTAAGGAAACCTAGAAACCTGTACATTATTTAAAAACTAGACACCCAGGGGCATCCAGCATGGGTGACTTGTGAGGCTCGGTCCAGGTTCTGTTACCCAGAATCCCCTGCAAACCTCAAATTTAGCAAACAAATTCACATTTTCTTCACATTTCTATGTGGGAAACTTGTGGGATCACCAGGTCGGTCCAAATTTTGTTCCCCCCATGTCTCCTGATAAAAATGCTACATCACTTGTGTGGGTGGGCCAAGTGCCTGCAACGAGGAAGGGCCCAAAACATATTGTGGAGGCATCAAATCTATCGATCACAAAACAGCCTGGTTTTGCAAGGGAGTCACCTGTGTTTTTGGTCCCGACTCGGCGACCTTTTTGGGAAACCAACCAAACCCAGACATTTCTCAGAACTACACACCCGAAAGAGTCCAGGTAGATGTGGTTTCTGTGGATCCTCCAACATTTTCTTAGCCAGAATCTTCTGCAAACCTCAAATTTAGCTAAAAACAATCATATTTTCCTCACATTTCTGTGTGAGAAAGTTGTGGAATCACTGGGCCAGCGCAAATTTCCTACTACCCAGCATTTCCCCAGGTCTCCGGATAAAACTTCTACCTCACATGTGTGGGTAGGCCAAGTGTCTGTGACAGGAAGGGGCCCAAAACATATTGTGGAGGCATCAAAATTATCACAAAATAACCTGCTCTGCAAAGGGGGTGACCTGCGTTTTTTGTCCCGGGCTCGGCGGTCATCTAGGGAAACCTACCAAACCAAGATATTTCTGAAAACTAGACAACCAGAGGAGTCCAGGGAGGTGTGGCTTGTGTGGATCCCCCAACATTTTCTTATACAAAATCCCATGCAAACCTCCAATTTAGCTTAAAAACTCACAATTTTCTCACATTTCTGTGTGGGAAAGTTGCGGGATCAAGGGACGGCACACATTTCCTACCACCCAGTGTTTCCCCAGGTCTCCCAATAAAAATTCAACCTCACTTGTGTGGGTGGGCCAATTTCCCATGCCAGGAATGGGTCCACAATGTATTGTGGAGACATCAAAATTATCTATTGCAAAACAGCCTGATTTTGCAAGGGGTTCACCTGCATTTTTGATCCCGGGCTCGGCGGCCTTCTAGGGAAATCTACCAAACCCAGACATCTCTGAAAACTAGACACCCGGGGGAGTCCAGGGAGGTGTGTCTTGCATGGATCCCCCAATGTTTTCTTAATCAGAATCCCTTGCAAACCTCAAATTTAGCTAACAGAAATCACCAAAACATTACTGCATACCCATCCACTAGTCAATCACTGGCATACTGATTGGATTTGGCACGTGGGTAAGTAAATGGTTAATAGAAAACCTTCACTCACCAATGATTTTGTGAAATAAAATCCTCAAAAGTAATTGTTAATAATTTCAACATTAGATCAAAGAAACACTGACTTACAGCTCGTGAGCTGTAAATCCATGCTAAGGTAGCAACCGCTTTACAGTTCATGTACATCAGACACAGAAAACCATTGAGACTGCCAGCTGTGGGTCCAACACAATACAACACTTACATTTACAAACAGCACTAATCACTCTCATATGCCAACAGGACTAACACACCAGTTTCACTACCAGCCACCCAAACATCAGACAACTGACAAACACACTTTAAGCAAGTCAATACACATACTGGCTACCAGTCACCAACACATCGCCAATCCACGTACACTGCCAGCCAAGCACCAGTCTACACACACCGCCCACCAACCAAGTGCCAGTCTGCACACACCGCAAGTCAAGTGCCAGTATACACACACCTCAAGCCAGATGCCAATCCACACACATTGCCAGCCAAGCGCTAGTCCACCTGCACCGCCAGCCAAGAGCCACTCCACAGGCACCACCAGCCAAATGCCAGTCCACACGCACCACCAGCCAAGCCCTAGTCCACACACATACCAGCCAAGAATCAATCTACACACACCACCAGTCAAATGCCAGTCCATGTCCACTGCCAGCCAAGTGCTAGTCCACATGCACCACCAGCCAAGTGCCAGTCTACATGCACCGGCAGCCAAACAGCAGTCTACACACACCCAATGCAAGCCCTTGATAAATCTGGCCCTCCATGTGCTTGCCAGACGTACTGCTGTGCCTCATGTAAATCTGAATTTGTGGATGATCACTTTTACCACCATTTACTGAAGAAGTTTGTTGTTACAGGCATATTTGTATTCCTTGTTATTCTGCAGCGCCTGTTTGTAGATGCACAATAGCACTGAATAAAATGTACATTTGTCACTGATTAGTTCCCTGTGCCCATGGTAGGGTGAAGGGTCATGATTGCTTCTTCATATGCTTCATCTGAGCTCTTAAATGTTTTTTATACAGACTCTAACCCTTCATATACAAAGCTAAGTACCATTTTTGGCGCAGAGCACTTTATGAGACAGTTTTACATTTTTCTTTTGCGGATAGATGCATGTGTGCATTCTTTAATCGTTTCACTTTTCCTGGATGTTATGACTAAAATACCCCAGGCCCAGATAAAAACATAAGATAGTAAAAAAGATAATGATTAGGCAACATATGCATCTTTGGCTGTAAATTCAGGTTTATATTCTTTTAAATTATTTTTTAGAGTGATGAACAGTTGCTGTCTATTAATAAGGCTTCATGATGATCGTCCTGGAGATTCCAAATTAGGTGAGAACAGACTTGGGCTTGACCGTCGTTGCTGCTTCGATTGCTCCATATTGGACTTCCTCTAGTAAAAATGACGGAGTGTCCCTTGTACATTCTCGAACTTTGTATGACTGAGAATTCCTGTAAGTTTGTTCGTGTGTCTAACCACCAAGCACTGTGCACCGAGCTAGAGACTTCCCTGATATACGCAGTATGCCACACCATTTCAGGGCTATGTTTTTTTCTTATTCCTCGTGGTCACCCCTGTAAGTGAAATAGACGGTCCTTTTTAGAAAAGGGCTCTCTTATAGTTTAGGTAGAGCTTGTAAACTCTGCTGAATTGCTTAAGGGCCTCATTGCAACTACACAGATGACTGCATAGCCTGCGCATACCGAATTTGAGTTATGCGTACTTTATTTAAAACAGTAATTACCCGGTCCGCAGCTCAGGGTAAATTTCGGCAGGTCAAACTTCAGGAATTTAATGGGAGAAAATTGAGCCGTAAAAACGGGGCATGCAGATTTAGGTGTGGTAAGCATTACACATTATTGGGGAAACTTGAAATAGGTCCTTTTTATTGTACCCAATAAATTCTAATGCCAATACTTAATCGAGAAGGGCAAACCTGGGGGCATATTTACGTTTCCTGGCGCATCCCTGCAAATCAGCAGGGATGCGCCAGGAAACGTGCGACACGCATCTCAATCCTTGCGCCACCACGGATGCGCCGCATTTACAATGCGGCGCATCATGGCGCAGGAAATGCAGATGCGTGTCGCATCTGCTGCCGTAACGCTAGCGCAGTGCTGGAGTTGTGTCGCGGGCGCGACGCAACTCCAGCACTGTGCCAACCATGCCTATGTCTAACATGGTGCGTCAAGCCTTACGCCTGCTTCAAGCAGGCGCAAGGTTTTGACGCAGCGGGGTCGGAAAAGTGACTGAGTGAAATCTTTAGATTTCACTCAGCCACTTTTCCGAGGTGTTCCTGCGTCGGAACGCCCCCCCCTGCGCCAGAACGCCCACATGAAACCTGACGCAGGTTTCATGTGGGGCAGGGCTTTACAACGTGACGCATCTCCCTAGATGCGTCACGTTGTAAATACCCCGCAGCATGGCGCTGGCTTTACGCTGCCGCTGCGTCACAGAAGTGACGCAACGGCGGCGCAAAAGTGGCGCAAGGGGCTTGTAAATATGCCCCTTGGTAATTACTGGTGTGATAAACAGCACACCATTTATGATTGCAATTTTTGAGCAATCAAGTTTTTGCCGAGGGATTCCATTTTACCAGGCCATTCATAATCAGGCCCACAGGCCTAAATTATTAGTTGGCAGGAGATATGGGTGCTATTTGTTTCACCATCAGTATCAATACTTTGAAGTTCTAAATTTAACACTTGCAATAAATGGCAACTATTGCTAGGTTTCTCAATTGCAATGAGGAATGGCATGCAGATGTTGGTGCATATTAACATGCCCTGCTTTTTCTCAGGCTTTTTCACCAATCTAATATCTGCAGGTTTGACTTGCTGATATCCACCTGGGAAAAACTCTGAGGGCGGATCACTCGTAATTGCAACTCACTTGATTTGTGCACGCCTAAATCAGATTATCAGCAGTTCTAAAAATGTCAAATAATAAGTCCAAATGGGACCATTTCCTCTTATAATTATCCTACCCAGTTTTCATTAGTGTATTGTTTCTTTTTCAAGGAGACCACTAGCACAGCAGGTGCCTACAATAATGAATGCAGCCTTCACTCACCATTGTGCTCCCATCGCAATCGTATTAAGGTCAAAGCTGAACATCTCAGGGAGTGGAATAGAAAGCTCGATATTTGTTCTTTGACTTTCTCTAGAAAAAGAATGACTGTTTCTGCCTCCATATTTAGCAGAAGCCATTGTCTTGCGTTCACTATGTTCAAGGAAACAGGTTTTGTTTATTGATGGCTGTGTTGTCTAGAATTGCCCAAAATAATAATAGGAGGTACTTAAAGTGTTGGTTTAGACTTGCAATACGGTGCTCTCCTGCCAATCTATCAATGTAAAGGCGGTAAACAAGCATTGTTTGTTCGTTTTTCATTCAGTGTGCTTCAAGCCCTGCTTACATTCAAATCGACTTCTGCTCCATTTAACTGTAAACTGGTATTT
Organism: Calotriton arnoldi; assembly: GCA_963921515.1. Lineage (NCBI taxonomy): Eukaryota > Metazoa > Chordata > Amphibia > Caudata > Salamandridae > Calotriton > Calotriton arnoldi. The sequence continues at coordinate 29,232 of CAWUFW010007215.1, forward strand.
GTTTTGATTTTTCTTAAAATATCTGCTTTCAGTATGCAAACCTTGATTGGCCATGCTTTCAAAGCTTGGATTCCTGTGGTGTTAATTTTCTAGTTAGTCGGTGCCATGCAAGTTTTCTTAGCACAGCTTCAAACGTTTTGCTTGCACACCCATAGCATTGATAAGATGTGTTTTATTAGTGTTTCCATGGTATCAGCATTTTTTAGTGTTCTGATTTTATAAATTAAAGGGGCGATGGTCATATAGACCTATTCACATAACTGCTACAGGTTAGCAGTGTACCTCATACACTAATTGTACAAGCCCAATTATAGCAAGCTTCATACATGACATTCAACAACTATTCAGCTTTCAAATTTAGTAGGACCAAGGCTTTTTAAAGATTAACCAATTCACCTAAACCGGATTAGCATATTGACTTCATAGTCTGCAAACACACAATGGGCCGAATGTATTAATTTATGAGGAAGCATTTTTAAATATCTTATTTATGTGGAGAGATGTTTTAACGCCTTAGCTGCTGAGGCTTTTCCACCCACAGTGCTGAGAATTTTTTTTTGCTATGTGTGGTAATTCGCCCTTATGCCTTCATAACTTTATTCCCACATAAGGTATCCACACCAGATTTGCGTCCTCTTTTACCATTATTCAGGGGATTCTAATAGTACCCAGGGGTTTTGGATTCTCCTGGAGAGAACTGACAAAATAGCAAGAAAGCATATTCTTTTTTCCAAAAATGGAATCAACAAAAGGTATGCTGGGGTAGAGTCACTGTTAGACCTGACATCCTTGGCGTCTTTTCCCCAAACATTTTGCATTACTCCTCCATTTTTGACAATCTCATTTTTAATGGCCTTGGAACTCTGTGCACTTCACCACTACTACCCAGTGCTAAAGTGCTGGTGCCCTTGCCTCTAAACATGCAGTGGCATGCCACAAAAGGTTGCCCCCCCCCCTGCAGAATGCGATGAGGGACCCCTGAGTCTTTCATATCTGACAGATAGCCATTGGCCTTGGGCTGAATGGGGACCGCCTGTAGGGTTGGGGGCCCCTTGAAGAGTTGGGGTCTCCCTGCGCCACAGGGCCAGCAGGGACCTGTGTTATGCCCCTGTCAACATGGTAAAATTGGCTTACACCCAATTGGCACTTTTAATGTACCTGTAAGTCTGTAGTAAAGACGTACTGCATGTTACCAAGGCATGTAAATTGATGCTATTTGTGGGCCTGCAGCACTTATGGTGCCACCCACTTAAGGGATCTTTCTAAACACGTCTCAGGTCTGCCATTTTAGCCTGAATGCAGTTTTAAACTGCCAATTTGACTTGAAAAAGTAAACCTTTTCCCATGCCTAAAACATTTTTTATACATATACGTCACTCCTAGGGTAGGCCTTAAACAATAGAGTAGGGTGCATTGTATTTGAAACTTTACTCGGGCCTCTTCCCTGTCCATTGTTATTTTGCACACCATGCTACCTCAGTTATGACCCAGCTGTATACAATTAGTCTTGACCCTTCTCCAATGGGAACAATCCAGTCCGAACTGGCAAGCCAGGCCCTCCTGGAACAGGAACACAAGCAATCTAGATCGGTTTTTTACTAGTTAGGGCTAATCATACAGGCATAGCTTGGTTCCAGTGACACAGTGTGCATGGAACCCAAGTCTGGCCTACCCGTCAAACTTACTAAAGTATACAAAAAATTGATGGATGGAATGCTTGAATTATTGTATGGTGGGTGAAAAACAGTGGAATGGAATGCAGCCTGAGCGATTGCCAGTGGCTGGGATTAGTTCAAGTATTTTATTCATCACCTTGTTTTTGCAAAACATTAATATAGTTGGCATTTCCTTGTCCTAACCATTTGGTGCCTGCAGCCTGTTTCCTGGGTCAATTAACTAGGTGTAGTTGACAGTTGGTCTTTGGGTATTCCTCCAAGATAGCTACACAATAGAGGGCCTGGATGTTTGCAGGATGGGGAAGAAGCTGTGCACAGCCCTACTTGCACTTCAAAGACACAGCTTCAGCTCACACACAAAATACTTCACACTGGCCTGATTGCAGACAGACTGAAACCAGGACAGGGAGGCAGGAAATTGCAAACATCTCTGTGGGGGTACACCCCAGGAACTGCTCCCATTTCAAAGCTACCACTAGGTATAAAAATGGGACCCTCAGACTTACTCTTCAGTACACTCCTGGACCTGTTGATACTGCAGAAGAAGAACTGCCCTGCTGCCAGACGACTGCCCTTCTGCCTTAGTTTTGCCCTGCTGTCTGAGAAGCAAGACTGGCTTCATGCCAGACTACCTGAGTGATTCCAAGGGTTAGTTTGCTGGCCTGTTCTGAGTTACAGGGCCCAACAAGCTCCAGAGTTTCCCTCAAACTGCCCATCTGACATGCTGCACTGGACCTGCCTGGACCTGCAACTGGACCTGCCTGAGCCTCGTCGGCCACTGACTGAGGTGAGTTACTTATCCCCCAGCGATGCCTCCTAGCTCCTGGACACTTGTTGTGGCATCAATGAACTCCTCCTAGAGAAAAAGGAGAAATCCTGACATTTTTGGCTCTTCACGACTGTGAATGGGTTTGTTCGCGCCAAGATCTTGCTGCCCACATCGACCATCAATGTTATCTCCAGTGAATTCGACTCTTTGCTTTATAGCAACTGCAACAATGACCAGCAACATGAGAGCTGTATTTCGGGGAACAGCATTGAGAGCTCGCAGTGATCGCCAACATAAAACTCCAGCAATAATCATCCAAGACCACTGTCCCTGACGCTAACCAGGCCTGCTCTTCACACTACAAGTGGCAACCATGTGAAACACTCTACCTGCCCCTTGCGGCATCCTCCACCACGAATGGAACTCTACACGCTGGACTTTAGAAGATACATTTTTCAGCGGGACTAACCTGGTACCTCTGTCTGGCCTCCGTTATTTTCACCTAGTCTCGCATGACCAGATAAACAAGAGTGGGCTATGTGCTTTTAAGCACTATATTTACCTTAAATCTTTGAAATTACATATTTCCAGTTCTACTGCCTGGATTTTTGTTATTTTGGTGTCAAATAATTTAATAATTTTTACTCTCTTTTTCTAAATTGTTATGGGATTTTTTTGTATTGTATTTTCACTTTGTAAATGTATATCCGTATTTGTAAAGCGCAAACTACTCACCCTTACAGGTCTCAAGGCGCTGGGGGCCGTCGTGGAAATTAAGTGAGCTATTGCCCAGAGTTACATGGTGCTGAGCTGCCACCGGGGATCGAACCGTGAGCCCTGTGCTCCGAAGTCAGCTGCCCTGGCTGCTGCACCACACCTCTCACTGTTTAAGTGCTGCATAAATACTTTACACATTGCCTCTAAGTTACTGATAAAAGAAAATGGCGTAGCGAATGCTAACTTATACATGACATTAAAGAGCATCAACGAGCATAATATAACAAACCCTCCTTTTAGCATGAGCTCAAGATATTTTATATTTAGAAAGTAGGTAAGACTGGCACATATTCATGGGCAACTGTGACATCATCATTATTTGATACAGCATCATAAGTAGACATCATAAGTAGACATGTGATCAAGGTGGAGCTGTGGGCACTGTTTACAGTTGATGTCCAATAGTGGGACAGCATGGAGGGATGTGTCTTCAAATATCCCCTCATCTATATTCATAAGATCATCAATATCATTCTGTAACATCATAGCGGCATTCGTAACAGAGGCAGATATTTTCTGTTTGGGTGTTAAAGCACTGGCACAATAGGAACAACAAAGCGGGAGACATTGAATGAGAATACACTTGAATATTAATACTGCTATGAAATAAACAATTTCCTTTAGGATCCAACCCCAATTACCTAAGAAAGAACAACTCCTATTTCCGCTTTCCATGCCTTTGATGTTATCAATGATATCCATAAAGTGTTGTGTTATGTTCTTTTTCAAATTCTCTATACCCATAACACACTGGTCGAAAATTATTGCGCAAACACCACCGCTCTTTGCCAACATAAAACCCACCGCATATCTAGTCTGTTCTGAATTCACCCACATGCTTTCTAACTGAGTAGTAATATCTATCAAGGCTGCCACTGTAGTGTTGGATAGTATCTGCAATTTACATCCGAAATACTCTCTAGCTTTCTCACCCCTGGCCATAGCAGTGCCACTCAAGGTAAATAATGGCGGACAGGATGTATCCAAATGTTATACCGTTGCTATAGCTATTCACTTCGAACTCTGTTACCCCTAACAAAATTCTTTTGTTAGTGTCCTTTTTACCCATCTTCTTTTAGATCGGACGTGTTTACATGGAACACCTAAAGGCAGTACCATTCCGAGAGCCACATCATCAGTACCATTGTAAACATTTGAATAAGTCCCATTGGACAGAAAGAAAAACCCTGGGTGGGCATATATTGGCCCCCATAATCCACTGCAGCATATCTGGAATTCATTCCAGAAGTGCTTGGATCTGATGTATTTACTAGGGAAAGGGTGCTTTTATACAGCATTGTCCCTATACAATTAATGTACAAAGAAGTTTCTGTAACGTTCACTATGGGGCAACAGGCAGCATAATAACCAGCCTCTCGGGGTACTGTCAATTCTTTCTAATGCCAGCCCGTGAGAGTTATATTCTGTTCTTCCATATAAAAATTATTACAATATGTGTTGTTATCACAGCAAGGGTAACCGTCACCCTGTGGTTTTCGGTGGTACAGACATGGTCCGGGGTAAACAAATCCAAACATTCCCTTTACCTCCACAAACTATGGTGGCCGAGTATATGTATAGTTAACAAGTGACAATGGGTATGCAGTCCAAAGGCTAGTGACAGATCGGATAGGATAGCAGGCGGTCCCCTTTCCAAAGAATCTCCTATGAGTTTTCACAAACACGTTATTCGTGGCAGCACTCCTTTTGCGACTCAGGGTAAAGTGTTCATCTATGTTGAGTGTGGGTACACTATGTGTATCTTCCAGGAACCCTGATACCCCACATACTATTATTACCACCGTTACCAGATCAATGACACACTCAATCTTACTTTGTATCGACCAAATCGCACTGTGTTGTCTAGGGGCGATTGGTTGATACTCCTCATTAATTTGCCTACCAAAAGGATGCATAATGGAACAAAGAAAGAAGCGCTAAAATTATAAGAAATGTAAGTGTTCCCAGTGTCCGTCAGAGCCTCACTGGTACAGGCTCCTATCGTCCATCAGTTGGTGCTCTTGAGCACCGGCGATGGAGCTTGCTCCATCCTAAGCTCTTTCCTAATCTATCCCACGTCGATAAAGGTGGTATACTTTTCAAAGTATACTTTCCTGACTACTGTTCAAACAACAAGAGCAAAACAGATGCAACTTTTTCGTTTATCCACTTCCTCGTTGGTACTGCTACTCAGCACTCTCCTACCTTGTGCAGTACATCCCTAGTCTTTCTTTTTCTTGGACTCGGTGGTCCTCAGCCGAGGAGGTAAGTTGTACCTGGCAGCTCCATGCACTGCATGATCACTGAACAGAGGCTCCTGGATAGCTCGTATTTCTGGTGGGACATCCTCATTCAAAACATCGTCGTTCTCTTTGTCTGTTTGTGTCCAAACCAACTTTGCATCACTGAAAGGCATGAATGTGGGCACCTGCTCACATTCAACATCTCCTATTCCCTCCTTGACCCACTGGTCATAAGGCAACGGCAAAGGTATTCTTTTGCAGTGGGTCACGTGGACCCAATTCTTTCGACCAGAAACCTTTACAGCCATCTGTGTAGCCAGAAGGACTTGTTCAGGACCTTTCCATCTGGGCTCCAGAGTTTTCTTCCTCTGGAAATTTTGGATAGAATGAAGTCCCCAGGCTGGATGCTGTGACCAGGACCTTCTGGCTTAGGAGGTAAGGAGTCTTGCACCTGTTGGTGAATAGAACGCAAACTTTCCCTCAATTGCCCAAGGTAATCAAGCGATACAGGATATTCAATATTGGAAAACTTTCTTGGCCTAGGGACCCCCCAGACATTTGCTGGGTGGTCACAGACAATTTCATAAGGGGACAAGCCTGTTCTAGACTGTGCTGTAGTCCTAGTGGACAAAAGGGCCAAAGGAAGAGCATCTGGCCATTGCAACCCTGTCATCTCCTGAATTTTTGCCAAATTCAATTTCAGTGTGCCATTATACTTCTCGACCAACCCCGCTGACTACGGGTGATTGGCGGCATGGAATCTTTGTTTAATATGCAAGCCTGTACATATTAGCTTAATCACTTTCCCATTAAAATGAGAGCCATTGTCACTCCAAGTAACTCTGGGCATTCCGACACGCGGAAAGAACTCTTTAATAATCACCTTTGCTGTTGTGGTAGCCATATTGTCTTTAGTAGGGTAAGTCTCCACCCATTTACTGAATGCACATATGACCACGAGAACATTCTTGAGATTGTTACAGTGTTCTAGCTCAATTAAATCCATTTGAAGGACTTCAAAGGGGAATGTAGGTGGTGCAAAGTTACCGGATGGTGTGGGGGTGCCTTTCCCAGGATTGTGCATCAAACAAATCATACAATTTTTCACTAAGTGTGCAGCTGTTTTGGAAATATCATTACACCAAACTGGGGCCAATAGTTTACAAATACCTTTTGCACTGATATGAGCTGGGCCATGAGCCGTAGTAACCACAGGGAGTACGTATGCATCAGGTAACATCCATTTCTGCTTTCCAGACAAATCAATCCAACATCCTTCTTCATTTAAACATGCTGTACTCTCTTGCCACACAGCTAATTCTTCTATCGTGGCCTCGCTTTGTATCTCTTTCACACTCTCAACTGTGTTTTCAAACATAGTGTCTCGGGAACCCATCTAGCTGGGCCTGCAACAAACATTCTCTTCATCTTACTCTGAGCCGTCTCTTTGGCTATCTGATGAGCGAACGCATTCCCTTAACCTACATCATCTGTCACTTTCTTGTGGGCACTACACTTTACAATAGCCATTTTCTTAGGAAGTGTTAGTGCAGATAGTAATTGTGATATCAAGTGTCCATGTTGTATCTTAGTACCATGCGAGGTAAGAAACCCTCTCTCTGCCCACAGGCGCCCGAAGTTGTGAGCAACCCTAAATGCTTACTGGCTGACTGTGTAAATATTGACAACTAACCCTTCGCTCAATTCACAAGCTGGTATAAGGGCAACAAGTTCTGCTGCCTGGGCAGATTGATAGGGGACTCGTGATGTCTCTACCACTGTGCGCAATGTAATGATAGCATAAGCTGAGGTGGTGGTGCCATCTGGTAATTTAAAACAAGAGCCATCGACATATAGTTTTACTTCGGGATCAGATAAGGGAACATCAATCAGGTCTACCCGTCCTTTCGTCTCTTCCTCTGTTCAGAAAATACAATCATGTTTGTCAACTGTATCATTCTCGGAAGGGAGGGGCAGTAACATGGATGGATTCAGAGTGGCACATCTTTTGATCGTAATATGTTTGGCAAACAATGTCAATTCGTAGCCAGTAAGACGTGCACTGGTGAGATGCTGTGTCCTTGTTTTATTCAAAAGTGTGTCCACGGCATGGGTCACCATAACTGTGAGGTCAGTATCGAGTACGAGTCCAGCCGATTGTCTGATGGAAGTGGCCACAGCCGCGACCGCTCACAGACAACTTGGGAGGGCCCTTGCGACAGGATCAAGCAAAGCAGAGAAATAAGTGCAAGGTCTCTGTCTATCGCCAAACTTTTGGGTCAAGACAGAGAGAGCACAACCAGCCATCTTGTGGACGTATAACACAAATGGCTTGTTATAGTCAGGCATGCCTAATACTGGAGCAGAGCAAAGCGCAGTTTTTAATTCTTCAAAAGATTGCTGACAATCTGGCGTCCAAGGTAAAGGCTCATGGACGTCTTTTGTTGGTAATGCAAGCAGAGGTTTGATCAGTAAGGAATAGTTAGGGATCCACTGTCGACAGTAGGAAGTGATGCCTATAAAAGCACGCACGTCCTTTTGAATTTGTGGACAGGGCATTTTATTAATGGTACTGATGCATTGTGGCGTTAACCTTCTACCCTCCTTCGACAGAAGGTGACCTAAATAGGTGACCTCCTGTCGGCAGTACTGAAACTTCGAAAGTGAAACTTTATGACCATGGTGTGCCAGGTGTAACAATAATTTCACTGTACTATCTTTGCAACCTTGTTCAGTATCAGAAGCAATTAACAAATCGTCAACATACTGTAACAATGCATTGCCTGTAGAAAGTGAGAGTGAATCCAACTGACCTTTCAATGCTTGACTATAAATGGTAGGACTTTCAGTATAGCCTTGAGGAGCTCTACAGAATCGGAAACTTTTGCCAGCCAGCGAAAAGCCGAACAAATACCTGCTGTCTGGGTGTATGGGAATGCTAAAGAATGCATTTTTTAAATCAATGACAGAGAAAAACTTAGCGGTAGATGGAATCATTGTTAGAAGTGTGGTGATATCAGGAACAACTGGGAATTGCGGGACCACTATTTTATTGACCTCGCGCAAATCAATCACAAAACGATATACATCACCAGCACTGTTGGGAGACTCTAGAAGCACTCTTTTTAGGACCGGAAGAATAGGACTATTGCATATGTTACCGGTGGTCTCCTCGACAACTCCCTTATGTATGAGGTTCTGAACAATATTAAGGAGAGCTTGTTCTACTGCCTTTGGTATTTTATACTGGGGAATGCGTGGTAGTATGGCGTTGTCCTTCACTCGTATAGAAACTGGGGGTATGTGCAATCAGTGTCACCAGTGGCCCATAATGTGGGTGGTACTGGTTCAAATTCAGGTGAAAAGGGAACATCTTTAGATAGGCATTGTCTAGTACTCAGGTCAGGACCCATGGTAATATAAGCACAATCTGGTGAACAATATATGGTAGCGTGCAACTTCTTTAGTAAGTCCACGCCCATTAGATTTTCACCATAATTAGATGTTAAAAGGAATGGGGAATCCACAGTAAAAGGGCCAACAGTAAGAGTAAGAGGGCGCGATATGGGGCTTACAACCGGTACTCCCGAAAAACCCACAGAAACATTATTATGGCCAGACAGGGCCACCCCAGGGACCAGGTGTGGGGAAATAGAGCTCTTTGTGGTACCTGTATAAACCAAGAATTCCTTAGTAGATCCTTGCAGATCCACTTTGACATAAGGGCCACAGGTATGTGAACTGGTCCCTTACCCTGTCCCTGGTTGTCCTAGCCGTTGTAGTACTGTCCTTCCCTGGTGTTGTCGAAATAATTGTCGGAATGGCCTACAGAGGCAGTAGTGTGTTGTTGTCTATTGATCCCACAGCCCCTGTTTCCAGGACCCTTTTCTCTAGTGGACGAAACATTGTGCAAAAGTACAGGGCACTGGCTGCTCCAGTGACCTTCTTCCTTGCAGTAAGCACACTGATTCTGTCCCAAAGGTGTCATGGGTAGCTGTCTAATGCGTAAAAGTTGTCATTGGGGTCCCCGTCCTCTAGTGTTACCTCGATATGCCTGTTGCAATAATACCTTTGTCTTCAGATCCTTATTCATTTTATCAGTTTTGTCTTTCTCTTCATTATCCCTATGCTCATAATATTGGGCCTTATTTAGAATCACAGAGGGTTAAGACGTGGAGCAGGTGATTTCAAATGCTTGAAGTTTAGACATTATTTCAGGAAGGAGATTAGTGACAAACCTATCAACAAATAAATGGACTCCCCCCTCTTTAGACATATCCTGCCCACTATAATCCAAAAACGTCTCTTCAAACCTGGTGAAGAAATCAGAAACACTTTCGACTTTCTTCTGCCGGCAGGCAGTCAGTCTGTGCCAACTATCTTTCTTGGGAGGAATGAGTGTTTGCATGTATGTTATTATGCGACTGGGTAATTCAAGGAACTCAGCACCTGGTTTGTCTCTTGGCTTTCTATCTCTGTCCTAACCCAACTCAGCAATATGGCCTTGGGTATGTATCTGTCGCCAAATTTAAACTGGGCCTAGTAGGCCAAAAAACATTTTAATATCCGCAAGAGTCATCACACTAGAAGAGGCAGCTTCTGTCAATTCTTTTTAGTAAGCAGTAGGATTCTTTCTAGGATCAGGCAATGTAGCCTTCAGGGCCAGAACTTCACTTCTTTTCCATGGCGTATAAACCCATTGTTCCTGAAAGCGGGCAGCTACAGCCGGTCTGGTAATCACTCCATGTTGATCCACCACTGCAGGGATTTCCGGGTGGTAAATGGGGTGAACTTCTCCCATTGGGAACTGAGTTATTTGAGTGGTACTCTTATCATGTAGTCTGCCTCTATAAGTAATTAGAGTGGAAATATTCCTGAACACTTGGGCCGGCTCCATGTTAATTACATAAGCGCCTTCATTAATATCAAATAGTATTTGGGGTGCTTCTGTTTTGATGTGTGTGCGCCAGAGGTCAATTAGTGTGGCGGACAAATGTTTAAGGGCATGTTGCTGTATAAAAGGGTCAAAGTCTCGCATTAATTGCCATATGTCCTCAAGACTGTAAATTGGGTTGCGAGCCCACCTCATTGCCTGTTGCGCTATTACTTTTTTTTCTCCCTCCCCCACACCAGATCACATTAAAGGATCTAACCGTTCCCTGAATCCAGTTAAATCTCTATCTTCCAGATCGCGCGCTTGTGTGTCAGTAACTAGTGTTAATGAAGGATGAGTGACTGTAACGGGAGTAACGGGAATTGCTGCAGTCATAGGTTGTGATGAAAGGGAAGGAATAGGGGGTACATTAACTGGGGCGGTAGGTGTAGCAGCTTCAGAGACTGATGTACCTGCAGTGGGTTGTTGATGCTGATGGGGAACAACGGGATGTATCCGTTCTGGGGCATATGGTGGCGGGGGTCGGGTATTTAATAAGGTCTCCTGACAGATACTTATTCACACCGTCCCCACTAGAGTAGACAAGGAGCTTATGGTCCTGATGAAATGCCGAGATCCTACGGACAATATATGTCATGAAACATATTGACCCCACGCACTTGGCACACATAATTTAGAGCTCGAGAGGGTGTAATACTCCCTCTTCAGCCACGACTTTTTAGTCTTCCGTTTTTAGTATAGCGTAGGAACCCAGCTAATAAAATTATTGTGTGGGATTCCAACAGCTATTTTTTATTCACACACACTCCCTCCCAATTCTACTCTTGACACATGTGCCCCACCATTACTTCACATCGGCAAAAATAAAAGACCTCCGGCAAAGAGCCCCCTCGCGGGGCCCGTTGGGCATTGCAGTGCTGGCCCAATGAGGAGCTGCCCGATAATGAAGCATGACACCCTCTGGGGTGTGTGAGGGCCCTTGCTCCTAATTGGAGCTACTCCACATTCATCTTCCTCCACACCTTTCCAATTTCTGGACTCCTGGCTTCTTTTTCTTCCCCCCCACCCCTTAGGAACTGCATACTCTTGTTTCTGCCAATGTAGACAACAAACCAGCAACTTGCAATACTAGTTTGATGGAGAGGGGTGAATTTGGCAAGATATCGGAGTGCATGGTAAATGCGGATAAAACTTAGGTTATGGTCTGGAATCGGGGTACCATCAGCCAGGGGGTGATATCACAGATGAGATACTTGGGAGTCCTAATAACAAAGAAACCTGAGGACATCCTGTGGGTTAATTGGAAATAAGTGAGTCAACCTCATCAAGATGATTGTCCTCCACAAAAATCTTTTCAACTCTATACCTCTTCCTTTCCCGAGCGAGTGTATTGCTAAATTACAGGGTAAAATTGGGAGCTTTATTTGGGCCACAAAGGGGACTAGGATTGCTTGGAAAAAACTGAGGAGGAAGCTGGGGGCTGGGGGGCTGGGTTTACCTGACCTCCAGATCTATTGCTATACATTCCACTTTAAGAACTTCCACATGTTGGCCAACAAACCAGACCGATGCTCAATGGGTAGATTATATGAGGCAATGCTTAGTGGACTGGGGCACAGTAATTTACTGTTCAAATATGGAGACCCGAAATACTTTAAAAAAGTCAGGCTGAAAGTTCTGAAAACGGCATTAAGAACTTGGGTATATCTTAGGAAGAGATTTAGTATCCCATATTATACATCCTCAGCCCCAATCTGGGATTCCCCGGGTACTCCAGAATGTCTGGAGAATCAGCTAAGCTGGCTCCTAAAGACAGCTGGCTTAAACTGCTGGGCAGATCTGAGAGCAGGATCGGGATTGGTAGAGTGGCAAGCACTGAGGGCATGTACAAACAGCCAGCTAATGAGATTCAAATATTATGAGTTACAATCATGGTGGGCAACTCAATAGTGGGCAGAAGATGAGGAGGAGGTATGGTTGGAATGGGTGATGAAGGTTGGCCCTTTAAAGAAGGAGGTATCAACGTGGTTTTGGGCCTTTCTTGAGGCAGAAGAAAAGAAATATCCCAATATAACCTCAATCTGGGAAGAGGGAATCATGGAAGGGAACATAAGGCGGATATGGCAAGTATCCTTTTCTATGTTATATGCTGAGGTGAAATCTGCCTCACTCAAGAGAAATCATCTGTTTACAACACACAGGGTTTACTGGTCACCAAGTAAGCTGTCTAAAATGGCTGGGAAAGTAATAGGGTGTCCGAAATATAAGCTTATAATGGCAGTTGATATACATATGTTTATGTAATGCCCAATGCTCACTCCATTCTGGGTTTCTGTATGTAATTTCATCATCGAGATCACAGGACATCAAATTGAGGTAAGACCTCAACTTATATTTTTGCGGATTAGTCCTGAAGCATACTTTGGGGTAAACTCTCCTAAAATGAAGTTTGTTTTTTGTGCGGTTTTCCTGGCAAGATGGGAGATATGTAGGCTTTGGAAATCAGCAAATGCTCCATTTTTCATTGACTGCTCTAAAAACATCAAGCTAACAAGTGAGATGGACATAGCATGTGACCCCCAAAGTTTTAAGAGGGTCTGGAAAGACTATGTGATTGGCAAGCAAATAGAGGGTCCAATGATTAAGCCATGTTTGCTGGGTCTCTTTGTCTCCCTCCTCTCTTTTAAGCCTGGGGAGGCGATCGCGGGACAACAATTATCTTGTGTGGGTAGAATCCCCCTCCAGGGGGGAAGGGCTGGGCCATAAAGAAAGAGATGGTGGGATGAGGGCTAAAAAAAAAAAGATACAGGATGGGAGTTGAGACAGGACTACTACAACAGCCAGAAGAAGGAAGCTGGGAACAATGCCTATTGACTTCAATGGGAAACAACATGACTCAAGGACTGAGAGTCCTACTCCTGTAGACTGGAAAGAGGAGTCCTAATTTGGAAAATGCAGAGTAGTGGTTCCAATGTCAAACTCTAAATAAGTGGTTGTGGTCTGAGGGGAACGTCACTGGATACATGTCACATGATGGAGGCACACAAGCTAATTGGTATTGACATGTGTGGTATTGATCAGCCAGGAATATGCAGCTTCTTGTCTGATATTGGGGGAGAGATTGTTCTCACTTCTCAGTTAAATGCACCCGACTGCACCAGCCTGTGCTCTGCCCTCTTGATCCTTATCCACCATGAGGTTTGCCTGTCCTTGACTCCGCAATATTGACATTTACTTTTTGCATACCACAGGCCTTCCCCTATTCTGCATGAAAGCTCCTTAGCACTTCTGCTTGGACCGATTCAGCCCTGCACCTTAGACATAAAAATTAGATAAATTGGTACTATGGGGCTAAAGGACTGTTTGCATTCCACAACAAATGTGATGAGGATGTGCTGATCATTGACTTGATGAATGTTGTTTGTTTTTAGCTCACCTTTCCAAAAAACGCCTTTCCCATCCATTCATGAAACCTCTTCCCCTCTTCCCCAAGGTTGTGTGATCTACTGATGTGGCTTCATAATTTACAACATAAATGGATCACACACTTGGCAGGAGGACTGTGGTTAAAGTGATGCTAACTGTTACAGGATCGCCTTAACTAAACAACAGCCCACTCCAGCCCTACTACCCTCCCAGGCATTAAAGGGACATCATCTTAGTGCAGAGTCATAGAACAATGTCTGTCCAAGGATAGGTAGTACTAGGGGCACTATGACCTGATTCATAAAGGTGAAGTTACACTTTTGGTTTAAGTTTACCCTTGCAGTATAACTGTATTACCAATAACCTTATAAGTAGTTACTAACTTTATGAATAATAATTTAGTATTAGTAACTCCTTTTAAAATAATAGACGTTCCATACCACTTGCAAATTTGCTGCTTGTAAAGTTTCTGATGGAAAAGTTACATGTCGTAAACTTACACTGCAAGAGTAAAGTAACACCAAAAGTGTAAATGTACCATTGTGAATCAGACCTTGTGTTGCTAACAAAATCTATGCAACATGGAGTAACATTATCCTGAGTCCTGACTCAAGGTTTCTCTAAGTTTAGTTTTAATGTTTTAAATAAATTAAATACCAGCTCCCCAGATGTCTTGCTAGTTGTTGTTTCTTTGGCATTTTTTGTCACAGTGTTTTGAGCCTTGGATTATCTACCAACTCTGTGTTTTCCTTCAGTCTAGTTGCCTGTGATGGATAATCCTCCTGAATAATCCTACGGCCACGGTTCACCTCACAATTATCATTTGGAATAGGTGGGACCTTGTTTTTGTGGTGTCTTCCATGTTAGCACTAACACCAGCACTGAGAAGGCCATTTGGGAAAGCCTACAATCATGTTTATGAAGATTGAGAGAGGTAGCAGACATTGCTTAATCCATTCAGTTCAAAGGTAGTTAAGAACTTAGTACTGTATTTGTTCTGGGGAAGGAGAGATTGTGATTTTTGTGTATGTTGGCACTTGGCAGAGCCCGATGATGGTTAATAGTTGCAGAAGGTAGGACAAGTGCAGTAACTATCTAGTGCAAGTATCATTGAAAGGTGGCAGGGTGCTGCAATACCTCATCACACAATAAAGTCAAGCATTTTCTATAGTCAGTTTTCTTTTCCCACTTTGATAGTGGAGTATACTGGACTGCAGAAGAGGTAAATATAACATGCTCAAGAATAAAGACATGGCAAGGGACTTCAGGTAGAGAAAGTCTAGTAGGAAAAGTTGATGTACAATATAATGTTTGACTATTTCAGAGTACAGTTTCTCATCTCACTCTCGTAAACCACAATACTATACTACCTAGAAATTCTACTAAAGATGATAAAAGCCTCTTTATTTTTTTACATGAGCAGACCATCTCCACGCACAAAAGGCCCATGCTGCTCCCTGCAAAATCATAAAAATTTCCATTTCCCCAAATCCCCGTCCCACCCTCTCTACCCACAAAAGCCCATCCCCCTCCCCAAGCAAAACCCCTAAAAATCCTCTTTCCCCAATCCCCTTCCCACCCTCTCCACCCCCAACAGGCCCTAACACCAAACAAATGTTCAATAAAAAAGGTCTCTGAGGGCATCCAGGTACGTTCGGACAGTGGCCACCTATTGGGCCAGGTTCTGCTGGCCACACATGATGAGTGCCAGCCCAAGAAAGATGCTGTGGAAGACGTGGGCAGTTGAAGATGAGGAGGGGGCCTTCTTGTTTGCCGGCCCTGAATGGCGATGGATCCCGGCTGCAGGCGATGGTGGTGGGCCTGGCTGGTGGCCCAAAGATACAAAGGCCTGTTCCTCTTCCTCCTCTAAGGCCACCTGCCAACAGTATTGCATCACCATGGCCTCTAACTTTTGGTGCCACAGCCAGGTGACTATCTCCTGCCATGATGGTTGGCCTGCTCCAGAAGCAGGAGTAACTATATGATCAAGAAAGGGAAAAAACACAAATTGTGTTGCTCAGAGCAAACATTTGTTTTTACTATCATTAGTGGCACAGTAGCAGAACATTGCAGTCCTTCAGGGCCATTGTAATTTGTGATGTGATTAGTAACAGGGTCAAGTTTGTTTATGCACATGCAGCACATAATTCAATTTCGCTGACTGCAAGGAACAAAGCCTGGCCACCAACATAATCAAAAAGTGAGTTTAGTTTAAACTATTTCATAGGGTGAAACTGAACAGGCACTTTATGTGTTAATAAATGAATTAGCTGCCATTAGTGAGTAAGGTGTATATGCTGCACAATTACTGAATGTGCAACATTAATAGAGCCAAGCTGGTGGGTCTGCTGCTCTGCAGCATGCTTTTGGGGCAGCTGTAATGGTATGTTATTAACTTATCATCATTATTGTAATGGGCCTGATCTTTTCCTACTCCCTCTTCAATTCTACCCTGAGTCCAGACTCCAAACTTAGGGGCTGACAGAGTCTGGCAGATGGGATACCCCATCACACATGTGGTGAATAATGTATATCCCGCCTGTTGTATTACAGTAGACAGTGCATAGAATATAAATAACGCACTGTAGTACAGCGAATGGGATATATTATTTTTTTATCGCGTTTGTCACAGAGTATCCCACCTGCCAAACTCTAAATCAGGTCTTTAGACCCATATTACACCCTGACCTCCGCCACAAATTATTTTCAGCCAATAACTTCACCTGACAGTGAGGTGTTAGTCTAAGTGAAGGTAAGTTATAGGGAGTGGCCTAGGTAAAGGTTTGGCTATGGAATGGTTAGGTATCACTGATAATGTACTATGTACTATGCTTTTGCTTAGTCACATTGGCTGACAGAAGGAAAAAATTGGAATCATGAATCCATAATGGAAGCCATGAAATATTAGTCATTTGGACAGAAAAAATGCAGCACATGCAGCGATGGAATTTACATTTTGGGTAGGATGAAGTGACGTACAATTCGGTGACTGAGTGGGCACTGGGAAACACACCTTGACTTTGGTTTGCATGCATTGCAGATGTCATGCTGTGCTGTTAATGAAGGCAGATGCACAATTTACTGCCTAAACTGTAGCACTGAATTAAACAACACTGCAGTTTTAGGTGACAAAATGCTATGGTCAGGAAGGTGATGGGCTGAATATCTGCCTCGCTGAACTAATACAGAATAGTCAATAAGCAGGCAAAATGACGTACCACTTGTCCCTGCCACCACTGAGACTGCTCCCCCCTTGACCTGCTGGGCTTCCTCCACCGTCCCTGCTGGCTGCAGCTGGTGATGACACTGGTGGAAAGCGTGCCTACACAAAAACAAAATGCACCCCTTTTAGATAACTGATTAGCCACCAAAGTAATTATTTTGGAAAAGGTACAACAGCTATACCTCACTGAGGTTAGGATAGATATCAGCATCTTCTATCAAAAGTATCACTTTGGGAGGTTTAGTTGACAACTTTTAAAAAACCAGGTAGTCAACCAACAACTTTTTTAGGAGTGCTAATGGTAGGATAGGCTACGAACAGAGAATAAAATGCAATGAAGGGGTGGAAGTGAATGCAAAGGACAAATGGTATTGGCTGGTGATGGTATCTCATCCTGCCATGCTGCACTGTCATTGAAACTGCTAGTATGAAACAACATTGGGGTCCACCATGATAAGGATTTTTCTCAGCCCCCGCTTGACGGATCACCACAAAACATTCAAAATATCAGCAGCTGGAACGAGCTCCATACTAGTTTCGAAAATGTTGTGAGGATTTGTCAACCGACTGCAAAGTTATTGGCAAATAAAACAATGCTCTTCCTATGGAAACTAGGTCCTAACTATAACTATCTACTGCAGACCCCAGTAGGTAGTATATATGTGTGTATATATATATATATATATATATATATATATCTATATATATATATATTACCTATTGGCGGTCGCCAGTAGGTAGTTATAGTTAGGACCTTGTTTCTATTCAAAAAGCGTTTCTTATTTTGCCAATATCTTTGGCGCCGTTTGACAAATCTTCCCAAAATGTTCAAAACTAATGGGGCGTTACGGTCAGCTCCTTTCCTGAAAGTTTCGGGGTGATTCGTCAAGCGGGGGCTGAGAAAAAAGGGGGGTCCCAAAACACGTTTTCCCCATGTAAATTTCCTTAGGAAACTTTAGACACGGCTACAGCCCAAACTGCTGAACGGAATTACACCAAATTTGGCAAAAAATAGCTCTTGTTTCAGAAAGTGACCTTTTTTTTAAATTGTGTAAATCCGTTCAGTAGTTACAGAGAAATTCAAGAAATAAAAAAATTATATATCTGAGCACCGAGGAGGATTCGCGACTCCTCCCGAGCACAAGCTGACTTCTGATTGGCTGCCAAAATTCCAAACCAGGAAGTGTTGGCAGCCATCTTGTGACTCTGTAACCGTGTCACAAGAAATCAGAAAAAACAAGATGAAAAATAAGAAAAGGGGGCAAGGTAGAAACACCCTGACCCCCTAGGCGTGCTCAGGGGGTCCCACAGGGACCCCCAGGGCCAAAAAAAGCATTTTTTAAAAATAAATTGGCCGAATTCACACTGGGTGTGCGAATCCGACCAAAAAAATAAAAAATAACTAAGCGCGGGCTCCTGCGCTTCATTTCTTAAAGCCCCCAGGTGGGCCAGGTCCCGGGGGCAATGCCAAATTAATTTGTGGGGGGCCCCTGCTGCACCTCCCCGGGGCTTTATTACAATAAGGATGGGGGGCCTCGCGGGCCCCCCAAGGCCCGGGTACCGCCACCTCCCCGGGGCTGAGATAAATAATTAGTGTGGGTGGGCTCAAGCCCCCCCACACTGCCCCGGGTACCACCAACTCCCTGGGGCATTGAATATTTAAATACGGGGTCCATTGCGGCCCCCCGGCCCCGGGGACCACCACCTCCCCGGGGCTATGCAAATGGAGGGAGGGGGGCCATGCGGCCCTCCTCCTGGAGCCCTTGATGGCCCTGGGGACTGCCACCCCCCAGGGCCGGCTCCTGCAATGTCCCAGGGTGCCCACCCCCGGGACATTGCTGTTTGCTATGGCAGGGCGGGAGCACGGCTCTCGCTTCAGGAGGGATAGTTGGCCCCCAAGGATGTCTTTCCACGACTCTGCAAACGCGCCTCATGGCAGACTATGGGATGGGGGGATGAAGTCCACTTTACTCCTGAGGGACTTTGAGAATTAATTTGACTAATTATGTTTCTTCTGGAGTTAGGGTACAATATGTGCTGAATAATAATTATGGGGATTACTAAATGGTCTTAAATAATGCAGATTAAGCATTAGCGCTGTATCTGAATGATAGTTAATTAGTATTGACTTTTACATATCAATGAGAAGTAATGAAATGTGATTTATGCAATAAGAACTGGATCTAGAAATGTGTTACCCTGAATCTTACAAACATTTAAATTACTTTTAAATCATTAATGAATTATGAAAATAAGTGTAAATTGCACCTCTTCAAAATGGTGCTGACGTTTTCAATTGTCCCCGTGAGAAGTGTGAGTGCAATGGAAATAAAAGAGGCTTAAACGCGATAGTTGCCGAAACTGAAGAAGGCAAACTGCCGAAATGCATTTTGAACAAAAGTACGAATAAATCCCTAACAGGTTTAACTCTCTCGCGAGTGCTGGTCGTTGATTCTTGTAGCCTGATATTCCGCGAGTCTGCCCTCGTGAGACAGAGCACCCGCTAGTGAGTGCAGCAACACTTGGCAGAGGACAGAGGATGGAGCAAAGATATATATATATATATTTATATATATATATATCCAACGACGTGTCAATTTCAATAAAAATGAACACTGTGGCTCTGCTTCAGCAAGCGTGATTTATTCAGCAGCTAATCACAACCTTAACGCATTTCGGAGCCTGCAGATCCTTGCTCACTTCTGAGCAAGGAGCTGCAGGCTCCGAAACGCGTTGAGGTTGTGATTAGCTGCTGAATAAATCCTATGCTTAAAGACTTTGCTAGAAAAGCAGACAATTGAGGTGAGCAGATCTAGAGTATCGCTGGTGTTGAGGGTGCTCTATACAGGAGCTGCTTTCCACCTAAACTTGAGAACTACCCAGAGTTCCATGCTTCTATTTTGCATAATGTATGCATCACTCTATGCCTGAAAGGGTATTGTTTTGACTTATACTGGGTACTACCTAGTGTCTGGACAAAGCTATACCTCTCTGAAGAACTCTAATGAGAGCGAAACACTGTGCCAGGGGTTGCTTTTGCTCATTTCATGTTGGCTTGCTTGGTATTTTACCAATTCAGAACTGTAATACTCTGCATGGAGTGGTAAATGACTTTTTTCATTTTACAGCTCAGCAGGGACAGCACTGTGCTAGTCCTATGCTTAAAGACTTTTCTGTAGAAATGGCAAAAAGACTTTGTCCCTCTCTATCTTGGTGAGGATGGCACTGTGTTAATCCTATGCTTAAAGACTTTGATAGAAAAGCAGACATTTGAGGTGAGCAGATCTAGAGTGTCGCTGGTGTTGAGGGTGCTCTATACAAGAGCTGCTTTCCACCTAAACTTGAGAGCTACCCAGAGTTCTCTGCTTCTTTTTTGCATAATTTATGCATCACGCTATGCCTGAACGGGTATTGTTTTGACTTATACTGGGTGCTCCCTTGTGTCTGGACAAAGTTATATATCTCTGATGAGCTCTAATGAGAGCGAAACACTGTGTCAGGGGCTGCTTTTACTCATTTCAGGTTGGCTTGGTTGGTATTTTACCAATTCAAAGCTGCAATACTGTGCCTGGAGTGGTAAATGGCTTTTGCCATTTTACAGGTCAGCATGGACAGCACTGTGCTAGTCCTATGCTTAAAGACTTTGCTTTAGAAATGGCAAAAGTCTTTAGCCCTCATTTATGAAAAGTGATGCATCGCTGCGAGAAAACAGAGATGCCTCACTTTTCATTGCTCCCTCCTTGAGACACCAATGATGCGTTATATTTACAGTATGACGCATCATGTCGCAAGGAGTTACAGATACGTCAGCATTTCTGATGTATCTGTAGGCGCAAAAATGACGTATTGATGGAGTGTGTCAGAAAAGTGTCGCAACTCCAGCAATGGGTCATTAGACATGACGCATTTGCACCCTAGAAGTGGCGCAGTGAAATCTTATAGATTTCAGTGCGACACTTCTATGACCCTTTCTTGCGTCGGAACGCCCCTCCTGCATACATTATTCCTGGTGCAGGTATAATGTGGCACAGGGGTTTACAAAGTGACGCATCTACCTAGATGCATCACTTTGTAAATATGGCGCAACATGGCACATTTTTTACACCGCTGGTGCGTCATAAAAAGTGACACACCAGCGGCATAAAAGTGACGCAAGGTCCCATAAATAAGCCCCTTTGTTCCTTTCTATCTCAGCGTGGATGGCACTGTGCTAATCCTATGCTTAAAGACTTTGATAGAAAAGCAGACATTTGAGGTGAGCAGATGTAGAGTGTCGTAGGTGTTGAGGGTGCTGTATACAGGAGCTGCTTTCCACCTAAACTCGAGAACTACCCAGAGTTCTCTGCATCTTTTTTTGGATAATTTATGCGTCACTCTATGCCTGAAAGGGTATTGTTTTGACTTATACTGGGTGCTCCCTTGTGTCTGCACAAAGCTATACCTCTCTGAAGAGTTCTAATGAGAGCGAAACACTGTGTCAGGGGTTGCTTTTACTCATTTCATGTTGGCTTGGTTGGTGTTTTACCAATTCAAAACTGTAATACTCTGCATGGAGTGGTAAATGGCTTTTTTCATTTTACAGGTCAGCATGGACAGCACTGTGCTAGTCCTATGCTTAAAGACTTTGCTTTAGAAATGGCAAAAGACTTTGGGGAAGATTTACAATGAAAGTGACTCAGTGCGTTCCGCAAGCCATTTGGCAGTGCCACACTGAGTCACTTTCAAAGCACTGGGATGCGACATATTTACAACAATTTTTTGCATCTCTGTGCTTCTCCCTGTGCTGGCGCACAAACTGCTGCCATGCGCAGGTGCAGGCTCTCTTGCACCATGGTGCAAGGATGCCTGCGTCACGGGGATGATTGTTTATGTGTAGGAAGATTTACCTTCCTGCACATAAACAATCAGATATGGTGTTTTACAACCTCTATTAGCACACATAGAACTTGCAAAACGTCATTGTTTTAATGATTGTTTATGTGCAGGAAGGGAATCAATAATGCCCTCGTGGGCAGAGATGTACAGTCAAGTTTATACCCACTAAAGTGACTAAGTGCTAAATGATGCAAACTACTTACTTTAAAAAAAGAAAATATTTGTTAATGAAATGTGCTGCCGCATATTCAGATGAAAAATTTCTAATAACCTTGTTTTTTATTGATTCAAATATCAAAGTTTTATAATGGGTTTATTAGCTTGGTAGAAAAACCCCTTAAGAAAGCAGAACCAGTGAATTAATTTGGGACTCAATTATGCTGTGGAGGGATGGAGAAATTTCTAAAACAGCTTTAAAGGAAAGTATACAGGTCTTCGCTGGTATTGAGCCAATGTGGAGTTTTTGTGTCTAAATCTAAAATGTATCTAGTCTCCAACCTTCGTAATATTGCTTCTCTGTTGCCTCCATGCCTTAATTAAGGTACTGTGTCTATCAAAAAATATTTGAGATGACTAAGGTTGCTTTTATGTGTCTCCTTAAAATGCCGAGCCACTGGGAATGAGGGATCCAAGTTGGTTATTGCTCGAATGTGTTGTAATATGCGTTTATGCACCTGCAATTTGGTGCTCCATATATAGCGCAGTTCACATGTGCATTCAAGGACATATACAGCAAACTCAGTCTTACAGGTAAGAAATGTATCTGTTTTAACATGCCTATCATGGAATGGGGTATCATATTGTAACATATTCACACCGAACTGGCAAGCCCTGCATGAATTACATTCATAAATCCTTTTTTGAATGAGAGCCAATTACCTGTCTCTGTCACTTCCTGACTACTATTGACGAGGGTATTACTCATGGATATGGCTCTTCTGAACGTGATCACAGGTTTTTTGGGGAGTACCGAACCAATGACAGGATCACTTAAAATCAGTGGCCACTGTTTCTACAACATGGCTCTTAATTGCCGCTCTTGCTTGCTATAGGTTAAAATGAGTCCAGTTTCTCCATCTGTGGGCTTTGAATTGCCCTGTCTATTATCACTGCTAGGTTGCCTGTCAAATAGTATACTTTCCCTGTTTGTTTTTTCTGTTTTTAATTTAGCTTTGTCAATAACCTGTGTGGAATACCCCAGAGCGAGGAACCTTTGTTTGGACTCAAATTGGGCCTTTTTGAGGTCTTGCTTACAGCTGCAGATTCTTTTTAGCTTCTGTATCTCCCCATAGGGAATGCTGTTGATTAAATGCCGAGGATGAAAACTACTAGCGTGGAGCATTGACCATGTCATGAGTGATGTAATATGTGAGGTCATACGCAGTGCATTGCGGGGCGCGAGTTATAGTTAGCTGAGCTAACTATAAATGCCGAATTTCTCTGGTGTTGTACGAATAAAACTTGAGGCTAACTATAACGTCTCTGTAACCTTTGTTTTTTCAGTGAATTTCTAAGGTTTTTTTAATTCCATTTCCTAACTATAACGTCCCTGTAACCTTTGTTTTTTTCAGTGAATTTCCAAAGATTTATTTAATGCTAATTTCTAAATATAACGTCCCTGTAACTATTACTTAAATTGTGTCATCATTCCTCAACTTTTAAAAAAATGCTCTGTCTCTTTAACACCCTTTTCCCCAATACACTCTTAGCTCAGTGTACCTAGCACCCCAGTAGAACTCCAATTTTACTGCCTTTCCTTTGGAAAACTACGTCATTCAGCTCCAGTCTTCTTCTGACTTCTATTGCTCCTTCACTTCAAAATGCTTAGAGTTTGAATTGTGGGCCACAGATATGTCTATTGGGCTAAAGCAGCTGCAAAAAAGAGAGGTATTGACAGGGACTCGGGTTTGCCAAATGTGCAGATTACTTGGTTTTGCCATAGAGGATTAAAGTGTCATCAGTTGCTGGCTTTGGTTATATCGATTGTGGATTCCAATGCTCCTCACCTCATGATTGTGCACCATGGTGGCAGTGACCTAGGCACTGGGGGTAGGACTGGGGGTAGGACTGGAAATCCTAATGAAAGAAACCTTTGCAGAACTGATGTCGCCTTTCCCTCACACTGTCTTGGTGTACTCTAATATATGCCAAAGACAGAAAAGGAAGTGGGCAAATCAATTTTGTCCACAGATTGACAAAGCCAGGAAACATGTTAATAAAACTGTTTCTGCATTCCTCCAAGACCATTGCATGGGTTGTATCTATAACAACAATCTGCGTTTTGACATGCATGGAATTTATAGAAATGATGGAGTGCACTTTAGAGATGAAGACAACAGGGTGTTTCTAAGTAATCTGAAACTCTGCATCTAGTCTTATGTACAGCAGCCATATGCACACAACCAACACAACGGCTCTTGTCAGAGCCACCCTAGTAGCCACAATATTGTTAATTTTCTTTACAAAAACCTTTTTTTTTGTTTTTGGGGATCTTCGCTGCGACGTCACGATCCCCGCAGACATGGCGTGAAAACGGAAGACAAAAGCAGACATTCAATGACCACCAACACATCAAAAAATAATATGTAAAAAAAAAATCTGAACATTGCCCTACACATATTACCAATCCAATCCAATCCAACAAGCTTTATTCGACGTCCAAGTCATAAAAGCACAGTACATACAATACAAACTCCATAAAACACAATATATATACATATTTTAAAACCATGATTTGATGCTTCAGAACTTGGACGGATTGGTAAAAGAAATAAAACAATTTAAAATACTATGGGGTGCTAGGACATAAGATCAATAAAAGTCATTACATACATTAGTGCTAGAATACAGAGGAAAATCACAGGAGATAAAACACATTAGCATTTTACATCTGAACCATCTCCTGTTAAAATTGGCTTGTAAACCCTTCAAAGTGCATGGAGTGCCTTCGATCTGATAGCCCAGGACCATCCCAGAAATTTCGCTACTGCGATGACAATGGGGGCTGAGGTATTCGTGCGCAGTATTCTTTGTGCGTTTCTACTCCTTCCTGTACCCAATGTCCTGCAAATTGGTGTCAGCCATGATTGACGTGGGCCTTCATATGCGGGGCAGACAAACAACAAATGGGCCAGTGACTCCGTCTGCACCTTACAGATGGGGCAAGCTCTGTCGCCCTCTGTGACCCATTTTGCTGTATAGGACTTGATTGGTAATGAGCCTACCCTGAACTGGAAATATAGTTTCCGATCATGAGGTTTTGATACTATGTCCCAGTACTGCTCCAGGCTTGGGAATGGTTTAAATTCTATGAAACTGCCCGTAAGAGAGGACATGTCCCCATTTCTGTAAATATTGTGGGTAACCATATCCCAGTATTGTTCTTTTAGGGTCTCCTTAGATGGGAAGGGGGCACTTAAGGGGTTTTCCCAGAACGTTGCCATGCCCATGCTTACTAGGGTTGCTCTAACCTCCCTTAGCCATTTGATTTTATGAAAGCGGTCAGCACTGATTAGATCTTTTAGGCCTGCGGCATAGGTTGCCAGTTCAGGGGTGCACCAAATTCTACGCCAATATAATATAGGGCGGAGTCTCGCTGTGTCTGCCAGTGCTTTCCTGCCTAAATCATGAAGCAATGGACGTACTGGGGTACTTTGCTGGAGGCTTGGGATCTTATGTAAGAACCTATTTTCAGATGCTGTTAGCTTTAGCATCTTCTCAAACCCCCAGAGTTCCGCTCCGTATAGGGCGGAACTAACCACTTTCATATTATATATTTGGAGCACCGGGCTAACTGGTTTTGTTAGGGAGGTATTATATTTAGTTTGTAAAACTCCAGATAGCTGTCGGTGCTTCAACGTGGCCATGTCAAGCTGTTGGTCCCACCTCGTATCGTTCTGAAGTATAACCCCCAGATAAGTAAAAGCGCTAACTTGTTGTAGGGGGCGGTCGTTCATGAGTATACCTCCTCTAAATCCCTTTCGTGGGTTAAACGACATGAATTTTGTTTTGGAGACATTGATTTCCAATACCCGTAGATAGCAGAACTCCTCAAAAAGTTTCAATGCTCATTGAAGACCGTTCGCGGTTTTTGAGATGATTAACGGACATTAAAATCGGGATTTTTACACCAGCTAGGACTGGGGCATCAGTATTAGTGGACTCTAAAAACTTTGCGATCCCGTTAATAAACAGAGAGAATAGTGTGGGGGCCATGACGCAGCCTTGGCACACACCTTTCTCTATGGGAAAGCGGTTGGTGACATTGCCCTGAGTGCCCCAGCGAATTTGGGCAAAATTGCCCTCATGGAGTCTAGCGATGAGGGAAAGCAGTTCGGGAAGCATCCCCAATTCCTGCAGTACTGTCCATAATTTCCTGCGGGACACAAGGTCAAAGGCTGACTTAATATCGGCAAAGGCAGCATACAAGCTGCCCTTGCCTAGAACCACCGACCTCCAATACACTAATAGAAACTTAAACACCTGATCAATTGTACTAATATGTGACCGGAACCCAGCCTGCAATGGAGACAAAATGCCCAGCTCATCAATCCAGTCTTGAACCTTATTTAAAACTAACCGCCCCATTATTTTTTGCAAGGAGTCTATTAGGCTAATAGGCCTGTAGTTACCTGGGAGGGATTTATCCCCTTTTTTAAAAACGGGGATAATCTCCGCCCCTTTCCAGGAATCGGGCACCGGTGCGCCTCGGGCAATTGCATTTGCTACTAGAACGATATACCAGCACCATCTTGGCTAGTCATAAAGGAATATATCAGCCGGGATACCGTCTAGGCCCGGTGCTCTTCCACCCGTTACTGCTCCTAGGGCGGTAATAACATCAGTCTCCTCAAACAGTGTGCCTTGATAAAACAAGTGCGGAAGCTCGGCCTGATTACCCTTGGTTATACTACTGGCGTATTGGGGTTTAAAGTGGGTGATCCATTGCTACATGACTTTGTGGTGTTGGCGGGTGGCCTCCCTGCCCCATTTTACTATATTCCAAAACTGCTTAGAGTTATTACTAACACAAGCTAGTCTGAGGTCCTGCCATCTGCTTTCATCCCATGCTTTTTTGCCTTTTCCTGGGCCCTCCTGTATTTTAGTCTAGCTGGCCGTACTATGACAGGATCACCTGCCTTGATCGCATCCCATAGGAACCTGGGGGCCATACTACATTCCTCATTAAACCAATGGGTTCCTTTGATTTGTTGCTGGCTCTTGACCTTATGATGCCTGACAAAGTGGGAGCGTAGCTGGGCAAAACATTTATTATGAATATCAATTATATTTCCGGGTACCTCGGAATTTGCTAAGCAAGCCTCTAGCTCAGTTATTGCATCGTCAATACCAACGTTAAAAGTTGCTAAGGTTTCGGGCTTCGTTAATATCTGCACCCCTTCAATCGCCGCATATCATTAGTGGGGACCACATCAAGAGTGGTCACCATACTGCAAGGCCGGGTGAGTGCCCTCTCTGGTAGCAGGTCAAGAGTCGGCCATAGGGGATTATGGTCGCTCTCTACCCGGTCCTTCACAGACATATCCCCAAAAGCGTCCCATAAACATAAATTAATTAGGAGATAGTCTATGCGGCTAGAGCTGCGACCATTGTTGAATGTGTATGCACCATGCCTATCAGATGAAGATCTCCCATTTACAGCCCGGAGGCCATTTTCCAAGCACATGGCGTTGACTTGGATTGCTACATCCGTCCACTTTTTAATAGGAGTATGTTCCAATTTTGAGATGCCCCACTGAGCGCCTTCCTCACAAGCAGGATTGTGTTCACCTGTGGCAAGGGGCTCAAATGTCGAGTTAAGGTCACCTGCTATTAAGATTAGGGAACCCCTAGAATACAAGTCTAGGCAATCGTCGAGAGTCGCTAAAACGTCCGACTTTTTCCCTCCACTCATACCTCTTGCATAGACATTATAAATGTCGATATATCCCTTTGTGCCTATTTTCAGCCTGATCACAAGGATGTCCCTGCTCTGTGTTGGGAGCACCTGAATATTGTAGCCAATCACTTGACGAACCCATATTGTCAATCCCCCTGATGGACGGCCCTTCCCCCCACTAGTAGCTGGGATGTGGTAAATTAAATAACCTAACAAATAAAGGGGCTGCATTAGCCATGTCTCCTGGAAGAGACAAATGCCATAATCCTCAATGAATGTGAGCCAATCAGGGGAGGTGACCTTCGACCTCAACACTGCAATATTCCAGGATATTACAATTAATTTGTTTGGAATGAGGCCATATGCTAATTGCCTGACTGGTGTATTAAGTACCATGCCACTACAAACCTGCTTCTCTTCATCAGGGATTAGTCTAGCTGGTGAGATTCTGGGCGTCTGGTCAACGCCGCTAGATGGGACCCGGTTACTGGGAGTAGGGGCTGTACAAGTTGTAGGAGCGATAACAGGCTCCAGAACAATTTGGGACTCGCTCAATAGTCAGTCATTTGCATCCATTGAGGATCTGCCTTCCAAATGAGTATATGATTGCCTATCAGCACGATTACCCTGGCTAACTAATGGGAATCACCTGAATTGAATGGAAGAATTACCGGGTGGGCAAGTGCGGAATTCCAGGGCAAGAAGGTTTTCTGCCAAGTCAACATCAGTTAGGGTAAGCTCGATATGATCTAGTAATTCTGTAGGTGAAGAAAACCTCCGAGCCCTGATAATGTCGTCTCGTATAACGAGCGACAACCCCAGACTTTGCGGATCCAATGAATGGCTCTAATAATCAGGGAATCTGCATTTTCAAATCCATTTCTAGGATCAAGCTTAGGCACATTGACCATATAAATTTTGGGTGCTTAGACCAGACCAGGGGTGATTGGCTGGGACGGCCTATGTTGGGCCTTGTGAAAGGGATATTGTGTATGAGGTGAGGAAGTAGGCCTGGGGCATGGTAGTTGGCCCTGAGTTAATGGCATTTTGTGATGGGTATTTATCTGACTGGAACTATGGTTGATTGAACCCTTGTCCAACATGGAGGAAGGGGCTACTTTATAGGGTGAAGCCGCAGTAGAAGGTAAGTTTAGGCCATTGGGGTGGGTATTTATGCCCTGTGGGGTTACCTCGCGTCCAATATGATTAACTTGCCGGGGCTGTGGTATGTTTTGGAATTGGAGCTCGGTGCCCTGGACCATGAGGGGTCCTTTTGAACTAGGCGATTAACCAGAGAGGTAAGGCTCTCTATCATCAATTTCATAGCCCCTATTTCAAGTTTAAGGGAGTTTATAAGGTGGTGTGTTTCCTGCGATTCTATGCTGGGCCCATGGCCTATCTCTCTACCAGGAGTCGACTTCGGGGGTGGCTGGATCGTGTCTCCCCTGTCAGCATCATGCAGGTCCGACAAAGGTGAGAACCTATTTGTGCACAGAATTGCAGCACACATCTGTTGGGTATCAACACCTGGGAGAGCGGTGGGGGAATGACAAGCCCCCTTTCTAAGTGATTTTTGAAATATTACAGGAGTAATAGGGCAGCTGCTAACTTTAGGCTTGGTGGAGAGGGAGGGCTGGTGGGAAGTCTCAAGGATGTTTTCGCATTCACTAATGAGGGAGTCTATGAGGTCCAAGACACAGTTACTACCTGGGTGTTTCTGAGACTTCCTGGCCTTTTTACCTTTGTCAGACCGACCATTAAGACTTCCCCCACTGCTCCCACTACCCTCCATACATTTTCTTTTCCCCATCTTCCTACGCGTTTGACTGATGCCAAATCAAGACAGCAGGCCCACCCACTAAAGCTCAACCGTGTGATTCTGGGTTACACAATGCCCAATTGATATCAAACGAGATAACACAGAAACTTAGCGTGATTACTCTAAGTAGAAGTTATAACTAATTACTACTTAGGCACTACGCGTGCACGGTTTGTGTGAAGAATAAAACATAGGCAAAGCACAGTCACAGTACCTTAGTAGGAATAGGTTTGTCAGTAACAATGTCCTCAGTCCATATACCGGGTGAAAGGGGGGTGGCCCTGCCCTGCCTCTTCCTGGCAATGACGGGCAAGGACGGGCCCGCCCTTGGCCCGCGCGGGTCCCGTGCCGCGGTGAAGCTGTGGCACTTAAGAGCGCGTCTCCAGGCCCCTCCCTCCTGGGAGAAGCAAGGCACTATGGATGTTGGAGTGCCCAGTGCGGTCCCCGGTGTGCAGCAACAGCAGCGGTGATGGCTATGGCAGCGTCCCGCGCTGCGGTGAAGCTGTGGTGCTTAAGAGCGCATCTCCAGGCCCCTCCCTCCTGGGAGAAGCAAGGCACTATGGATGTTGGAGTGCCCAGTGCGGTCCCCGGTGTGTAGCAACAGCAGCGGTGATGGCTATGTCAGCGTACTAAATACATACTTCTTTCAAAGCATGTTTAAACTCATATTTTTGTACTCAGTTTCTTTAACAACCATCTTTCTGACCTATTTTCCATTTTCGCGGTTATTTAGGACGTTGCGATGGCGTCGTTAACCCCAACTATCGCACCTTTTCCATAATGTCTAAAACACATATATACACACTAAGGGTTTCTTGCAGTATTCTCTAAAGTCATGTTTTTCTAGAGAGTTTCTATAAAAACCATCTCTAAAACCTATTTTATTTTTTTGCGGTGACTCCGGGGACTGCCATGATGTCGAGAATCTCGATCCCCACGAACACGTCTCGAAAAGCGAAAACAAAAGCAGACATTCAATATGCACCAATACATCCAAAAATAATATGTAAAAAAAAACATTCTGGAAATTGCACTACACAAATTACTAAGTACATACTTCTTTCAAAGCATGTTTAAACTCATATTATTGTACTAAGTTTTTTTAAAAACCATCTTTCCAATGTTGGGGTGACTTGTGTGGCTCGCTCAAGGTTGGGTTACCCAGTATCCCTTGCACACCTCAAATTTTGTCAAAAAAACAAATTTTCCTCACTTCTCTTTAATGGAAAGTTCTGGAATCTGTGGGGAGCCACACATCCAGAATTCCCACAATGCTCCCAATAAAAATGGTACCTTACTTGTGTGGGTAGGCATACTGCCCGCAACAGGAAATGGCCCAAAATGCAACTTGGGCACATCACATTTTCCATTCAAAACTGACCCTTTTTTCACAATGTGCCTACTAGACACCCAGGGAAATCCAGGATGGGGTTACTTGTGTGGCCCTCTCCAGGTTCTGTTACCCAGAATTCCTTGCAAACCTCAAACTTTGTAAAAAAAAACACATTTTCCTCACTTTTCTGTGATGAAAAGTTCTGGAATCTGTGGACAGCCACACACTTGCATGTACCCAGCATTCCCACAATACTCCCGATAAAAAAGGTACCTCACTTGTGTGGGTAGGCCTAGTGCCTGTGGCAGGAAACGGCCCAAAATGCAAAGTGGGCACATAACATTTGTCCAGAGTAAATGGACCTTTTCTCACTATGTGCCTAGCTGTGGATTTTAGACCCTCACTCAGCCAGCACCTAGTGAAACCCAGCAAACCTGTATATTTTTTAAACTAGACACCCAGGGAATCCAGGATGGGGTGACTTGTGTGGCTTTCACCAGGTTCTGTTACCCAGAATCCCTTGCAAACCTGAAACTTTGTACAAAAAACACATTTTCCTCACTTTTCAGTGATGGAAAGTTTTGGAATCTGCGTGGAGTCACAAACTTCCACCCCCAGCATTTCCCCTGTCTCCCGATGAAAATGGTACCTCACTTGTGTGGGTAGACCTAGTGCTCGTGACAGGAAACCCAAAACGCAACATGGGCATATCACATTTTTCCAGTGAAAACAGACCCTTTTTTTGCAATGTGCCTAGCTGTGGATTTTGGACCCTAGCTCAGCCGGCACCTAGGGAAACCTAGCAAACCTGTATATTTTTTTAAACTAGACGCTCAGTCAAACCAAGGATGGGGTGACTTGTGTACTCTCCCAGTTATGTTACCCAGAATCCCTTGCAAACCTCAAACTTTGTCCAAAAAACACATTTTTCTTACATTTCTGTGGTGGAAAGTTCTGGAATCTGCGTGGAGCCACACACTACCACCCACCCAGTATTCTCCCACATCTCCTGATACAAATGGTACCTCACTTGTGTGGGTAGGCCTAGTGCCTGCAACAGGAAACGCCCCAAAACGTACTGTGGAGACTTCAAAATTATCGATCACAAGAAGACTTGGTTTTGCGAGGGAGACACCTGCGTTTTTGGTCCCAGGCTTGGTGGGCATATAGGGAAACATACTAAACCAAGATATTTCTGAAAACTAGAGACCCAGGGGAGTCTAGGGAGGTGTGGCTTGCGTGGATTTCACAACATTTTCCTACCCAGAATCCCCCGCAAACCTCAAATTTAGCTAAAAAAATCGCATGTTCCTAACTTTTCTGTGTGGGAAAGTTGTGGGATCATTGGGCCACCACAAAATTCCTACCACCCAGCTTTTTCCCAGGTCTCTCAATACAAATGGTACCTCACTTGTGTGGGTAGGCCTAGTGCCTGTGACAGGAAATGGCCCAAAACATACTGTGTAGACTTCCACATTATCGATCACAAGGGAGTCTCTTGCGTTTTTGGTCCCGGGCTCAGCGGCCATCGAGGGAAACCTACCAAACCCAGACATTTCTGGAAACTAGACACACAGGGGAGTCCAGGGATGTGTGGCTTGAATTGATCTCCCAACATTTTCCTACCCAGAATCCCCTGCCAACCTCAAATTTAGCTTAAACAAAATCACATGCGACTATCACTGAGACAGGAAAGGGCCAAATACCTGTAGAGATTTAGGGGAAACCAAAGTGGTTCCAAAAGGACAGTTTCTATATAAGTTTTTAGGCAGACTCTGCTATGGGCAGCCGCAGAAGTGAGGTGTCATTTTGATCAATAGGCCGAGAGGAAAGCTGGGTGTTAGGAAATTTGTACTGGTGCGGTGATCCTACAATTTTCCCACAGAGAAAATATGACTTTTTAGCTAAATTTGAGGTTTGCAAGGGATTCTTGGTATAAAAAACACTGAGAGATCCACACAAGCCACACTGCCAGTCCACCCACACCCAGGCATGGCCGGTGTGCTTGACTATCGGCGGTGGACTTGTGGTGGGCATTGGTGTCAGGAGTGGGGAAAAAAAATGACCTGCAGCCGGACACTTCGAACTCTTCTCCTCTTCTTCTCCAGGCAGCACAGGCTGCCAGGATGCCCTGTGGCCAATCCTGAAGCATCTCTAACACATGTGAGCAGCTTCAGGATTGGCCTGAGCTCCCTTGATTGGCCCTTCAGGACACACTGTGGGTCTGTGCCTGCCCTCTTCAACCCAGCTGCATTTCTGGGTTGGAGAGAGCTTTCACTGTGCATGATGGTTTGGCCGGTCTGAGGCGGCCAGCCAAACCTTTATGAGCAGTGAAGGGAGTGCAACTACCATTCCCTTAGTCACCCCCCCGGCCCTGCCCCCAAGCCTGGGCAAGAAAGGAAAAATAAAATGAGTGTTTATCATCGTTTTATGTTTCCTTTCCTGCCATTTTTGGGGGACATGCTCCTCTGCCTTAGCGGAGGAGACACTGCTGTGCAGATCACCAGCCAAGCACCATCCACGCACACCGCCAGCCAAGCACCATCCACACACACTGCCTGCCAAGCAACATCAATGCACACTGTCAGCCAAGCACCAGTCCATGCACACCGCCAGCCAAGGGCCAGTCCACTCACACCGTCAAGCAAGCACCAGTCTACACACACCTCCACCAAGCACTAGTCCACACTCACACCACCAGCCAAGTGCAAGTCCACACATATGGCCAGCAAAATGCCACTACACGCACAGCCAGCCAAACAGCAGCACATGCAGACCGTCAGCAGAACCCCAGTTCACACACGCACACAAAAACTTTCCTGGTATCTAGTGGTTTTCTGCCCTCCTTGGGGGTCAGATTAACTTAAGAATATTGCTGATGGGGGCAGAAACAGCCAAAATGTGTCCCTAGAAAAAGGGGAGTAACCCTGAGGGGCTGCTCTCTGACATGCACATAAGAATATCCATGGTGTCTAGTAGGCTTTCTGACCCACTGTGGGGCATATCGGGGATAATAACCCCCATCTGGCCCCCAAGGGGAGCAGAAAGACTGTCCTTTTTGTGTATGGGTGCACTGGTATGTCCATTTTGGGCAACCCCCACCCCTACGTATAACCCCTGGTGTCTAGTGGGCTTTAGATCATGGGCTATTGCCCCTATCTGCCTCCGGGTGGCAGAAAGACTGTGGCAAATTCTTTAGGGGGGTGGTGCATTGGCATGCCCATTCTTAGCATCCCCCACCCATCAACTACAAGAAAATTGTTCTTGGCTACCTAGTGGGCTTTCTGTTCCCCAGGGGGACAGGTCAGGGGCTATTGCCCCCATCTGCCCCCAAGGGGGGCAGAAAGACTGTCCAATTAGTAGGGGTGGGCGCTGCCCTAAATGGGCATGCCAGTGCCCCCACCCCTTCCTATAAAAAAACATAATCCCTGGTGCTTAGTGGGCTTTCTGCCTCCCCAGGGGACAGATCAGGGGCTGTTGCCCTCATCTGCCTCCTGGGGGGGGCAGAAAGACTGGCATTTTTTTTTAGGAGGGTGGGAGCATTGGCAGGCCCAATTTGGGCAGCCACCACCCCCAAATGAACATAAATAAAAATCCCTGGTGCCTAGTGTGCTTTCTGCCCCCCTACGGGGGCAGATAGGGGGCTTTTGCCCCTATCTGCCCCCAGGGGGGGCAGAAAGACTGTTTCCAAATACATTTGGGTGGGGGCATGGTCTTGCCCATTGTGGGCAGCCCACACCCTTGTTTTATAAAAAAGAAAAATCCCTGGTTTTTGGTAGGTTTTCTGCCCCCGGGGGCAGATCGGGGGTAATAATCCCCATTTGCCTCTCGGGAGGCAGAAAGAATGTGGATGTTGTTTGGGGGGGCATTGGCATGCCCATTTTGGGCAGCCCCACCCCAAAATTAATACAAACAATATCTCTGGTGTCTAGTGTGCTTTCTGCCCCCCGGGGGGCAGATTGGGGCTACTGCCTCCATCTGCCCCCCAAGGGGGAAGAAAGACTGAATATGCCCAAAACATTGGGGGGGGAGCAAAGGCCCTTGCCCAATGGGCCCCTCCCTGGATTCTAGTGGATGGATCCCTGCTTGGGGATCATCCTCCTATGGCGATCCCCAAGCAGGAGTCCACTAGGAGAGGTATCACTGGAAAGGGAGATTCTCCCCTTTCCAATGATACCTCTCCTTCTGCCTATGTGCGTGGGGGCTGAGATAGCCCC
This sequence comes from Calotriton arnoldi, assembly GCA_963921515.1. NCBI lineage: Eukaryota > Metazoa > Chordata > Amphibia > Caudata > Salamandridae > Calotriton > Calotriton arnoldi. The sequence continues at coordinate 64,383 of CAWUFW010007215.1, forward strand.
CTGAGCATGTAGGCAGTGAAACTGAAAAGAGCCGATCAGCTCATTTCAGTTTCGGTTTCACTGAAATGACATCAGTGCAATGTGCGCGCTGATCGTCATTTCAGTGAAACAATCAGACCAGCCTCGGGAGCCTGTTTTGATTGAAAGTAAACCCTCTGGTACCTGCACCAGAGGGATTTCCTGCGACATGTGCGTGGACAGCCGGAAGCCATCCGAAGCACATGAGCACTGTAGCGTCGGATGGCTCCAGGCCGTCCGACACATGAAAGTGGTTAAAATATCTCATAAAAGCCTTAAAAGTAATTATACCATTTGAAATACCAAGCACTCTGAAAGCCATGGTGCCTAGAAAAATAAAACAGGAATTTGTGCAATCCCTTTTACTGAAAAACAGGCTGAATTGTTCCCAGCTCAAGGAAAGAGTCAATTGTTTATGTGTTCCGAGTGGTAGACGCAACATTGCTGTGGCCCACAACCGCAAACGACATTCCCAGAGGAGCACCTCGAAGCAGGTTTATGGAGCAAAGGTGATTCCATCCAATTCCCACAGCAGCCACTGAGGGAGGCATCGTAGCCCATAAGTGTTCCACAGAGCAGCTGTTCACATCACTAGGAGCTGAAGCATCCCAGGGGGGCTCTAAGAATGCATTTATCATTAATGGAATACGCTGGGGACAACAATAAGTATTGGCCTTGAAGGTGTCCATCAGTACTTCAATGTCCGGTGGCGCAACCAATTGTGATCCGAGACATATATCCAGGATGCATTAGTGAAAACAGGTTGTATGCAGTCATGCCAGACAGGCCTGAAGGATAAGAAACAGTGTTTGTTTAGTTCTCGAAGCTGAGGTGTACCAAAGCATTGTACCATGCGCTCACTGCAACGCAGCACAAGCAGTGCAGTCTCCATTTTGGTTTGAACTGGGACGTCCATTGCGGAGTAGAAAAATTAAAATCAGGATTCCCGCCACAAGTAGCAGGACAAGCAGAAGCCCTCCAAAAACACTTCCCAACACAAAGTGAATAAATTATGGTATAACTCCAAAAATCGGCTGACAGGTGCTAAGCAACCCAGAGCCAATACATTAAAAAAATGCACTATTGCTTTTGCATCAGACATGTCAAAGATACGGTGGACCAGCTCCCCAAAATGCAGTGGGAAGTTAGTATGGAGTAGTGTCTGTATCTCAGACAAGGACCTTGCAACCTGGACATCAAACGTCTCCCTGGCTGAAGTTAAGGCCACATCTTTTTGAAAAAACATGGCTTTCAGCTTGCTCAGAGAATCAAACTGTATGTTGGAAACATTTATCGAAGGCCATAGCGTTGCCTCCCTAACTGTGCGGGCAGGTGGAAACAGTACTTGTGTGCAACAAGTCACTATGGAATTAACCATCACTAGATAAGCGAATCCCGGTTCCATTCTGTAGCAACCTTGATCATTCAGCATCAAATAGCTACCATTCGAGAGCAGCTTGAATACTGGGTGAATCATGTCAGCTGAAGAACCCTTCAGATAACAAGACAAGTTTGCTACCAAAGCATTGCATGCCCCATGGAGAAAAATATCTTTGCAAACTAAGGACCAGCTAAAAGCATCCTCACAGTCTGAACCACTAATGAAAACTTTCATGTCCCCATTCCTGCATCTAAATCTGAACAGTAATTCCCAATACTCATGCACATAACCTTCCCCTAGCGCTTCATATCTGCCTACCTGTTGGTACTGAAGACAATATTGGAATAGGTGACAGGTAGGGTGACATAACCATGGATTATCCAGTCTGTGGATGGTGTCTCAGCCACGGTGAAAGGTAATTGGTCTAATTTTTCAATGTGCAACATAATATACTTTGCAACTGTGCATGCCATTAATATCTGTCTATCCGTTAGATCATATTCAGAAAACAGGCTAGTATTGTTGATGTAATGCCACAGCACGTGGACAGAAAGTAATGTTTGTAACGTCCAGCTCAGTATTACGATGGACTGTAATTGTGACTGTCCATGTTGTAAAATAGACGTCTTGCTGTATTATGTCAATTGCAGATGACACTATGTTGCCCAGTGAATAAATTCTGGATGATAATGTGGTCATACCGTTGTCAACCACAGCCAAAGCCTTTTCTAAATCAACCCTGTCGATCTCGTGCAATCTCTCAGCAGCTTCCTGTTGAGAAATCTTCCACAGCTCATTATATATTCCATACAAGAAGCGCTTTTGGCGCTTTTGACGTGAGCTCCGGGGACCTAATAGAAAATCCCTAAGATCCATGTCATCAGAAAGAAGGGGCAAGTGTTGCTTCACCTGGGAAAGTGTTGAGGTTTTTAGCCAATCTAGGCACAACTTTCCAACACTATATGACATCACCACGACGAGTGTTCTGACTGTACGTATCGCTGATCAGGACTATTAATCCTAAACCCTTTGGTGATACCCAGGCATCTAGATTGACACCTATTTGTGTCTGTCGGCCAATCCAACCATCCCTTCCAATTGGGGACTGATGAATTGAAAGAACCATTACGTATCATGGTAAGTCATGTATCCTCACTGAAGAGTGTTAAGTACTGCCAATTCTTGATAGAATGAGAATGCGGGAATACAGAGTGTATTCAAAACCTTCATTTTTTCTATACCAAGACATGAAGTTTGTTGCACTGTTTTGTTCAGGAAAATCATTTGATGTGGTATGAGGCATGCTCTAAATAAGGCCCAGTTCCTCGAACCTGCCAGTCTTTTGTCCCCCAGACAGATTTTGTGTCTATGGTGTCTTTTGAAAAGTCAAAACCCTGTACAGACAGTTGGGACATAAAAGAAGCAGCTTGGTCTTTTATTAGCATATTTTTCTTTGCAGGTGTAGGTGCAAGCCTAAAATAATATAAGGCTGGGTCTGATGTTTCAAAACCTGGAAAATGAGCAAACTGTTTTGAAAATGTCTTTGAAATACCTTTCGGCGGTGTAGGACAGTGTTCTCATTGAGTGCTAATATAAACAGCACGTGGGAAACTAGCTTTATGTAGGAAATGGTGGCCATAATAATGATAGCAGAACATGTCTCCATAATTAGATGCACCATCATGCAATTCATCATTAGAAAACGCAGCTGATTGCTCTTGATCTGCAAGCAAATTGTGCACAGTTTCCCAATCATCAGAGAATGTACTAGAAGTGATGATATGATTTTAGGAATTTTTATACAAATAAGGAATTTGCAAAAGTTCAATAGGACCATACACATCATACAATACCGTGTCCCGCACTATTCCTTCAGGAACTGGAACTACTGTAATTTTCACCAGGGACAGGTCGCTTAGTTCACAGCGTGATGATGCATGTGGTTTTAGAACCAAGTTCACGAGTTGTACTGCTGAGTGTTCCTGGAGATAGTGTCCATTCAGAATTAGGAAAAAGACAGTCACTGAACCAATCCAAAGTACCAGGAAAATCAACCCCATTGTAATCCAGAGATGTAATCACGGAGGGATTAAGTAAGTCGTTTTTAGCCAAATGTAGATAGCATGCACTCGTAGCGTGAAAGGGAGAGGTGGTTGTGGCAGCTCATGTTCACTTGAAGTCGTCATAATGCACGAAGTAGCCAGACATTGTCTTGTCTATTTTTGGCAGCTCAGCAGGTTTTGTTGGACTGGGAGATGACTTGATCTGTGGCATATTTACATAGACGTCATCAATTTTGCGAATTGATATGTCTGTACATGTCGATTGTGCAGTTGTAGTTGTTTCAACGGGGAGAAGTATTACTTCATTGTTGTTTAAAGCTTCTTGTTGGAGAGTGGAATCTTCTGTCATTATTAAAGCTTCTATCTGAACTTCCTGTACAGTAGCAAGAGGAGTGCGACAGCTTCCCAGAAGCCCATGCGTACTACTCTTGAGAATCGGCCACTTAGTGTGGTTTGATCAGATTAATAGAGACAAACCTTTTGTCTCAGTGACCAGAAAGGGGCGGAAGAAGTACAGTTCTGGTACCTTCAACAGCCAGGAAAGGTACATGCGTTCTGTAAGATGGATCAAATTCATTTTTGTCCACTATTTTTTCACTGAGCAGGTCTCCAATCTTCGGGACCCAGGCAGGTCTTGCTGGCACAACCTTCACTTCCCCAGTGGCAGTGCATTTTACTTGGACCTTGCTTTGTAAAGCCTGGAATTCAATTAGTTACTGTAAAACAGTTCATTGATGTAAAATGGTGTTTCAGCCGCCACTGTGCTGACACTATCCATGTCTGGTACCCACATTCTCACTCCAAATAGGACTTCATATGGAGTACGGCCCCCAGGGAATTTCTTGGCAGGTTATTAAGTGTTCTCTGGACTCCATACAGGTGATTGACCCAACTGCCACCCAATCCTAATACCCTTGCTGTTAAGGACTGCTTTAAGTCACGTTTTTCCTCGCAACTACCGAATTTCCCTTGGGATGGTAGGGGAGGAGTACCGCAAGGCCATACCCAAACTTCCCATGGCTTCTTTGTAAGCCCGAGAGCTAAACACCGGATCCTGGTCGGAATGAAGTGTGCGAATTGCGTATGTTCTGATAAAGACTCGCAAGTCCTCTATAACAGTTCCAGCGTCAGCCAAGCGCTGTGGACAAACCCACACGAATCAGGAGCATGAATCTACTGCCACCAAGATGTACTTGTAAGCCCAATCTGATTGTAAGGGGCGGCAATGATCCAAATACACGCAAGCCAAGGGCTTGTCTGAAATCAATAGAGGTGTCTGTGCTGGACGTGCTATAGTGGAGCTTTTTATCTGCTGGCAGATGTCGCATTTAAGGACAAAGTCCTTGGTCTGTTTTAATAGACCTGGCCACCAATAGCGGTGCTTCGGCATCAAAACTGTAGCAGTAATCCCTGCGTAAGCAGAACCCAGACTCTCATTTGCAGCTAGTATCAGTCCTAATCTGCGATCAATGCTTGGTATTACTCCATCCCCCACTTCTGGAATCTGAGCATACAGAATGTTTTGTGCATCTGACTTGTAGGAGTACTTGAGTGGAAAGCCCTTTGGCAGGGCTGATTCGTTGCACATGGCATTAACTGCCACCATAGTTGTTCTGTCTATCCTCGTACTTGAGCGAGTTATTGCAGCAACGGCAGCAATACGAACTGTTGCCTTGGCGACTTCATTCGCCATGGAATTTCCCTCAACGTGAACGGCAACACTTTAACGACTCAATGTAGGAATAACATGAGTGCGTGGCAGGCCTTCTTTCAGCTTTGCCACCTGTTTCCAAAGGATCTTGTGCTTTACTGTGCAACCTTTAGAATCTCTAAATCCATTCTTCCCCAATAGTGTAGATATTATTATAGGACTGGACACAGTAAAATGAATCACATGCAATAAGTGTGGGGAATACACAATCTGTATTTTGTAGTGCCAGTATCAGGGCTTTGAGTTCTCCAGCTATGCTGTACAGTCCCCTGGGGACTGAGTATGAGCTTTTCCAGGACGGAACTTTCCATCATGCATGAGCCCTTTAACAATTGCGCATGTCGTGGAATATTGCTGTTTCGTTCCTACAGCAGGCTGGGCAGAACCATCAGTATAAATGATGCATTCATATCGATCTAGAGGCATCATTTCTTTCGGCAGAGGATAAGAATTGTGCTTGTAATGTACAGTTGAATCTGTAATCCTGTCAGTTTGCACTGAATGTAAAATATTTGTATGTTCCTGTGTCCAATGATGCATTGAAAAATCACCTCTAATTAAGTCGTAGAATGGTTTTATCCTTTCTGCGTGATCCACAATGTAAGTTCTGCCAAAATTTAAAAATCCTAAAATGGATTGTATATTTCTCAGAGTTTTTGGTGGTTGGAGAAATGCACATTTTTATTAAAAAAAAGAGCTGCCAGGCTCTTGCCTTCACTTTATAGCTTATATCCCAAAAACAGGCCATTGAGGTGGGCAATTTTTGATTTTTTGTAATTCGCCCAGGTGAGCAAACCCAAGTATTATGTAGTTCACTCTAACCAAGTGTTCCATTAATTCATCGTCTATCAGCTAAATATTGTCTACATAGGACAATGCCTCCTCATCAAAATTTTGAAGTAACTCTATCACCCTTGCTGAAAACAGCCCGATGCTTCTTATACCCCTGTGGTAATCGACAAAAATTGGCGTTCAGAACTAGCACTGAGAACGCTGTCAAATAACTGCTCCCAGGTGCTATATTTTGACAAAAGAATCCATTTGAGATATCTAAAGTTGTTTTGTATTTTTTCCGCACAATGCTATTCATTAGTGCGGCACTATGTGCATTTTGTACTGCAAATGTGCATGTGGAAGCGTTTAAATGTCTGTAGTCTAAGACTAGACAGTATGAATTATCAGATTTCATTACTGGAAACAAGGGTTTATTCATGGATGAGGTGCAATTCTCTATTACACCCTGTTAGACCTGGCATCCTTGGCGTGGGTCTCCCTTCCATTTTTTCGTAATGCCTCCACTGTTGCCGATATGTTTTTGCTGGACTAGATGCTCATGGGCACTTTGCCGCTGCTAATCAGTGCCAAAGTGCAAGTGCTCCCTATCGTTAATTGACCTATGTATTAGTGACTCCATGATTGGATGATTGGTTTACTTGTCAGTCCCTAGTACCGTGCACTCAGTGTGCCCAGGGCTTGTAAATCCAATGCCGCTGGTGGGCTCGCAGCACTGGTTGTGCCACCCACAGAAGCGGCCTGTAAAATGTGTCTCGGGCCTGCCATCGCAGAGCCTGTGTGCAGCCTCGGGCTGCCATGTCGACTTGGTGAGTACACCCACTTACCAGTCCCTAAACCTTCCCTTTACTGCATGTTGGTCACCCCTAAAGTAGGCCCTAGGGCAGGGTGCATTGTAAGTATAAGGTAGGACATGCCCTGGTGTGTGTGGCATGTCCTAATAGTGAATTACAGCCATTTTCGTTTTTCACTATTGCAAGGCTACCTGCTCCCCATAGGCCAGAATGGGCAGACTGACTATTACACCTTATAGTCAGAACTGACCCAGGGAACATGGTAGAAAAACGAATTTAGTATGCCTGAACTCAGGATGATAAAATACATCTTTTAGTGAAGTTGGTTTTAACATTCTGTGTTCGAAAATACCACTTTTAGAAAGTGGGTATTTTCTTGCCTAACTATCCAAGCCTGCCTCTGCTAGGTTGTGTATTCCTTGTCTGGAGATTGAGTGACAGGGGCTGGGGGTGGCTACAGGAGACAGGGTGAGTCAGCGCAGGGCTGAATAGAAAGATCTGCATCCAGAGTGGAGGGAGGAGTTGCACCTGGGTCTGAATAGGGCTGTGCCTGCCTTCCACAATGCTGGCTCCACCTCCTGCCGGGCGGCTGAGCACTCTGCCCCACATTCTGAAAGGAAAGAAGGAGTCAGAAAAACAAAGTGCTCCAGAACTGACCAGAACTGGTTTTGGACTAGGCAGAGGCCTCTCTGCCTCCAGAGAACAAAGAGAATCAGGGTATAAGAGGGGCACCCAGACCCCAGGAAGATCAGATCACTTTTGGGAACAAGAAGAAACCTTTACTGAGGAGCGGAACCAAGAAGAAACTGAGGAGAAACTATCCCTAAGCCTGAAGTGCTGCTTGGGGGATTGGCCTGCAGTGGTTTGCCTGACTGCCAAAGAGAGGAGAAAGGAACTTTTGCTTTGCTGTGACTTTCATCAACTTGTGAAGGATCTCCAAGGGCTTGGAAGAGAGCTTGCCCCCTGACCGAAGTCCCAGGACCATTGGACTTCACCCCCTTTGTGAATTGCTGCTGGAAACTCTGTTTCAGTGGCTACAGAGGTAGGGAGCTGTGACCGACTCTCACGACCGACTCGGTGTCCTGCAAGCACCGCATCGAAGCACCGTCTCGCCCTGCAACGCACGGCCCTGGTCTCACCGACTCCGTCAACGAGCCGCTGCCTGCACCGCATCGAGGGACAACGCGTCCTGCAACGCTCGCTACGCCGAATCGAACTGGTCCGACCGACACGGTCACTGCTGCTGAGTTCGAGTCCTGTGACCGCACCGGAGTTGGGCACCGCTCGCACGCTTTGCGACGCACCGCCCGACTCGCACCGCTGTCCGGACTGATCGACGCCAGCTCCTGAATCCGGCTCCGTCGCCGCACCGCAACCTGCCAGCACCGCATCGAAGCACCGTCTCGCCCTGCAACGCACGGCCCTGGTCTCACCGACTCCGTCTCGACGACGTCAACGAGCCGCTGCCTGCACCGCATCGAGGGACAACGCGTCCTGCAACGCTTCCATTTTTGCATCGCGACCGCGACGAACAGCCATCCGGCTCGCACGCCCGTGCCTGCCGCTTCAAGTAAAAGGTACTGTGACCGAGTCTGTCTACGCTGTGTTGGCCCGTCTCGACGCGGTCAGCTGGATTTGTTAGACTCTGTTTGTTCTCGACATCGCCGTAGCCGGAGGAGGCTACCGACTCGCACAGAACCTTGAATTAAGCCTTTTGATCAGAACTAAGTATTCTTAACAGTATTGTGGATTATTTTTGTCGTTTATGGTCTTGTGATAAATCTATATAAAGTATACCTATTTTTATAAATATATAACCTGTGTGGTGTCCATTTGTAGTGTTGTCACTTGATTACTGTATGTGTTCACAAATGCTTTACACACTGCCTCTGAACTAAGCCTGCCTGCTCGTGCCAAGCTACCAAGAGGGTGAGCAGGGGTTATTTCGAGAGTGTACCTACTCTCCCTGACTAGACGCAAGGGTCCCTATTTGGACAAGGGTACATACCTCTGCCAACTAGAGACCCCCAAATCTAACATTGGTGGTCAGCGGTGAGGATTCTGGACTTGCATTTGTGACTCATGTACAGTGATTGGTGAACACTACTTAGTGAGTGCAGACCAAAACGCAACCACATACTTTAATAGCATTTTTTCTGGGATTTCCTATTTTTGCAAATGCCAAGTTCAGTCACTATGGAGAAACCAGCATCAGTAGCCTCTGTTGAATGTGATTGGGAAGAAGAGAGGCTAGAATGCTACACCCTTAAGCAGCTCAAGCAATTCTGCAAAAAGTTTAAAGTGTCCATGACCGGGATCTCCAGGAAGGAGGACCTCCAAAAGGCGCTGAGGGCCTGGGTCGAATCAAGGAGTGCCCCTGTGGAGGGGGCTGAGAATGCAGAAGGGCAGCTGGAGGGGCTATTGGGTCTAGGGGCTAGAAGACCACCTTCCCCAGTAGGTAGCAGTGTTTCTGCCAGAGGACTGTCTCCAGAGGAGTTGGAGGACAGGAAAGAGAGTAGGATGCACGAAATGGAGCTGACCAAACTCAAGCTGAATAAGCAGTTAGAATTCGAAATGCAAACAAGGAAATTAGCCCTAGAGGAAAAGAAAATGCAGTTTGAACATGAGAAAGTTTTGAGGGAGTTGGAATTGAAGGCCAAGAGCTTAGAGATTACTCCCTCTGGTGGCAGTGTACCGCCTGTGCCTGTTGAAGCTAGGGTGTATATTCCCAAAGATGTGGTGAAGGAGTTTTTAAAAATGACGACATAGGGCAGTGGTTCAAAGCCTATGAGGTAGCCATGTCTTCCCACCGGGTCCCTGAGAAGGATTGGGGAGCGGGGTTGTGGGGACGGTTCCTCAGTGAAGGGCGGGATACCTTGTTGGATTTGCCCTCTGAAGTCTATAATTCGTACAGCCACATGAAGGATGCCTTAATGACTAGATATGGTTTGACCCCTGAGCTTTATAGGCAAAGGTTCAGGAACTGTAGTAAGATTGAAAGCAGTACCTGGGTTGAATATGTGACCTTCTTTTGCAGAGCCTTGGATGGTTGGGTAAAGGGTAGCAAAGCGACTGATTTTCAGGCGCTCTTTGATTTGATTGCCTGGGAGCACTTGTCCGGTAATTGTTTTCCTGAGCTACGCCAGCACCTGATTGATAGTAAGCTGACTAACCCTAGGCAGCTTGCTGAGGAGGCGGACCGCTGGGTGAGTACCCGGGTCCACAAGGGTCACGTGGGAGACTCCGCCAAGGGTGGGCAGGGTCCCCAGCAGAAGAGTGGGGGGACAAGGGTAAACAGAAGGAGTTCCATAAAGGGCCCCAAAGTAGACCCCAAGGGAACCAAGGGAAAGGTTCCCAGCCTCCCCTGAGAAGAAGCCAGTGGCCCTGACAGGCCCCCCTGTTCACCAGGGACCACTGGTATGTTACAAGTGTGGCGCCCCTGGCCACAAGGCAAACGATCCTCGTTGCCCTTTGCATGGAAAACCAGCACCCACCAGTGCAGTCCCCCGGCAGTTGGCTAGTGTAGCCCTGGGGGAGGAGTTGGGTGCCCAAGGTGGGGGGATCCCACAGTGTTTTCCCTTGTCTCATTAGGAGACTCTGAGATGGTCCCTAGGACCCCGCTGCCTGAGAACACTAAGAAATACAGGCAGTGGGTGACCATCAATGGCCATAGGGTGGAGGCTCTGAGAGACACAGGAGCCAGTGTGACAGCTGTCAAGTGTCACCTGGTGTCTAAAGAGCAGGTTATCCCTGATGCATTCTATCCGGTTGTTGCCGCTGACAACACAGAGAGTCACTGCAAGGTGGCTCAGGTTCCCTTTGAGTGGGGGGTCTCGGGTACTCTTCAAGTAGCTGTGAGGCCAGCCATGCCTGTTGACTGTTTGTTAGGGAACGATTTGGAGAGCTCACCTTGGGCTAAGGTGGAGCGGAGTGCGCATTTAGAAATGTTGGGCTTGCCTGATTGGGCATGTGTGACCACCCGGTCAATGGCAGCTAAAGGTGTTCAAGAGGACCTGGAGCCTGAGAGGGAGGCCCAGGTGCCTGCCGGAGAGAGAGGAGGCAGGGGGCGCGGGAAACCGGCCCCCGAGGTTCCCACGGTCCAGGAGGAGGCAGACCCTGAGGGGGATGCCCTGGAGCCTACAGGGGAACAGGTAGCTGAACTGGGGGACCTACCTGAGCTGACCCATTGGCAGCAAGAAGGAGGACCCTCCAGGGAAGAGTTCTGCAAGGAGCAGAACACATGCCCTTCTCTCGTGGGTCTGAGGCAACAGGCCACAGACCAGGCAGCAGGTGATCAGTCTGGATCACATTGGGTTTACTGGGAGAATGGTCTCCTGTATTCAGAGCCTAAGGTTGCTGAGCCTGGGTCAGCCCGTGTGCTGGTGGTACCCCAGCGCTTCAGAGCCTTCCTACTGGGGTTGGCTCATGATGTACCATTAGCGGGACATCTGGGGCAGGACAAGACCTTTGACAGGCTTGTTACCCATTTCTATTGGCTCCCAGATGCGCAGGAGTGCCGCCACTCACTGCAGGACATGCCAGACTTGCCAGGCAAGTGGAAAAAGTGGGAGGAAGCACAAGGCTCCTCTCCAGCCATTCCCTGTGGTCAGCACCCCTTTGAACGGGTGGGTATTGACATTGTGGGGCCACTGGACCCCAAGACAGCCATGGGCAACAGGTTTATCCTGGTCTTGGTGGACCATGCCACCCGGTACCCTGAAGCCATCCCTCTGAGGACAGTGACGGCCCCCGTGGTGGGACGGGCACTGATGGGAATTTTCTCACGTGTGGGATTCCCTCAAGAGGTGGTGTCTGACAGAGGTACCAACTTCGTGTCCAAGTACATGAAGTCCCTGTGGCAGGAGTGCGGTGTAACTTACAAGTTCACCACTCCTTACCACCCTCAAGGAAATGGTCTGGTTGAGAGATTCAACCGGACCCTCAAGGGCATGATTATGGGTCTGGAAGAACCCATGAGGCGTAAATGGGACGTCCTCTTACCATGCCTGTTGTTTGCATACCGGGAGGTGCCACAGAAGTCTCTAGGGTTCAGTCCCTTTGAGCTCCTCTATGGACACCCGGTGCGAGGACCTCTGAGTTTGGTCAAGGAAGGCTGGGAGCAATCTCCCAGGAAACCTCCCCAGGATGTATACAGTTACATGCTGGCCTTCAGGAACCAGACTAGGCGTTTCAGAGAGCTTGCTGAGGCAAATCTGGAAGCCAGCCAGGAGGAGATGAAGCGGTGGTACGACCAGAATGCCACTCTGGTAGAGCTTCAGCCTGGTCAGAAAGTGTGGGTCATGGCCCCTGTGGAGCCCTGTGCGCTCCAGGACAGGTGGACCGGCCCTTTTACGGTGGTGGAGCGCAAGAGTCCAGTTACCTATTTGGTGGACTTGCAGTCTCCCAGGAACCCCTTGCGGGTCCTGCATGTGAACCGCCTGAAGCCCCACTTGGAGAGGTCCCAAGTGGGCATGCTCTTAGCTACAGATGATGGAATGGAGGAGGAGACCGAGCCTCTTCCTGACCTCCTGTCAGCCCGAGAGCAAGATGGATCAGTGGAGGGAGTAAACCTCTCTACCTCCCTGACACCTGAGCAGCAGGGTGACTGTCGCCAACTGTTGGGACAGTTCCCTGACCTGTTCTCCCTGGTTCCCAGTGTCACCCATTGGTGCGTCCATGATGTGGACACTGGGGACAGTCTTCCTGTGAAGCACAAGGCTTACAGGGTGACTGACAGGGTCAGAGCCTGCATCAAGGAGGAGGTCTCCAAGATGTTTGCGCTAGGGGTGATTGAGTCCTCTAACAGCCCTTGGGCCAGCCCCGTGGTCTTGGTTCCAAAAGCTGCCGCGCCTGGTGCCACACCAGAACTCCGGTTCTGTGTGGACTACAGGGGACTCAATTCCGTCACCAGGACTGACGCCCACCCCATCCCCAGAGCTGATGAGCTCATAGATCGGTTAGGGGCTGCGCGGTACCTCAGCACGTTTGACTTAACGTCTGGATACTGGCAGATCGCCTTGACTGATGGGGCAAAAGAGAGGTCAGCATTCTCCACACCAGATGGGCACTACCAGTTCCGGGTGATGCCCTTTGGGATGAAGAATGCCCCTGCCACCTTTCAGAGGTTGGTCAACCAGGTGTTGGTTGGACTGGAGGATTTCAGTGCCGCCTACCTGGATGACATCGCAGTGTTCAGTGCCCGTTGGGAAGAGCATCTGCGCCACCTCTGGGAAGTGTTGATGGCGCTGCGGAGGGCAGGCCTCACAATCAAGGCGAGTAAGTGCCAGATTGGGCAGGGTTCTGTGGTGTACTTGGGACACCAGGTTGGGAGCGGCCAGGTGGCGCCCCTCCAACCGAAAATTGATACCATTCTGGCTTGGGAGCCCCCAAGACCCAGACAGAGGTGAGAGCCTTCCTAGGACTCACCGGGTATTACCGGAGATTCGTCAAGGGGTATGGCAGCATTGTTGCCCCCTTGACCGAGCTGACTTCCAAGAAGCAGCCCAGGAAAGTGATTTGGACTGACGCCTGTCAAAAGGCTTTTGACACCTTGAAGACTGCCATGTGCACGGCGCCTGTGCTCCAGGCACCCAACTTCTCCAATGAGTTCATTGTTCAGACCGACGCTTCAGAGCATGGTGTAGGGGCTGTTCTATCACAGATCAATGAGGAGGGCCTAGACCAACCTGTAGCCTTCATCAGTAGGAGGTTACTTCCCCGGGAACAGAGATGGAGTGCTATCGAGCGTGAGGCATTTGCTGTGGTCTGGGCACTGAAGAAGCTGAGACCATACCTGTTTGGGACTCACTTCCGGGTTCAGACAGACCACAGGCCCCTCAGATGGTTGATGCAGATGAGGGGTGAGAATCCAAAGCTGTTGAGGTGGTCCATTTCCCTACAGGGGATGGACTTTACGGTGGAACACCGCCCTGGTACAGAACACGCCAATGCTGATGGACTGTCCAGATTTTTCCGCCTTAGCGATGAGAACTCCCTAGGGGTAGGATAGTTCTCCCCACATTTCAGCTGGAGGGGACACGTGTTAGACCTGGCATCCTTGGCGTGGGTCTCCCTTCCATTTTTTCGTAATGCCTCCACTGTTGCCGATATGTTTTTGCTGGACTAGATGCTCATGGGCACTTTGCCGCTGCTAATCAGTGCCAAAGTGCAAGTGCTCCCTATCGTTAATTGACCTATGTATTAGTGACTCCATGATTGGATGATTGGTTTACTTGTCAGTCCCTAGTACCGTGCACTCAGTGTGCCCAGGGCTTGTAAATCCAATGCCGCTGGTGGGCTCGCAGCACTGGTTGTGCCACCCACAGAAGCGGCCTGTAAAATGTGTCTCGGGCCTGCCATCGCAGAGCCTGTGTGCAGCCTCGGGCTGCCATGTCGACTTGGTGAGTACACCCACTTACCAGTCCCTAAACCTTCCCTTTACTGCATGTTGGTCACCCCTAAAGTAGGCCCTAGGGCAGGGTGCATTGTAAGTATAAGGTAGGACATGCCCTGGTGTGTGTGGCATGTCCTAATAGTGAATTACAGCCATTTTCGTTTTTCACTATTGCAAGGCTACCTGCTCCCCATAGGCCAGAATGGGCAGACTGACTATTACACCTTATAGTCAGAACTGACCCAGGGAACATGGTAGAAAAACGAATTTAGTATGCCTGAACTCAGGATGATAAAATACATCTTTTAGTGAAGTTGGTTTTAACATTCTGTGTTCGAAAATACCACTTTTAGAAAGTGGGTATTTTCTTGCCTAACTATCCAAGCCTGCCTCTGCTAGGTTGTGTATTCCTTGTCTGGAGATTGAGTGACAGGGGCTGGGGGTGGCTACCGGAGACAGGGTGAGTCAGCGCAGGGCTGAATAGAAAGATTTGCATCCAGAGTGGAGGGAGGAGTTGCACCTGGGTCTGAATAGGGCTGTGCCTGCCTTCCACAATGCTGGCTCCACCTCCTGCCGGGCGGCTGAGCACTCTGCCCCACATTCTGAAAGGAAAGAAGGAGTCAGAAAAACAAAGTGCTCCAGAACTGACCAGAACTGGTTTTGGACTAGGCAGAGGCCTCTCTGCCTCCAGAGAACAAAGAGAATCAGGGTATAAGAGGGGCACCCAGACCCCAGGAAGATCAGATCACTTTTGGGAACAAGAAGAAACCTTTACTGAGGAGCGGAACCAAGAAGAAACTGAGGAGAAACTATCCCTAAGCCTGAAGTGCTGCTTGGGGGATTGGCCTGCAGTGGTTTGCCTGACTGCCAAAGAGAGGAGAAAGGAACTTTTGCTTTGCTGTGACTTTCATCAACTTGTGAAGGATCTCCAAGGGCTTGGAAGAGAGCTTGCCCCCTGACCGAAGTCCCAGGACCATTGGACTTCACCCCTTTGTGAATTGCTGCTGGAAACTCTGTTTCAGTGGCTACAGAGGTAGGGAGCTGTGACCGACTCTCACGACCGACTCGGTGTCCTGCAAGCACCGCATCGAAGCACCGTCTCGCCCTGCAACGCACGGCCCTGGTCTCACCGACTCCGTCAACGAGCCGCTGCCTGCACCGCATCGAGGGACAACGCGTCCTGCAACGCTTCGCTACGCCGAATCGAACTGGTCCGACCGACACGGTCACTGCTGCTGAGTTCGAGTCCTGTGACCGCACCGGAGTTGGGCACCGCCGCACGCTTTGCGACGCACCGCCCGACTCGCACCGCTGTCCGGACTGATCGACGCCAGCTCCTGAATCCGGCTCCGTCGCCGCACCGCAACCTGCCAGCACCGCATCGAAGCACCGTCTCGCCCTGCAACGCACGGCCCTGGTCTCACCGACTCCGTCTCGACGACGTCAACGAGCCGCTGCCTGCACCGCATCGAGGGACAACGCGTCCTGCAACGCTTCCATTTTTGCATCGCGACCGCGACGAACAGCCATCCGGCTCGCACGCCCGTGCCTGCCGCTTCAAGTAAAAGGTACTGTGACCGAGTCTGTCTACGCTGTGTTGGCCCGTCTCGACGCGGTCAGCTGGATTTGTTAGACTCTGTTTGTTCTCGACATCGCCGTAGCCGGAGGAGGCTACCGACTCGCACAGAACCTTGAATTAAGCCTTTTTGATCAGAACTAAGTATTCTTAACAGTATTGTGGATTATTTTTGTCGTTTATGGTCTTGTGATAAATCTATATAAAGTATACCTATTTTTATAAATATATAACCTGTGTGGTGTCCATTTGTAGTGTTGTCACTTGATTACTGTATGTGTTCACAAATGCTTTACACACTGCCTCTGAACTAAGCCTGCCTGCTCGTGCCAAGCTACCAAGAGGGTGAGCAGGGGTTATTTCGAGAGTGTACCTACTCTCCCTGACTAGACGCAAGGGTCCCTATTTGGACAAGGGTACATACCTCTGCCAACTAGAGACCCCCAAATCTAACACACCCTGGTTCTCAAGTTGATGTAAGATCTCCCTGACTTGTTTCTTTTTTTCATGTTTTATTGGGTATTATCTCTGTGGTTGAGTAATGAATTTTAATCGGATTTTGTAATAAGGTGACTCATCGTCCCACCCAACATGATTGCGATAAAGTGCAGGGGCTAGCTTTAACGCCCGCTCCTGCGCTTATTAATTTTTAACTGATTCTGGTACGAGGTCGGAGAAAGCAGGTAAAATTACATCTTTTCCCATTGAGCACTCCATTATGAACTCAGGTGGCCACACCCTTTCAGACAAAAGAATATCGTAACCATATGTCAGGTTCTCCCAAAAGAGACCCTTTACTTGCTTGGGTATGGCCCCCTATATTTGGACAGTTATTTTGTATAGACAATGTGGGACGCCATGATATGCTCACTCAGCGCTACTGCCGCCAGATAATCCATCAGGTTCTGGGGAGCTATTGTGACTTCTGCTGCACTATCCAGCATCTTCACTGCCCATTCCCCGTTCAGAAGCAGTGTCCTCAGTAGCCTGGGCATTTCTAATTTTGATCCCGGCAACCTTCTTCTTTTTAAATTGAGGTTAAAGAGTCTTTTGTTTGTCTTCCTATTTAATGATGTAATATGAAGTGCGATGTGTCTCCCTTTTCGGCTTGACTCGCTCTTTCGATCTGTGCTCTGACCATCCATCTCTCTCCGAACATTTATCAGATGACTCCTGAAAGGAATGAGAGGAATGTGTATCAGTATCCTGATACCTGTCAAGCATCCTAATATTATCACGGTTTCTCAAATTGTATTTTCTCTCGGCGTGTTCCTATTGAGAGGACCCACCCTGTGACTGTGTTTTGTTTTGTTTATTCTTTTGCTTTTTGTTTCCTATCCAATTTCTTCTTGGAAGAATCGGGTGCTTGCTTAGAGTTATCATATTCAGAATTGCTCTTAACTATTGGTCACCCAGGTCTGGCTCCCAGATTATTTCTACCTAGTGAAGCATATGTTTCTCCGATAATCTTAGGTAATTCTTGCTCCATCTGTGCAGGAGTGAATTCCCTCAGGTGTTGGCATATAGCATGCTGCTGCCTCCCCTTTTATGCTACTTAACACAATGGCAAATACTTGGGTAAAATTGCTCATTAGTTTCATCCCCAGGTCCAGGGCAGGGTCTGCCCCGTATTCATTCTGTATTTCTTTCAGTACATCTGGTACAACTGCCATGAGTTCTGGTATAGACAGCAGCAAAAACTTTACCCCAAGTGGCACAATCTTCTATCGGGGGAGCTATCCCCATTGGCAAGCAAATTATTAATATTCTGTGTTTTTCCTGCGGGCAGTATGGGGAAAACTGCTTCAAGCTGAGCTGGTTTCTGCGCTATCCAGAACGGGATTTGATCCCGACTGGTGGGAATCTTTCCCATAACGGCATTCAGTGTTTTGGGGCTGATACCTGTAGTAGTCAATTGAGGTTATACAGAATGAGCAGCCCTTGCAGGTTGAACTGTCGATGTTCGCATTATGAACTGTGTAAGATTTCTGTAAATGTTTACTAAATCATTCCTGCTGCTGATAAAGTTGCAATGTCTGGATGCGGTGTATAAGAAGCTAAGTCCTGCCAGGTCACACCTTCCCTAGTGAGCAGACCGAGTCTCATCTGCAGGTGGGAATTTAACCCAAGAGTAGAATACCTCTGTTCTGAATGCTTTTTGTGCCTCAACCACAAAGGTAGTGTTTCCACCCATTGCTGAAAGGCCATGTTGTAATAGTTTCATAGTAACTGGCTGTCTGCAATTTTCCGTAATGTTTAGAGCAACTTCCTTCTCCTCAATGTCCTCACGTGCTTCTCCATTTACAGACATTGTGTGAAGAGAAAAAGGTATTTTATTAAATTAATTTCATGGAGATATGATATGCACAATAAGGGAAACTTTTAATCCTCCAAGCTTGAATCATCTACAGCCAATACATAGGGTATGCCTACTCAGCTGAGGCAGATTTATTTCCCTTCCCACTTCAGACATCTGCAGTTTTAATGTGAGTAGGGGTCTCTGAGAAAGCACAACTGAACTACTCATATTGTCTGTTAAATAAGAACCCAACCAACATTGGCGGCATGTTTAAACTCATATTATTGTACTAAGTTTTTTTAAAAACCATCTTTCCGATGTTGGGGTGACTTGTGTGGCTGCTCAAGGTTGGGTTACCCAGTATCCCTTGCAAACCGCAAATTTTGTCAAAAAAACACATTTTCCTCACTTCTCTTTAATGGAAAGTTCTGGAATCTGTGGGGAGCCACACATCCAGAATTCCCACAATGCTCCCAATAAAAATGGTACCTTACTTGTGTGGGTAGGCATACTGCCCGCGACAGGAAATGGCCCAAAATGCAAATTGGGCACATCACATTTTCCATTCAAAACTGACCCTTTTTTCACAATGTGCCTACTAGACACCCAGGGAAATCCAGGATGGGGTTACTTGTGTGGCCCTCTCCAGGTTCTGTTACCCAGAATTCCTTGCAAACCTCAAACTTTGTAAAAAAAAAACACATTTTCCTCACTTTTATGTGATGAAAAGTTCTGGAATCTGTGGACAGCCACACACTTGCATGTACCCAGCATTCCCACAATACTCCCGATAAAAAGGTACCTCACTTGTGTGGGTAGGCCTAGTGCCTGTGGCAGGAAACGGCCCAAAATGCAAAGTGGGCACATAACATTTGTCCAGAGAAAATGGACCTTTTCTCACTATGTGCCTAGCTGTGGATTTTAGACCCTCACTCAGCCAGCACCTAGTGAAACCCAGCAAACCTGTATATTTTTTTAAACTAGACACCCAGGGGAATCCAGGATGGGGTGACTTGTGTGGCTTTCACCAGGTTCTGTTACCCAGAATCCCTTGCAAACCTGAAACTTTGTACAAAAAAACACATTTTCCTCACTTTTCAGTGATGGAAAGTTTTGGAATCTGCGTGGAGTCACAAACTTCCACCCCCCAGCATTTCCCCCTGTCTCCCGATGAAAATGGTACCTCACTTGTGTGGGTAGACCTAGTGCTCGTGACAGGAAACCCAAAACGCAACATGGGCATATCACATTTTTCCAGTGAAAACAGACTCTTTTTTTGCAATGTGCCTAGCTGTGGATTTTGGACCCTAGCTCAGCCGGCACCTAGGGAAACCTAGCAAACCTGTATATTTTTTTAAACTAGACGCTCAGTCAAACCAAGGATGGGGTGACTTGTGTACTCTCCCAGTTATGTTACCCAGAATCCCTTGCAAACCTCAAACTTTGTCCAAAAAACACATTTTTCTTACATTTCTGTGGTGGAAAGTTCTGGAATCTGCGTGGAGCCACACACTACCACCCACCCAGTATTCTCCCACATCTCCTGATACAAATGGTACCTCACTTGTGTGGGTAGGCCTAGTGCCTGCAACAGGAAACGCCCCAAAACGTACTGTGGAGACTTCAAAATTATCGATCACAAGAAGACTTGGTTTTGCGAGGGAGACACCTGCGTTTTTGGTCCCAGGCTTGGTGGGCATATAGGGAAACATACTAAACCCAGATATTTCTGAAAACTAGACACACAGGGGAGTCCAGGGATGTGTGGCTTGCATTGATCTCCCAACATTTTCCTACCCAGAATCCCCTGCCAACCTCAAATTTAGCTTAAACAAAATCACATGCGACTATCACTGAGACAGGGAAGGGCCAAATACCTGTAGAGATTTAGGGGAAACCAAAGTGGTTCCAAAAGGACAGTTTCTATATAAGTTTTTAGGCAGACTCTGCTATGGGCAGCCGCAGAAGTGAGGTGTCATTTTGATCAATAGGCCGAGAGGAAAGCTGGGTGTTAGGAAATTTGTACTGGTACGGTGATCCTACAATTTTCCCACAGAGAAAATATGACTTTTTAGCTAAATTTGAGGTTTGCAAGGGATTCTTGGTATAAAAAACACTGAGAGATCCACACAAGCCACACCGCCAGTCCACCCACACCCAGGCATGGCTGGTGTGCTTGACTATCGGCGGTGGACTTGTGGTGGGCATTGGTGTCAGGAGTGGGGAAAAAAAACTTACCTGCAGCCGGACACTTCGAACTCTTCTCCTCTTCTTCTCCAGGCAGCACAGGCTGCCAGAATGCCCTGTGGCCAATCCTGAGCATCTCTAACACATGTGAGCAGCTTCAGGATTGGCCTGAGCTCCCTTGATTGTCCCTTCAGGACACACTGTGTGTCTGTGCCTGCCCTCTTCAACCCAGCTGCATTTCTGGGTTGGAGAGAGCTTTCACTGCGCATGATGGTTTGGCCGGTCTGAGGCGGCCAGCCAAACCTTTATGAGCAGTGAAGGGAGTGCAACTACCATTCCCTTAGTCACCCCCCCGGCCCTGCCCCCAAGCCTGGGCAAGAAAGGAAAAATAAAATGAGTGTTTATCATCATTTTATGTTTCCTTTCCTGCCATTTTTGGGGGACATGCTCCTCTGCCTTAGCGGAGGAGACACTGCTGTGCAGATCACCAGCCAAGCACCATCCACGCACACCGCCAGCCAAGCACCATCCACACACACTGCCTGCCAAGCAACATCAATGCACACTGTCAGCCAAGCACCAGTCCATGCACACCGCCAGCCAAGGGCCAGTCCACTCACACCGTCAAGCAAGCACCAGTCTACACACACCTCCACCAAGCACTAGTCCACACTCACACCACCAGCCAAGTGCAAGTCCACACATATGGCCAGCAAAATGCCACTACACGCACAGCCAGCCAAACAGCAGCACATGCAGACCGTCAGCAGAACCCCAGTTCACACACGCACACAAAAACTTTCCCTGGTATCTAGTGGTTTTCTGCCCTCCTTGGGGGTCAGATTAACTTAAGAATATTGCTGATGGGGGCAGAAACAGCCAAAATGTGTCCCTAGAAAAAAGGGGAGTAACCCTGAGGGGCTGCTCTCTGACATGCACATAAGAATATCCATGGTGTCTAGTAGGCTTTCTGACCCACTGTGGGGCATATCGGGGATAATAACCCCCATCTGGCCCCCAAGGGGAGCAGAAAGACTGTCCTTTTTGTGTTTGGGTGCACTGGTATGTCCATTTTGGGCAACCCCCACCCCTACGTATAACCCCTGGTGTCTAGTGGGCTTTAGATCATGGGCTATTGCCCCTATCTGCCTCCGGGTGGCAGAAAGACTGTGGCAAATTCTTTAGGGGGGTGGTGCATTGGCATGCCCATTCATAGCAGCCCCCACCCATCAACTACAAGAAAATTGTTCCTGGCTACCTAGTGGGCTTTCTGTTCCCCAGGGGGACAGGTCAGGGGCTATGGCCCCCATCTGCCCCCAAGGGGGGCAGAAAGACTGTCCAATTAGTAGGGGTGGGCGCTGCCCTAAATGGGCATGCCAGTGCCCCCACCCCTTCCTATAAAAAAACATAATCCCTGGTGCTTAGTGGGCTTTCTGCCTCCCCAGGGGACAGATCAGGGGCTGTTGCCCTCATCTGCCTCCTGGGGGCGGGGGGGCAGAAAGACTGGCAATTTTTTTTAGGAGGGTGGGAGCATTGGCAGGCCCAATTTGGGCAGCCACCACCCCCAAATGAACATAAATAAAAATCCCTGGTGCCTAGTGTGCTTTCTGCCCCCCTACGGGGCAGATAGGGGGCTTTTGCCCATATCTGCCCCCAAGGGGGGCAGAAAGACTGTTTCCAAATACATTTGGGTGGGACCATGGTCTTGCCCATTGTGGGCAGCCGACACCCTTGTTTTATAAAAAAAGAAAAATCCCTGGTGTTTGGTAGGTTTTCTGCCCCCGGGGGCAGATTGGGGGTAATAATCCCCATTTGCCTCCCGGGAGGCAGAAAGACTGTGGATGTTGTTTGGGGGGCATTGGCATGCCCATTTTGGGCAGCCCCACCCCAAAATTAATACAAACAAAATCTCTGGTGTCTAGTGTGCTTTCTGCCCTCGGGGGCAGATTGGGGCTACTGCCTCCATCTGCCCCCCAAGGGGGAAGAAAGAATGAATATGCCCAAAACATTGGGGGAGCAAAGGCCCTTGCCCAATGGGCCCCTCCCTGGATTCTAGTGGATGGATCCCTGCTTGGGGATCATCCTCCTATGGCGATCCCCAAGCAGGAGTCCACTAGGGAGAGGTATCATTGGAAAGGGGAGATTCTCCCCTTTCCAATGATACCTCTCCTTCTGCCTATGTGCGGGGGGGCTGAGATAGCCCCCTGAGCATGTAGGCAGTGAAACTGAAAAGAGCCGATCTGCTCGTTTCGGTTTCACTGAAATGACATCAGTGCAATGTGCGCGCTGATCGTCATTTCAGTGAAACAATCAGACCAGCCTCGGGAGCCTGTTTTGATTGAAAGTAAACCCTCTGGTACCTGCACCAGAGGGATTTCCTGCGACATGTGCGTGGACAGCCGGAAGCCATCCGAAGCACATGAGCACTGTAGCGTCGGATGGCTCCAGGCCGTCCGACACATGAAAGGGGTTAAAATATCTCATAAAAGCCTTAAAAGTAATTATACCATTTGAAATACCAAGCACTCTGAAAGCCATGGTGCCTAGAAAAATAAAACAGGAATTTGTGCAATCCATTTTATTGAAAAACAGGCTGAATTGTTCCCAGCTCAAGGAAAGAGTCAATTGTTTATGTGTTCCGAGTGGTAGACGCAACATTGCTGTGGCCCACTACCGCAAACGACATTCCCAGAGGAGCACCTCGAAGCAGGTTTATGGAGCAAAGGTGATTCCATCCAATTCCCACAGCAGCCGCTGAGGGAGGCATCGTAGCCCATAAGTGTTCCACAGAGCAGCTGTTCACATCACTAGGAGCTGAAGCATCCCAGGGGGGCTCTAAGAATGCATTTATCATTAATGGAATACGCTGGGGACAACAATAAGCATTGGCCTTGAAGGTGTCCATCAGTACTTCAATGTCCGGTGGCGCAACCAATTGTGATCCGAGACATATATCCAGGATGCATTAGTGAAAACAGGTTGTATGCAGTCATGCCAGACAGGCCTGAAGGATAAGAAACAGTGTTTGTTTAGTTCTCGAAGCTGAGGTGTACCAAAGCATTGTACCATGCGCTCACTGCAACGCAGCACAAGCAGTGCAGTCTCCATTTTGGTTTGAACTGGGACGTCCATTGCGGAGTAGAAAAATTAAAATCAGGATTCCCGCCACAAGTAGCAGGACAAGCAGAAGCCCTCCAAAAACACTTCCCAACACAAAGTGAATAAATTATGGTATAACTCCAAAAATCGGCTGACAGGTGCTAAGCAACCCAGAGCCAATACATTAAAAAAATGCACTATTGCTTTTGCATCAGACATGTCAAAGATACAGTGGACCAGCTCCCCAAAATGCAGTGGGAAGTTAGTATGGAGTAGTGTCTGTATCTCAGACAAGGACCTTGCAACCTGGACATCAAACGTCTCCCTGGCTGAAGTTAAGGCCACATCTTTTTGAAAAAACATGGCTTTCAGCTTGCTCAGAGAATCAAACTGTATGTTGGAAACATTTATCGAAGGCCATAGCGTTGCCTCCCTAACTGTGCGGGCAGGTGGAAACAGTACTTGTGTGCAACAAGTCACTATGGAATTAACCATCACTAGATAAGCGAATCCCGGTTCCATTCTGTAGCAACCTTGATCATTCAGCATCAAATAGCTACCATTCAAGAGCAGCTTGAATACTGGGTGAATCATGTCAGCTGAAGAACCCTTCAGATAACAAGACAAGTTTGCTACCAAAGCATTGCATGCCCCATGGAGAAAAATATCTTTGCAAACTAAGGACCAGCTAAAAGCATCCTCACAGTCTGAACCACTAATGAAAACTTTCATGTCCCCATTCCTGCATCTAAATCTGAACAGTAATTCCCAATACTCATGCACATAAGCTTCCCCTAGCGCTTCATATCTGCCTACCTGTTGGTACTGAAGACAATATTGGAATAGGTGACAGGTAGGGTGACATAACCATGGATTATCCAGTCTGTGGATGGTGTCTCAGCCACGGTGAAAGGTAATTGGTCTAATTTTTCAATGTGCAACATAATATACTTTGCAACTGTGCATGCCATTAATATCTGTCTATCCGTTAGATCATATTCAGAAAACAGGCTAGTATTGTTGATGTAATGCCACAGCACGTGGCCAGAAAGTAATGTTTGTAACGTCCAGCTCAGTATTACGATGGACTGTAATTGTGACTGTCCATGTTGTAAAATAGACGTCTTGCTGTATTATGTCAATTGCAGATGACACTATGTTGCCCAGAGAATAAATTCTGGATGATAATGTGGTCATACCGTTGTCAACCACAGCCAAAGCCTTTTCTAAATCAACCCTGTCGATCTCGTGCAATCTCTCAGCAGCTTCCTGTTGAGAAATCTTCCACAGCTCATTATATATTCCATACAAGAAGCGCTTTTGGCGCTTTTGACGTGAGCTCCGGGAACCTAATAGAAAATCCCTAAGATCCATGTCATCAGAAAGAAGGGGCAAGTGTTGCTTCACCTGGGAAAGTGTTGAGGTTTTTAGCCAATCTAGGCACAACTTTCCAACACTATATGACATCACCACCCCGAGTGTTCTGACTGTACGTATCGCTGATCAGGACTATTAATCCTAAACCCTTTGGTGATACCCAGGCATCTAGATTGACACCTATTTGTGTCTGTCGGCCAATCCAACCATCCCTTCCAATTGGGGACTGATGAATTGAAAGAACCATTACGTATCATGGTAAGTCATGTATCCTCACTGAAGAGTGTTAAGTACTGCCAATTCTTGATAGAATGAGAATGCGGGAATACAGAGTGTATTCAAAACCTTCATTTTTTCTATACCAAGACATGAAGTTTGTTGCACTGTTTTGTTCAGGAAAATCATTTGATGTGGTATGAGGCATGCTCTAAATAAGGCCCAGTTCCTCGAACCTGCCAGTCTTTTGTCCCCCAGACAGATTTTGTGTCTATGGTGTCTTTTGAAAAGTCAAAACCCTGTACAGACAGTTGGGACATAAAAGAAGCAGCTTGGTCTTTTATTAGCATATTTTTCTTTGCAGGTGTAGGTGCAAGCCTAAAATAATATAAGGCTGGGTCTGATGTTTCAAAACCTGGAAAATGAGCAAACTGTTTTGAAAATGTCTTTGAAATACCTTTCGGCGGTGTAGGACAGTGTTCTCATTGAGTGCTAATATAAACAGCACGTGGGAAACTAGCTTTATGTAGGAAATGGTGGCCATAATAATGATGCGATACAAAAGGGGATGATGGACGGAACGTTTGAGCCAATCAAACACTCACCCCCAGTCAACTGATCTGGGTTTAATCCATCATCATTCTTTAGCTCACTCCACCACCCCAGTTCAGACATGGCCATATGCAAATCAGTCTGACCCTGTGCCTCATGGGAACAGTCCAGCCCGAACTGCCAAGCCATGTCTTCCCTGGACCGGAAACAAGCATCCTAGGACCGGTTTCTGGCATTCCAGCCGTCATCAGCCAGGCTTGCTTGAATCCAGTGGCAAAGTGAGCAAGGGACCCACGTCTGGGCATACCCCCGCCAACTTAGGGCGAACAAAGCGATACAAAAGGGGATGATGGACGGAACGTTTGAGCCAATCAAACACTCACCCCCAGTCAACTGATCTGGGTTTAATCCATCATCATTCTTTAGCTCACTCCACCACCCCAGTTCAGACATGGCCATATGCAAATCAGTCTGACCCTGTGCCTCATGGGAACAGTCCAGCCCGAACTGCCAAGCCATGTCTTCCCTGGACCGGAAACAAGCATCCTAGGACCGGTTTCTGGCATTCCAGCCGTCATCAGCCAGGCTTGCTTGAATCCAGTGGCAAAGTGAGCAAGGGACCCACGTCTGGGCATACCCCCGCCAACTTAGGGCGAACAAAGCGATACAAAAGGGGATGATGGACGGAACGTTTGAGCCAATCAAACACTCACCCCCAGTCAACTGATCTGGGTTTAATCCATCATCATTCTTTAGCTCACTCCACCACCCCAGTTCAGACATGGCCATATGCAAATCAGTCTGACCCTGTGCCTCATGGGAACAGTCCAGCCCGAACTGCCAAGCCATGTCTAGCAGAACATGTCTCCATAATTAGATGCACCATCATGCAATTCATCATTAGAAAACGCAGCTGATTGCTCTTGATCTGCAAGCAAATTGTGCACAGTTTCCCAATCATCAGAGAATGTACTAGAAGTGATGATATCATTTAAGGAATTTTTATACAAATAAGGAATTTGCAAAAGTTCAATAGGACCATACACATCATACAATACCGTGTCCCGCACTATTCCTTCAGGAACTGGAACTACTGTAATTTTCACCAGGGACAGGTCGCTTAGTTCACAGCGTGATGATGCATGTGGTTTTAGAACCAAGTTCACGAGTTGTACTGCTGAGTGTTCCTGGAGATAGTGTCCATTCAGAATTAGGAAAAAGACAGTCACTGAACCAATCCAAAGTACCAGGAAAATCAACCCCATTGTAATCCAGAGATGTAACCACGGAGGGATTAAGTAAGTCTTTTTTAGCCAAATGTAGATAGCATGCACTCGTAGCGTGAAAGGGAGAGGTGGTTGTGGCAGCTCATGTTCACTTGAAGTCGTCATAATGCACGAAGTAGCCAGACATTGTCTTGTCTATTTTTGGCAGCTCAGCAGGTTTTGTTGGACTGGGAGATGACTTGATCTGTGCCATATTTACATAGACGTCATCAATTTTGCGAATTGATATGTCTGTACATGTCGATTGTGCAGTTGTAGTTGTTTCAACGGGGAGAAGTATTATTTCATTGTTGTTTAAAGCTTCTTGTTGGAGAGTGGAATCTTCTGTCGTTATTAAAGCTTCCATCTGAACTTCCTGTACAGTAGCAAGAGGAGTGCGACAGCTTCCCAGGAGCCCATGCGTACTACTCTTGAGAATCGGCCACTTAGTGTGGTTTGATCAGATTAATAGAGACAAACCTTTTGTCTCAGTGACCAGAAAGGGGCAGAAGAAGTACAGTTATGGTACCTTCAACAGCCAGGAAAGGTACATGCGTTCTGTAAGATGGATCAAATTCATTTTTGTCCACTATTTTTTCACTGAGCAGGTCTCCAATCTTCGGGACCCAGGCAGGTCTTGCTGGCACAACCTTCACTTCCCCAGTGGCAGTGCATTTTACTTGGACCTTGCTTTGTAAAGCCTGGAATTCAATTAGTTACTGTAAAACAGTTCATTGATGTAAAATGGTGTTTCAGCCGCCACTGTGCTGACACTATCCATGTCTGGTACCCACATTCTCACTCCAAATAGGACTTCATATGCAGTACGGCCCCCAGGGAATTTCTTGGCAGGTTATTAAGTGTTCTCTGGACTCCATACAGGTGATTGACCCAACTGCCACCCAATCCTAATACCCTTGCTGTTAAGGACTGCTTTAAGTCACGTTTTTTCCTCGCAACTACCGAATTTCCCTTGGGATGGTAGGGGGAGGAGTACCGCAAGGCCATACCCAAACTTCCCATGGCTTCTTTGTAAGCCCGAGAGCTAAACACCGGATCCTGGTCGGAATGAAGTGTGCGAATTGCGTATGTTCTGATAAAGACTCGCAAGTCCTCTATAACAGTTCGAGCGTCAGCCAAGCGCTGTGGCCAAACCCACACGAATCAGGAGCATGAATCTACTGCCACCAAGATGTACTTGTAAGCCCAATCTGATTGTAAAGGGCGGCAATGATCCAAATACACGCAAGCCAAGGGCTTGTCTGAAATCAATAAAGGTGTCTGTGCTGGACGTGCTATAGTGGAGCTTTTTATCTGCTGGCAGATGTCGCATTTAAGGACAAAGTCCTTGGTCTGTTTTAATAGACCTGGCCACCAATAGCAGTGCTTCGGCATCAAAACTGTAGCAGTAATCCCTGCGTAAGCAGAAACCAGACTCTCATTTGCAGCTAGTATCAGTCCTAATCTGCGATCAATGCTTGGTATTACTCCATCCCCCACTTCTGGAATCTGAGCATACAGAATGTTTTGTGCATCTGACTTGTAGGAGTACTTGAGTGGAAAGCCCTTTGGCAGGGCTGATTCGTTGCACATGGCATTAACTGCCACCATAGTTGTTCTGTCTATCCTCGTACTTGAGCGAGTTATTGCAGCAACGGCAGCAATACGAACTGTTGCCTTGGCGACTTCATTCGCCATGGAATTTCCCTCAACGTGAACGGCAACACTTTAACGACTCAATGTAGGAATAACATGAGCGCGTGGCAGGCCTTCTTTCAGCTTTGCCACCTGTTTCAAAAGGATCTTGTGCTTTACTGTGCAACCTTTAGAATCTCTAAATCCATTCTTCCCCAATAGTGTAGATATTATTATAGGACTGGACAAGGTAAAATGAATCACATGCAATAAGTGTGGGGAATACACAATCTGTATTTTGTAGTGCCAGTATCAGGGCTTTGAGTTCTCCAGCTATGCTGTACAGTCCCCTGGGGACTGAGTATGAGCTTTTCCAGGACGGAACTTTCCATCATGCATGAGCCCTTTAACAATTGCGCATGTCGTGGAATATTGCTGTTTCGTTCCTACAGCAGGCTGGGCAGAACCATCAGTATAAATGATGCATTCATATCGATCTAGAGGCATCATTTCTTTCGGCAGAGGATAAGAATTGTGCTTGTAATGTACAGTTGAATCTGTAATCCTGTCAGTTTGCACTGAAAGTAAAATATTTGTATGTTCCTGTGTCCAATGATGCATTGAAAAATCACCTCTAATTAAGTCGTAGAATGGTTTTATCCTTTCTGCGTGATCCACAATGTAAGTTCTGCCAAAATTTAAAAATCCTAAAATGGATTGTATATTTCTCAGAGTTTTTCGTGGTTGGAGAAATGCACATTTTTATAAAAAAAGAGCTGCCAGGCTCTTGCCTTCACTTTATAGCTTATATCCCAAAAACAGGCCATTGAGGTGGGCAATTTTAGATTTTTTGTAATTAGCCCAGGTGAGCAAACCCAAGTATTATGTAGTTCACTCTAACCAAGTGTTCCATTAATTCATCGTCTATCAGCTAAATATTGTCTACATAGGACAATGCCTCCTCATCAAATTTTTGAAGTAACTCTATCACCCTTGCTGAAAACAGCCAGATGCTTCTAATATCCCTGTGGTAATCGACAAAAATTGGCGTTCAGAACTAGCACTGAGAACGCTGTCAAATAACTGCTCCCAGGTGCTATATTTTGACAAAAGAATCCATTTGAGATATCTAAAGTTGTTTTGTATTTTTTCCGCACAATTAGTGCGGCACTATGTGCATTTTGTACTGCAAATGTGCATGTGGAAGCGTTTAAATGTCTGTAGTCTAAGACTAGACAGTATGAATTATCAGATTTCATTACTGGAAACAAGGGTTTATTCATGGATGAGGTGCAATTCTCTATTACACCCTGGTTCTCAAGTTGATGTAAGATCTCCCTGACTTGTTTCTTTTTTTCATGTTTTATTGGGTATTATCTCTGTGGTTGAGTAATGAATTTTAATCGGATTTTGTAATAAGGTGACTCATCGTCCCACCCAACATGATTGCGATAAAGTGCAGGGGCTAGCTTTAACGCCCGCTCCTGCGCTTATTAATTTTTAACTGATTCTGGTACGAGGTCGGAGAAAGCAGGTAAAATTACATCTTTTCCCATTGAGCACTCCATTATGAACTCAGGTGGCCATACCCTTTCAGACAAAAGAATATCGTAACCATATGTCAGGTTCTCCCAAAAGAGACCCTTTACTTGCTTGGGTATGGCCCCCTATATTTGGACAGTTATTTTGTATAGACAATGTGGGACGCCATGATATGCTCACTCAGCGCTACTGCCGCCAGATAATCCATCAGGTTCTGGGGAGCTATTGTGACTTCTGCTGCACTATCCAGCATCTTCACTGCCCATTCCCCGTTCAGAAGCAGTGTCCTCAGTAGCCTGGGCATTTCTAATTTTGATCCCGGCAACCTTCTTCTTTTTAAATTGAGGTTAAAAAGTCTTTTGTTTGTCTTCCTATTTAATGATGTAATATGAAGTGCGATGTGTCTCTTTTTTCGGCTTGACTCGCTCTTTCGATCTGTGCTCTGACCATCCATCTCTCTCCGAACATTTATCAGATGACTCCTGAAAGGAATGAGAGGAATGTGTATCAGTATCCTGATACCTGTCAAGCATCCTAATATTATCACGGTTTCTCAAATTGTATTTTCTTTCGGCGTGTTCCTATTGAGAGGACCCACCCTGTGACTGTGTTTTGTTTTGTTTATTCTTTTGTTTTTTGTTTCCTATCCAATTTCTTCTTGGAAGAATCGGGTGCTTGCTTAGAGTTATCATATTCAGAATTGCTCTTAACTATTGGTCACCCAGGTCTGGCTCCCAGATTATTTCTACCTAGTGAAGCATATGTTTCTCCGATAATCTTAGGTAATTCTTGCTCCATCTGTCAAGGAGTGAGTTCCCTCAGGTGTTGGCATATAGCATGCTGCTGCCTCCCCTTTTATGCTACTTAACACAATGGCAAATACTTGGGTAAAATTGCTCATTAGTTTCATCCCCAGGTCCAGGGCAGGGTCTGCCCCGTATTCATTCTGTATTTCTTTCAGTACATCTGGTACAACTGCCATGAGTTCTGGTATAGACAGCAGCAAAAACTTTACCCCAAGTGGCACAATCTTCTATCGGGGGAGCTATCCCCATTGGCAAGCAAATTATTAATATTCTGTGTTTTTCCTGCGGGCAGTATGGGGAAAACTGCTTCAAGCTGAGCTGGTTTCTGCGCTATCCAGAACGGGATTTGATCCCGACTGGTGGGAATCTTTCCCATAACGGCATTCAGTGTTTTGGGGCTGATACCTGTAGTAGTCAATTGAGGTTATACAGAATGAGCAGCCCTTGCAGGTTGAACTGTCGATGTTCGCATTATGAACTGTGTAAGATTTCTGTAAATGTTTACTAAATCATTCCTGCTGCTGATAAAGTTGCAATGTCTGGATGCGGTGTATAAGAAGCTAAGTCCTGCCAGGTCACACCTTCCCTAGTGAGCAGACCGAGTCTCATCTGCAGGTGGGAATTTAACCCAAGAGTAGAATACCTCTGTTCTGAATGCTTTTGGGCCTCAACCACAAAGGTAGTGTTTCCACCCATTGCTGAAAGGCCATGTTGTAATAGTTTCATAGTAACTGGCTGTCTGCAATTTTCCGTAATGTTTAGAGCAACTTCCTTCTCCTCAATGTCCTCACGTGCTTCTCCATTTACAGACATTGTGTGAAGAGAAAAAGGTATTTTATTAAATTAATTTCATGGAGATATGATATGCACAATAAGGGAAACTTTTAATCCTCCAAGCTTGAATGATCTACAGCCAATACATAGGGTATGCCTACTCAGCTGAGGCAGATTTATTTCCCTTCCCACTTCAGACATCTGCAGTTTTAATGTGAGTAGGGGTCTCTGAGAAAGCACAACTGAACTACTCATATTGTCTGTTAAATAAGAACCCAACCAACATTGGCGGCACCATGTTGTGTAGTTCCTACTAATCTGTAGGATCTGGGCATTTGTTGGACAACATAAACTAGGGGCTTGTTGCCTAGACTGATTCCGGACACCCCCATAGGATGTGTTGGCCTATAGACCAGCTAGCTCACAGTGCCACCGTTAGTCCCGCTAACATTACCAGGGAGCAAATGGTTTCTGGCACCATTGAACATGACAACCCTGACCCCTCAGGGATCGTGGAAACAGTACAGAACCTTTTGCTCAGTCACTTGTGCTCACTTGTTCTCAGAGAAACATACAGAACACTCAGTTGGACGTTTTCAATATATTTATTGAACCAACGTTATTCTTGTGTGGAATATATGTGCAGTAATGATTAATAGACAGAAGCATATTAAAGTGATTACGAGCAGCAAAAGTGTAAATAGTAGATATAGTTCTACCATGGTACTTAAGCAGTGTATATATGCAGGCATATAAAACAAGAAAGCAATCAAGCGTACTCCTACTATGCAAATCTTACTCTAAGTAAACCTAAAGTGTGTGTAGGTGTAGAGCCAAGAATCCCCTCAAGGGATGATCTAATCCCATCACCTTATGAGAGAGAATGTAGGAGCCCGTCTTGGTCATGAACTGGACACCCCCTCATGGAGATGTCAGACCTCTGCGTGGTGAAGTCTCAGCATGCAGGTACCCTCTGTGTCAGCTGAAGTGCCTCATCTCCTAATCTATCGGGATGCTCATCTTTTTATAGTAGAAACAGCCTTGCGATGTGCGTATAGATTAGTGATGTTATGGATATGTAGATAGTCCTGTCGCCCCATGGAAGAAGATAGAGACAACATTTGTAAATAGTGCGAAAAGAGACCTTGTACATGATGTTCAGGGCATTGCAATAATATAGGGCAAAGCTAGATGTGTAAACATGTTTAGTTTCAGAGAAAATAATCCAACATTGTCGCACACGCAATATTCGCATTGTTATCTAGGCATTTGGAGGATGGCAACCTCCTCCACCCGTCTCAAACGGGCTTTCGCCCTCGTCAAGGAACCGAGACAGCATTATTAGCTGTCGTTGAAGAATCCAGGAAAATCCTTGACGTAGGAGGATCGGTGGCCGTGATACTTTTAGATCTCAGTGCGGCCTTCGATACGGTGAACCACCGTATCTTGGTCCAGCGACTTCACAAAATGGGGGTATCCGGAGTTGCCCTGAAATGGTTAAGCTCGTTTTTAGAGGAGAGATCCTTCCAAATTTTTGAGGGAGATGACATCTCAGACCCCCGTCCTCTGCACTGTGGAGTGCCCCAGGGCTCGTCCCTGAGTCCCTCCCTTTTTAACGTGTACATGGCCCCGTTAGCTGATAGTGTTCTTCCCTTTGGAGTGCAACTCGTCACTTATGCGGACGATACGCAATTAGTGATCTCACTGAACCACGCAGATGGAGCCTCCTCCTGCCTGCTGTCTTGCCTTGAAGAAGTGGCCAGATGGATGACGTCGTCTCATCTTAAATTGAATGGCGACAAAACGGAGCTTATGCTCCTTGGCAATAAATCCCCCAAGGAAATAGATTCCATCTGGCCAGCCTGTATGGGTCCTAAGCCCATCCCAAAAAGGAAATAAAGAGCTTAGGCTTCTGGCTCGATGAGGAGCTAAGCTTCAAAATTCAAGCCAGAAAAGTGGTCTCCACCTGTTTTGGCATTTTGAGGCTACTTCGCAAGGTGCTACCGCTACTCCCCTTTCGAGCAAGAAAACTGATGGTTCAGGCTCTGGTATTGTCCCGATTGGACTATGGAAATGCCCTATACCTGGCTGCTCCTAGCTTGGTTCTGGCGAAGCTCCAAGTCGTACAGAATTGTGCTGCTAGAACTCTGGTAGGGCTCTCTGGCCGTCAATCAGCCAGATCGGCTTTAAAAGCCCTCCATTGGCTTCCGATTAGGGAAAGGGTCCACTTCAAAGCCCTGTGTATTTTTCCCAGGGTGTTGAAAGGGAGGGGACCAGCCATTATCTCTTCTTTAGCTCATCCTTATCGAGCCAATAGGCGTCTCCGTTCTGATGATCTTTATTTAGCCTCAGTTCCCAGAATCCGCAGGGCCAGAAGTGGTGGCCGACTGTTCTCATACAGTGCGGCCAAACTCTGGAATGCCCTTCTTTGCGGCTTCGTGGGCAATCCAGTCACAATACCTTTAGGAAGGACCTGAAGACCTGGCTTTTTCCCATCTAACCCGCTGTAATCAATTTGGTGTCCGTCAGCGCTGGGATGCCTTCGGGTAGCTACGCGCTTTATAAATATTACTTCATTCATTCATTCATTACTGCTGAAATGTTATTGTGGAAAATAGGACAATGTAAGAAATGAGCCGCTTCACTACATGGGCCTAACCCGGGTACATAACAGACTCGCACATCCTACTAAAATTTGATTGGCTGCCAACACTTCAACCAAGAAGTGTTGGTAGCCATATTGGGACTCGGCTTGAAGCCAAGTCTGAGAAAAAAGTTTTAAAAAAAGAAAAGGGGGCAGGATTTGAATACCCTGACCCCCAGATATCGTGGGGGGGTTGTGAAAAGTTGGCCTGGCATATGCTGTCCACTAATTATAGTGGGCACCTTGCACCAGTCCAAACAACCCCTTATTGGAGATAGGTTAAAGACAACCTTATTGAAAGCTATCCTAGTGGTAGCTATGGAGAGCAGCCTTCAGGCTAAGTCTTGAAGGAATGTAAAGCAGCTTGTTTTACCAGTCTATAATCTCTTGAGTGATTAAATGAAAGAGCACCACACCAGGTATATATTCAAAATATATGTATTTATTGCTAAACACACCCTCTAGTCTCTTTATGAGGCTAGAGTTCGAAGTACATAAGTTAGAAGTTATTAAATCACAGTAATAGCACAAATACACGTTTGGGCCCTAGGGGCGTACCAAACCATATACCAATAAAGTGGTATGCGAACCACGACTGAACTAGACACTAGGCCTAGAGCCTCTAGAAGTGCTTGGACCACAAGGAACCACCCAAGGTAGTGACACAGGGGACCCACGGGAGACGCGTGCAGTGTAAATACACAACCGCGATACGCCGTTGACTTCTATGGAGAAAGTCGGGATAGGGAAATTAGAGAAAAGGGACACTTAAAAGAGGACTAGGACAAAACCCTTTGAGATCTAGGACTTTGAAGAGTCTCTACCCACGGGAGCACCGGAGTACTCGTGTTACCTCACCCAGGGAAGCCGGGTGCATAGGTGCCTTTCGGGGTCGGGTTTCGTCGTCGATTCGAATGGCGATCTGCTGCAAAGTGCTGCTGGCGGCCAAGACAAAAGTGTCCGGGTGGATCCAAGAGTGGATCGGAGTTCTGAAGAACCTGAAAGCAGAGAGGACAGAGTCTGGGTCACTAGCCAGTGACCAGGAAGGCGATGGACAGATGCCCACAGATGTCGAGTGCTTCAGGTGCGTTGATGGTCGTCTTGACTCTTCAGCCACGAGGTCCAGGAGGTGTTGTCGGCAACCAGGAGCAGGTACACGATGTCTGTCGAGTGCTGAGGTGTCGGCGACCGGATTGGACCCAACAAGCCTTGGCAACGGCAAGTCTCGGTGAAGATGTAGATCGTCGATAGTGCAGACCAGCAAGGTCTGTGGAACTCACCCAGCGAGGGTAAGTGAGGACAGGCCTGGAGCAACCAGGATGCCAAGTAAGAAAAGGATTGGCCTTCGTTAAGGGCTACTAGCCAACGGGCTAGCGACCGCGAAGGAGCCTCGTGACGCCGCACGTGGATCTGGCTCACAGGACACTCGTGGAGTGGGGGCCAGGGATCTTCGGTGCAGGTGGTGCTGGAGGCTAGGGCTACTCGGAGCCCAAAGCACGACTTCTTGGGAGACCCAGAAGAGGATGCACTTGCAAATGTGCTTGGTGTCCAGGGGTCACGGTCTCAAGTCACCCACGATAGCCACGGGCCTCAGCTTTGCTGGGGACTCAGGGTAGCCTCGGGGAAGTCTGAGAATCCACCTCTGGTGATGCGATGACTTCGGCGTCCGACGGGAGCTTCAGAGATGCGAACCGGACAGATGCTTCTTTGGTGCCTGCCAAGCAGGGGAGTCACTCCTTGACCCCAAGGGAGATTCTTCAGTCCTCTAATCGTGAGTAGAGCGTCGAAGGTCCAGGATTCAGTTTCAGAGTTTCGTCCAGGGATAATCTAAAGTCCTAAGGACTGGGTTCCTACCTTTATACCAAAGATAGGGGTTGGACTACTCTGTGGCCCCACCTAAGGGTGGGTCAGGGCAGAGGGGTGGCTACACCCCTTTCCCTTTGTCCAGTTCGCGCCAAAGCAGGGGCTGCAAGCCCCTGATCCGGTTTGAACTGGGGTATGCACAGGGACACCAAATGTGCCCCCAGTGCAGGACTTCAAAGCACCCGAAAGTGCTCCCGCCCAGCCCCAATACACATTATCCTGTCTGGGGAGGTGGTCACACCTCCCTGGGACAGGAAACCTATTGTCCAGGCCTCCCCTGCCGGAGTTTCGTCCAGCAGCAGGAGGCCAGACTCGTGTCTGTGGCAGCAGCATCCATTTTGTGATGCCAGGGCTCTGGAAAGAAGTTACCGGACTAGTCAGAGTTAACATGTCTTTCCCTCTAGATGGGTGGAATGCTACCCCCGCCGCCAGGATTGGCGGGGGGGTAGTATTCCAAGATGTTTGACACCAAACACGACATGTTTAGGTGCAGCCATTCCAAAGTTAGCATTTTACCGCGAGGATATAATGCGCTTAAGAGTATATGGTCAGGCTGCACTACAAACAGCATCAGAGATGGTCTCCGAACGCTGCAGAGGGGCCCTGCTCATGCAGGGGCACCCTCTCACATAGGAACCATGCACTCTGCCTTTAGGATTGATAAGGCCTGCCTTAGGAGTGACTTATAGGTTTATATGTGTGTATGTATTTAGTGATATAGGTAACCTATATCACAGTAAGGGGTGCATGCACCACCTTACCCAGGCTGCAGTAGCAGACCTGTGGTGTCAGTTTGGATGGCCTTCCAGGGGTGGCATAATACATGCTGCAGCCCCTGGCAGGCCTCTGAGGCACCTATGCCCTTGGTACATAGTATACCATATACTAGGGACTTATAAGGGCACTCCAGATCCCAATCAGTGATGTGCCTAAGGCACATGGAAACCATTTTAGAGAGGAAGCAGCTAGGCTGGGGTTCTGATTAGCAGGGCCCCAGCCAGACTAATGTCGAAAAACAGTGAAGCATCAGCAAAAAGTGGGGGTACCCATGTGAAGCAGATCCTACTCTCCTACACAACCCCCCAAACGTAGGGACATTAAACTAACCTTGCCCAGTTAAGTCTTCATGTTCTAAGTGGAAATACCTAGAGAGTCCATCTGCATTCGCATGGTTACTCCCAGGCCTATGTTCCACTGTAAAGTCCATCCCCTGTAGGGAAATGGACCACCTAAGCAGTTTGGGGTTTTCACCCTTCATTTGTTTTAGCCATAAGAGGGGCTTATGGTCTGTCTGAACCAGGAAGTGTGTACCAAACAAGTATGGCCTCAACTTCTTCAGAGCCCAGACCACAGCAAAGGCCTCCTCTCTATGGCTGACCAACGTTTCTCTCTAGGGGTCAGCCTTCTGCTAATGAAAGCTACTGGCTGATCCTGACCTTCTTCATTCAATTGTGACAGTACAGCCCCTACCCCCAATTCAGATGCATCAGTTTGAACAATGAACTTCTTGGAGTAATCAGGACTCTGCAGAATTGGAGCAGTGCACATGGCCTGCTTGAGGTCATCAAATGCCTTTTGACAGCTAACTGTCCACTGAACCTTTTTGGGCATTTTCTTAGAAGTTAAGTCATTCAGGGGTGTCACTATTGATCCATACCCCTTGACAAATCTCCTATAGTACCCAGTCAGGCCTAAGAAGGCTCTCACCTGAGTCTGGGTAGTGGGAGCAGTCCAGTCCATGATGGTCTGGATCTTGCTCTGCAAAGGTTGAACCTGGCCTCCACCCACAAGGTGGCCCAGGTACACAACCTGACTCTGCCCTATCTGGCACTTAGTGGCCTTGATAGTCAGGCCTGCCTTTTGCAGGGCCTGTAAAACATTCCTGAGGTGGACCAGGTGATCCTCCCAGGTGGAGCTAAAGACAGCAATATCATCTAGATATGCTGCACTATAGGCTTCCAGTCCTGTGAGAACTGTGTTCACCAACCTCTGAAAGTGGCAGGTGCATTCTTCAGACCAAAGGGCATTACCACAAATTGATAATGTCCACTAGGGGTTGAGAATGCTGTTTTGGGCTTTGCAGTATCAGCTAGTCTGATCTGCCAGTAGCCAGCTGTTAGGTCAAATGTGCTGAGATATTTGGCAGAGGCCAAAGTATCTA
The DNA here is from genome assembly GCA_963921515.1 of Calotriton arnoldi. Classification (NCBI taxonomy): domain Eukaryota; kingdom Metazoa; phylum Chordata; class Amphibia; order Caudata; family Salamandridae; genus Calotriton; species Calotriton arnoldi. The sequence continues at coordinate 102,531 of CAWUFW010007215.1, forward strand.
TGAGCTCATCTGCCCTGGGTATTGGATGGGCATCAGTCCTAGTGACTGCATTGAGACCCCTGTAGTCCACACAAAACCTCATCTCTCTTTTTCCACCACTGGTGTGAGGTTTCGGTACAAGGACCACTGGACTAGCCCAAGGGCTATCTGAGGGTTCAATAACTCCCAATTCCAACATTTTCTGGACTTCAGTCCTGATACAGTCCCTGACATGGTCAGGTTGCCTATAAATCTTGTTTTTAATAGGCAGACTGTCCCCAGTGTCCACTTCATGAGTGCACCAGGTGGTCTGACTGGGTGTCAGTGAAAACATATGTCTAAACTGATTGAGGACTTGCCTGCAATCAGTTTGTTGCTGGAGTAGTGAGGCTGCCTGCCAAGGCTACACCATCAACTGACCCATCGTCAGGGTTCTGTGAGAGCAGGTCAGGGAGTGGGTCACTCTCTTCCTCCTGCCCTTCATCAGTAGCCATGAGCAAGCCCATGTCTGCCCTGTCCACATATGGTTTTAACCTGTTGACATGGAGAACCCTGTGGGGACTCCTGGGTGTTCCTAGGTCCACTAAGTAAGTGACCTCACCCTTCTGCTCAACAATAGTGTGGGGTCCACTCCATTTATCTTGGAGAGCTGCTGGGGCCACTGGCTCCAACACCCACACCTTCTGTCCTGGCTGGTAAACAGTCAGAACAGCCTTTTGGTCATGCCAGGCCTTTTGAAGTTCCTGGCTAGCCTCAAGGTTTTTGGTTGCCTTTTTCATGTACTCAGCCATCCTGGAGCGGAGACCAAGTACATAGTCCACTATATCTTGCTTTGGGGGCTTGAGAGGTAACTCCCATCCTTCCTTCACCAAGCACAGTGGACCCCTCACAGGGTGGCCAAACAGAAGTTCAAAAGGGCTGTAACCAACCCCTTCTGAGGCACCTCCCTATATGCGAATAAAAGGCAGGGCAAGAGTATGTCCCATCTACGCCTAAGCTTTTCTGGGAGCCCTTTAATCATGCCCTTCAAGGTTTTGTTGAATCTCTCAACTAAACCATTGCATTGTGGGTGATAGGGTGTGGTGAACTTATAAGTCACTCCACACTCCTTCCACATTGCTTTTAAGTACCCAGACATGAAGTTAGCACCCCTGTCTGATACTACCTCCTTAGGAAAGCCCACTCTTGAGAAAATTCCCAGGAGGGCCCTTGCCACCACAGGTGCTGTAGTGGTCCTGAGGGGAATAGCTTCTGGGTACCTGGTGGCATGATCCACTACCACCAGGATAAACCTGTGCCCAGAGGCTGTTTGGGGATCCATGGGACCAACAATGTCAATCCCTACACTCTCAAAGGGCACCCCACCACAGGTAGTGGTATCAGGGGGCCTTTGTAGTGCCACCTGCTTTGCCACTGGCTTGGCAGGTTACACAGGAGCGACAAAATTCCTTACTGTCTTCAGACATGTGGGGCCAGTGAAAGTGAGGGACAATTCTGTCCCAAGTCTTGTTCTGGCCCAGGTGACCTGCTAAGGGAATATCATGGGCTAGGGTCAATAGGAAGCCCCTGAACTTCAGAGGTATAACCAACCTCCTGGTAGCACCAGGCTTGGGGTCTCTACTCTCTGAGTACAGGAGTCCATCATCCCAATACACTGTATGGGGACCACTAGCTTTCCCAGCAGCCTCAGCAGCAGCTTGCTGTCTGAGGGGTTCAAGGGAGGGGCAGCTCTGCTGCTCCTGGCTCAGATCTGCCCTAGAAGGTCCCCCTGTCCCCAAGAACTCAACCTGGTCAGGTTCAAGTTCCTCTGGGACAGTTCCTTCTTCAGGGCTGAGATCATCCCCTCAAGGGACTGATCTTCCTCCTGAGCCAAGGGGAAGGCACTGCCTTAACCCTACTACTCCTCCTCTTGGAAGGCACTTGGTCCATTCTTCCAGAATCCAAGGCCTGTTCAGTGCTAGACATTTTGGCTTGTGACCTGGTCACAGCAAACACATCTGCAGGGATCCCCAGCATTTCTGCATGGGTCCTGAGCTCCACTTCTGCCCAAGCAGAAGTCTCTAAGTCATTGCCAAGCAAGCATTCGACTGGTAGGTTTGCACTTACCACAACCTTCTTAAGGCCAGTTACCCCTCCCCAGGAGAAGTTAACAACTGCCAGAGTATGGTCTGTTCTGACATTGCTAGCATTGGTCACTTGGTACATCTCACCAAGTATAACTTGCCCAGGATTCACAAGGTCTTGTGTCACCATTGTGACACTTGCCCCTGTGTCCCTAAATGCCAAAGCCTCACGTCCATTAATTAAAGGCTGTTGTCTGTACTTGCCCAGATTACTGGGACTCACAGTGGAGGTCACATCCATGCCTCCATCACAGACTAACACAGCCTGAGTCAGTTCTCTGACTAGGTCAGAGCCCAACTCAGTTCCCAGGGTGAACCCTACTAAACCCTTGGCTGGAGTACTCCCACCAACTGTACTAGGGGGAACAGGTGCCTTAGGGGCATTGGTGGGTGCTGGACTGGAGTCTTTGGACTTGGTGCAATCACTGGTCCAGTGGGTCTTTTGCTTAAAGACCTTGCACCATGGTTTTCTTTGGCCTTTCCCTTTGGTAGACTGTGAATCCCCACCAGAAGAAGATTTTTGGGGGCCTGATGAAGACTTTTGATCTTTACCCTTCTCCCCACCCTTGTCAGAGTTCTTAGCATCTTGCTTCTTGGTTTCCCCACCTTGGTTCTGTACCTTCTGCTTCACCCTGGTTCTGACCCATTTGTCTGCCTTCTTTCCCAATTCTTGGGGAGAGGTCAGATCAGAGTCTACCAGGTATTGATGCAACAGCTGATTTTGACAGTTATTAAGAATCTGCTCCCTCATTATCAGATTGTACAATCCTGAGAAGTCACACACCTTACTGCCCATCAACCAGCCTTCCAGAGCCTTGGCAGAACAATCCACATAGTCTACCCAGTCTTGAGTCTGTGCTTTTGGGTGTCTCTGAACTTCAACCTGTACTGTTCAGTGGTTAGGCCAAACCCATCAATAAGAGCACTCTTCAAGACCTTGTAATTGTCAGCATCCTCCTCTCTAACAGTGAGGAGCTTATCTCTACCTTTGTCAGCAAAGGAGAGCCACAAGATTGCTGCCCACTGCTCCTGAGGGACCTTCTGTACATTACAGGCCCTCTCTAATGCAGTTATCCATTTGTGGATGTCATCCCCACTCTGGTAGGGAGGGACAATCTTGCTCAGGTTCCTATGGTCATAGGACCTTTCCCTGTCTCTAGGGACATGGCTGCCACCATGGGACTCTAGTCCCAACTTTCTTCTCTCTCTAAGGAGATCTAGGGATTCCCTATCTAAAGCCAATTGCTTTTTTCTGATTTCCAGCTGAGTTTCCTCATACTGGACCAGTCTGTCTCTTCTCTCATGAGAGGATTCCCTCCTGTGAGAGGAGATAGAGCTCCCTATGGAGGTGCCAGAGTGGTTAGACTCCTGAGAAGGAGATCTAGACTTCCTGGGCACACTCTTAATCCTTCCTGGGGGACAAAGAGGGCATCATCCTGATCATCCTCATCATCTTCCACAGGAGGGATTGGGTTATCCAGGTCAGGGTCATTGTCACCCTCCTGGCCAGTTTCAGAGGGGGGGCTGGGGGTATTGGTACCCCTGGCCTCCTCCTCGTCCTCTGCCCCACCCTCAGCTCCTACCCCTTCAGTCCCCAAGGGCTTACTAAGGTCAAAAGCCACCAACAACTCCTTGAGGTGTTGGGTGGTGGGGCTTTGGCCTGTCCTTATTTTTCTCAAGTTGCATAAAGCTCTCAATTCCAAGAATGGGAGTGTATCATACTTGGAGGGTGGAAGCTCAATGGCTTACTGCAAGGATTCTTTAGATCCTGCCCTTAAAGACATTACTAGTGTGGTGTGGTGTATGCACTACCTACTCTAGTGTGGCCTACTAAACTCTCTTGAGTTGTAGAAAGGGTTGTGCTATCCCTTAACACACAACTCTAAGTTCAGTAGAACTTACTGTATTCTAAGCTTAAATTATATGTACCTTAGGTACCTTTAGTGGTTTTCAGTTGATCAATTCAATTGAGATTATCTGGTAAAACAATAGCAAGCTGGAATCCCACACGCTGCACACCAATGTGAGAAGTTGGCCTGGCATATGCTGTCCACTAATTATAGTGGGCACCTTGCACCAGTCCAAACAACCCCTTATTGGAGATAGGTTAAAGACAACCTTATTGAAAGCTATCCTAGTGGTAGCTATGGAGAGCAGCCTTCAGGCTAAGTCTTGAAGGAATGTAAAGCAGCTTGTTTTACCAGTCTATAATCTCTTGAGTGATCAAATGAAAGAGCACCACACCAGGTATATATTCAAAATATATGTATTTATTGCTAAACACACCCCTCTAGTCTCTTTATGAGGCTAGAGTTCGAAGTACATAAGTTAGAAGTTATTAAATCACAGTAATAGCACAAATACACGTTTGGGCCCTAGGGGCGTACCAAACCATATACCAATAAAGTGGTATGCGAACCACGACTGAACTAGACACTAGGCCTAGAGCCTCTAGAAGTGCTTGGACCACAAGGAACCACCCAAGGTAGTGACACAGGGGACCCACGGGAGACGCGTGCAGTGTAAATACACAACCGCGATACGCCGTTGACTTCTATGGAGAAAGTCGGGATCGGGAAATTAGAGAAAAGGGACACTTAAAAGAGGACTAGGACAAAACCCTTTGAGATCTAGGACTTTGAAGAGTCTCTACCCACGGGAGCACCGGAGTACTCGTGTTACCTCACCCAGGGAAGCCGGGTGCATAGGTGCCTTTCGGGGTCGGGTTTCGTCGTCGATTCGAATGGCGATCTGCTGCAAAGTGCTGCTGGCGGCCAAGAGAAAAGTGTCCGGGTGGATCCAAGAGTGGATCGGAGTTCTGAAGAACCTGAAAGCAGAGGGGACAGAGTCTGGGTCACTAGCCAGTGACCAGGAAGGCGATGGACAGATGCCCACCGATGTCGAGTGCTTCAGGTGCGTTGATGGTCATCTTGACTCTTCAGCCACGAGGTCCAGGAGGCGTTGTCGGCGACCAGGAGCAGGATTCGGGCTGGTAAGTGATGTTTGTCGAGTGCTGAGGTGTCGGCGACCGGATTGGACCCAACAAGCCTTGGCAACGGCAAGTCTCGGTGAAGATGTAGATCGTCGATGGTGCAGACCAACAAGGTCTGTGGAACTCACCCAGCAAGGGTAAATGAGGGCAGGCCTGGAGCAACCAGGATGCCAAGTAATAAAAGGATTGGCCTTCGTTAAGGGCTACTAGCCAACGGGCTAGCAACCGCGAAGGAGCCTCGTGACGCCGCACGTGGATCTGGCTCACAGGACACTCGTGGAGTGGGGGCCAGTGATCTTCAGTGCAGGTAGTGCTGGAGGCTAGGGATACTCGGAGCCCAAAGCACGACTTCTTGGGAGACCCAGAAGAGGATGCACTTGCAAATGTGCTCGGTGTCCAGGGGTCACGATCTCAAGTCACCCACGATAGCCACGGGCCTCAACTTTGCTGGGGACTCAGGGTAGCCTCGGGGAAGTCTGAAAATCCACCTCTGGTGATGCGATGACTTCGGCGTCCGACGGGAGCTTCAGAAATGCGAACCAGACAGATGCTTCTTTGGTGCCTGCCAAGCAGGGGAGTCACTCCTTGACCCCAAGGGAGATTCTTCAGTCCTCTAATAGTGAGTAGAGCGTCGAAGGTCCAGGATTCAGTTTCAGAGTTTCGTCCAGGGATAATCTAAAGTCCTAAGGACTGGGTTCCTACCTTTATACCAAAGATAGGGGTTGGACTACTCTGTGGCCCCACCGATGGGTGGGTCAGGGCAGAGGGGTGGCTACACCCCTTTCCCTTTGTCCAGTTTGCGCCAAAGCAGGGGCTGCAAGCCCCTGATCCGGTTTGAACTGGGGTATGCACAGGGACACCAAATGTGCCCCCAGTGCAGGACTTCAAAGCACCCGAAAGTGCTCCCGCCCAGCCCCAATACACATTATCCTGTCTGGGGAGGTGGTCACACCTCCCTGGGACAGGAAACCTATTGTCCAGGCCTCCCCTGCCGGAGTTTCGTCCAGCAGCAGGAGGCCAGACTCGTGTCTGTGGCAGCAGCATCCATTTTGTGATGCCAGGGCTCTGGAAAGAAGTTACCGGACTAGTCAGAGTTAACATGTCTTTCCCTCTAGAAGGGTGGAATGCTACCCCCGCTGCCAGTATTGGTGGGGGTAGTATTCCAAGATGTTTGACACCAAACACGACATGTTTAGGTGCAGCCATTCCAAAGTTAGCATTTTACCGCGAGGATATAATGCGCTTAAGAGTATATGGTCAGGCTGCACTACAAACAGCATCAGAGATGGTCTCCGAATGCTGCAGAGGGGCCCTGCTCATGCAGGGGCACCCTCTCACATAGGAACCATGCACTCTGCCTTTAGGATTGATAAGGCCTGCCTTAGGAGTGACTTATAGGTTTATATGTGTGTATGTATTTAGTGATATAGGTAACCTATATCACAGTAAGGGGTGCATGTACCACCTTACCCAGGCTGCAGTAGCAGACCTGTGGTGTCAGTTTGGATGGCCTTCCAGGGGTGGCATAATACATGCTGCAGCCCCTGGCAGGCCTCTGAGGTGCCTATGCCCTTGGTACATAGTATACCATATACTAGGGACTTATAAGGGCACTCCAGATCCCAATCAGTGATGTGCCTAAGGCACATGGAAACCATTTTAGAGAGGAAGCAGCTAGGCTGGGGTTCTGATTAGCAGGGCCCCAGCCAGACTAATGTCGAAAAACAGTGAAGCATCAGCAAAAAGTGGGGGTACCCATGTGAAGCAGATCCTACTCTCCTACAGGGGTCCCTCAAGGACCCCGCCGGGTTTAAAAGGCATTTTTTTTCAATTTGGCCACAGACTCATGGGTGGATCAGCGAATTCACAGCAAAATAAAGAAAAACAACGAAGCGTGCGCTCCCGTGCTTTATTTACTATTGGTCTCCGGGAGGGTTAGGTCCCGGGGGAATTATGCAAATGAGGTAGGGGGTGCACAGGGCCCCTCTCCTTGGACTAGTCTAAGCCCCGGGGACTGCCACCTCCCCGGGGCAGTGATCTAATTATATGTGGGAGAGCCTCATGGCTCCCTCATTGCCCCAGGAACCGCCACCTCCACGGGGCACTGTTGTATAAAAATGCAGGGGGGGTGCCTCCACGGGGCACATACATTAAAACATTTTTTAAAACAATGCAGGGGAGGCACTACGCCTACGCTGCAGCCCCAGGGACCGCCACCTCCCTGGGACTAAAACGAATCATAATGCGCGGGGGCCTCCTACTCCCCCATGCAGCCCCGGGGATCTCTGCCTGTCAAGCAAGCAGGGAAACAGACATTGCTTTGGGACCCAGGGAGCTGCATGTTAGCAGCTTCCTGTGTCTCAAAGCAGTGCCGGCTCCCTTCAGGCTTCCTCCCTGGTCCCATTGGTGAGTGGGTGCCCTGAAGGCACCCACTTAAAATGGGCAGGCTTGGGGGATGGGCACCTGGGGCCCAAATCAGCCCAGGGAGGGGGGCCGCATAGTCCCCCTTTAAAAAAAATATAAATAAAAAAAGGACAGGCCCCGGAGGATGGGGTACTCGGGGCCGAAAATGGCCCGGGAGGGGGACCAGGCAGCCCCTTCCCTTAAAATTAAAGAAATTAGAAAATAAACCTCTAGCAAGTCACATAAGGGCCACACCCCCTCCTCCACCCCTCTGCAAATGTGCCTCCAGGTGCAGTAGTGGTTGGGGTCCTGGAATCCCTTCTGTTACCTCCAGTAAATCCCAGGCAGCTGTTTTGCTGAGAGCAATTGGAGGCCATGCCCTCTTTCTCCACCACTCTGCAAACATGCCTCCTGGCGCGTTTCTGGTTGGGAAATGAATTCCACTTTACTCCTGAGGGCCTCAGGACTAAAGTGGACTACTTTCCCTAACCAGTAGTGCGCCAGGAGGCACTTTTGCAGAGCGGTGGAGAAAGGGGGCATGGCCCTTGAGAACCTCTCAGCAATCCAGCTGTGTGGATCTTACTGGATATGGCAGGAGGGGTAGTTGGCCCCCAAAGGACTCTCTGGAGCCAAGGGGACATCTTCCCCCTACTAGTAGTGCACCAGGAGGCGTGTTTGCAGAGTAGTGGAGAAAGGGAGCATGGCTTAAGACAATCTCTCACCAATCCTGCTGTGTGGGACTTACTGGAGGTAACAGGAGTGGTAGTTGGCCCCGAAGGACGTCCTTGGGGACCAACTACCCCTCCTATTACAACCAGTAAGTCCGGCACAGCAGAAATGTTAAGAGGTCTTTTGAGACCACGCCCCCTTTCTCCCTCACTCTACAAACGCAGCTCGTGGTGCACTACTGGTTGGGGGATTTGAGTCCTACAAAGTGGGATTCTTGAGAGGTTATCGGAGGCCCAGCTTTCTTTCTCCACCACTCTGCAAACGCGACTTCTAGTTAAAAAACCTTAAAAATTCACTGAAAAAACTGAAGGTTACAGGGATATTATAGTTAGGAAATGGAAAGAAAAAAACTTAGAAATTCAGTGAAAAAACCAAAGGTTACAGAGACGTTATAGTTATGCTCAGGTGTCACTCGTACAAAACCAGAGAAATTCAGCCGTTACACTTAGTCAGCTAACTATAACTCACGCCCCCGCAATGCACTGCTTACGACCTCACATATTACATCGCTCATCACATGGTCAGTGACATCACTGATTACATCGCTGATGACATCACAAATAAGATGCTGACACTAATAAGGGTGGCATGGCAGGAGTTGGCCTTTCATTTTGGGTTAGGTCTAGCACTCTCAGCTCTGTCTCCCTAATCAAAGTGGTTGACAAATGTGAGGTGTAAAACATGTTTCTAAGTATATTAACCACTATCCTAGTTCATACAACTCTCTGCAAAGGTACGCTGCAATGAGGCTGTAGATAGTGATGTGTGTGTTTCAAACTGAAAACGTACTCTGTCAAGTTCGAATGTCTTACTTCTTCCATGGATCAGCCATGTCTGTATTTGTACGTGTAGTCTGAGATGGGTAGTGCAGCTGATGATCCTAACTTGAAAACTAGACAGTTTATCATACCCCTAGACATGTATTGACAGAGCTATTTCACCTTTCAGTTCCAGAGCCATGCAAAACTTTAGAGTCTATCATACCCCTGGACAAATATTGTCAGAGCTACTTCAGCATTCAGTCCCAGAAGTACAGATTGCTTAGCTAGTCAGGCCTCACGTAAGCACTTAAACACAAAGCTTCATACCCTGCTACCCTGTATAATATGCAGAAAGTCATTCATGCAGCTTCCTCTACACACATTACAGAGGATGTGGTCTGAAACAGAGATAGTCTAGTGTCTGCAGGCTACTTTACATGTGTTATGTCATCCCTGAAAGGCACTGACAAACTCATTGAGGTCTCTAGAAAGACACTTACACTACTAAGAGTGGTATGATATTAGTCATCCATTCACTTTGGGTTAGGTTTGGCACTGTGAGCTCTGTGTCTCTAATCCACTGGTCGAGAAATGTGAGGTTGAAAACATATTGCCAAGTGTATTAAACATTATCCTAGTACATATAACTCAATGCAAAGGTACACTGCAAGAAGGCTGTAGATAGTGATGTGTATGCTTGAAACAGAAAACGGGTTCTGTCAAGTTTGAATGTTTGACCTCTTCCATGTGTCAGCCATGTCTGCATTTCTACACGTAGTCTGAGATGTGTGGTGCAGCTGATGATCCTAACTTGAAAACTAGACAGTTTATCATACCCCTAGACATGTATTGACAGAGCTATTTCACCTTTCAGTTCCAGAGCCATGCAAAACTTTAGAGTCTATCATAGCCCTGGACAAATATTGTCAGAGCTACTTCAGCATTCAGTCCCAGAAGTACAGATTGCTTAGCTAGTCAGGCCTCATGTAAGCACTTAAACACAAAGCTTCATGCCCTGCTACCCTGTATAATAGGCAGAAAGTCATTCATGCAGCTTCTTCTACACACATTACAGAGGATGTGGTCTGAAACAGAGATAGTCTAGTGTCTGCAAGCTACTTTACATGTGTTATGTAATCCCTGAAAGGCACTGACAAACTCATTGAGGTCTCTAGAAAGACACTTACGCTACTAAGAGTGGTATGATATTAGTCAGCCATTCACTTTGGGTTAGGCTTGGCACTGTGAGCTCTGTCTCTCTAATCCACTGGTCGAGAAATGTGAGGTTGAAAACATATTGCCAAGTGTATTAAACATTATCCTAGTACATATAACTCTATGCAAAGGTACACTGCAAGAAGGCTGTAGATAGTGATGTGTATGCTTGAAACAGAAAACGGGTTCTGACAAGTTTGAATGTTTGACCTCTTCCATGTGTCAGCCATGTCTGCATTTCTACACGTAGTCTGAGATGTGTGGTGCAGCTGATGATCCTAACTTGAAAACTATACAGTTTATCATATCCCTGGGCAAATATTGACAGAGCTACTTCACCTTTTAGTCCCAGAGTTACTCATCTGTTTTCTAAGCAGTCCTTGTGAAAGCACTGGAACACACAGCGTCATACCCCACTTCCCTGTATAATAAGGACAAATTGATGCATTCAGCTTCCTGTACACCCTTTTGCAGAAATTATGGTCTGAAATAGAGGTTGCCTAGTGATTATACGCTACGTTACATGTGTCATCTGATCTCTGGAAGGCACTGACACACTCATTGTGGTCTCTGGAGAGATGCTGACACTAATAACAGTGGCATAACAGGAGTCAGCTTTTCATTTTGGGTTAGGCCTGGCAATGTGAGCTCTGTGTCTTTAATCGGACTGGTAGAGAAATGTGAGGTTGAAAACATGTTTCAAATGTATTAACCACTATTCTAGTATATATAACTCTCTGCAAAGGTACACTGCAAGTAGGCTGTAGATAGTGATATGTGTGCTCTAAACTGGAAACATATACTGTCAAGTTTGAATGTCTGACCTCTTCCTTGTGTCGGCCATGTCTGTACTTGTACATGTAGTCTGAGATGTGTGGTGCAGCTGATGATCCTAACTTGAAAACTAGATAGTTTATCATACCGCATGGCAAACAGTGACATAGCTACTTTATCTTTCAGTCCCAGTACCACATATCTCTTTTCTAAGCATGCCTCGTGGAAGCAGTTGAGCATACACCTTCATACTCTGCTTCCTTTTATAAAAAGCACAAACTGATTCATGCATAAACCGAAAGGGTATACCTACTTGTTCATCCTCTCAGACAGTGTTTCAAGTATGTACACCTTCTGTGACGTATATAGTTAGAAATGCTACATATCTATCGGTAAAGGAGACGTTGGCAATCTAACGTAAGCAACTACTTATTGATTGTTATGAGCAATGCTATATGCATAATTTAAGATGATTAATTTATATAACTTTCTATTAAAATTATTCTTTATTTTCATATATATAGTTTACTTGAAGCAGAAGAATTAAAGATGGCAAAAACAACAACAAAATAGAACACAAACAAACAGTGCTACTTAAAGAAGATGGAAAAGAAGAAATTGGAAGATGGACACAATATAGTAGATGAAAATGAATCTACTGGTAAGAGAACTAATCAGTTTCTTAAACAATATTAAGAAAAATGAACTGTGGAAAGTGATGAAAAGACAAACAAAACTTTAACAACAAGTCACAAATGAAAAGGGATTACTCATGTTCAAAGAGAAATTAATTGTAAAAAAAACAATTCAACTAACAAGAAGGCAGAAACAGTATAAGGATATAAGGATACAAGAAGAAGAATGTTTAGAAGTAGAGTAATTCAAAATGCACTAAAGAATTAAAACAGTATAAGAGAAGATCATCAGCTTATAAGCAAAATAAATAGATTGGAAGTGTAGTAGATAAAGCTTTGGAGTTGAAACAAAAATTATTTATCTCAATATTGAAGGATTGAGAACACTGGATAAAACAGTGGTGTTCATGAAGGAAAAAAGTAAGAAAAAAGACTGGTTAATAGAACTAACCTTTGTAAAACTTTTACTGGTGAATGGAAACACACTTCTAGCAATGAGCCTTTCTTTAATGAAGAAAGCTATTTTCAAGAGAACACATTAGTACATGCAGTTGATACTAGTGGTCGACGTTATGAGGTGAAAAATGGTTCTCCCATTTCAAAAGAGAAAGTGGTTCCTAGGAATGTAGAAGTTGTTCAAGAAGGTTGTACATAGGCACCTGTATATAAGTGGAAATGTAGCAGTATTTGCAGTATTCAACAGGAGTCTATTGATATATTATGATTTTGTAATGTGTATATGCAAATAAAAGTGTTAAACGGAAGACTAACATGTTGCAAGGATTAGATCCATGTAAAATAAGAACATATACCAAGTTAAAGGGACATTATCTGGCTTGTCTTTCAAAGAAAGTGTGTCAAAGCACTTTTCATCATTTAAGAATGTTAGCTGTCACCACTCCGAAATGCGGAAGCCAGTAAGGAGACTTCACTATGCAAAAACTCCTGCATTATGTTTAAGTGAAATGAATACAGCTCTTTTGCATGGTTTTATTAGCAGATGTACAGAATGTTTGTGATGATGTACAGTTCAGTTTTTTTGGTTCTAAAGATGAGTGTAGGGAAAGTGAGGACTTGATGTCTGTAGTTGTAATATAACAGGACAGAGAGATTAATATTGATGAATTTGCAGAAGAAATTATAAAGTCTGACACTGCTTCCTCTGAAAAAACAAAATATTGTATTTGTTGTTGACACACTCACTACAAATGTCAAACTAGGAATGTTGATATATATTTAAAAAGTGAAAAAGATAACAATAATAAGTGACAACAATTTGCTGTTTATTTATTTGTAGAAGAACGATTTGACTTGTCCACTGATGAAGTTATATCTAACTACTGTTACAACAAATTAGAAGAAAATAAAATGCTAGCTGGATCAGGATATAGCAACTTAGAGCTGGTACCTATTCCTTAGGAACTGGCAGATTTGAAAGTATATCATTGTATTCTTATCCAATCTGTACACACATTCCAGGCCATAGTTCATATAGAGCCTAAAACAGGTAGACTGCCAACAACAGATTTACAAAAAGTTCTCAAAGGAAGAGTTGTGTACTTACCTTTAGATTTTAAGAAAAATATTAAAACTGTTGGTGTAGACAGAGAGGAAAATGAGCCAGTAGTTTTTGGAGTACCAACAAAGAGTAAAGACATCTGGCAAGAGTTTGTAGATATTACTAAACTTCGAAATGCAACATTGCACCTGGTACAGAATAATATTTATTATAAGAATGTAAACGTTGATGATGAAGCAAGATGCCTTCAAGATGAAACAGTAATGTCAACTGACCAAATTGAAAAAGTGGACAAATCCAGAAGAGAAAAGATTTATGAGAATTACACCACACATCCTCTCCATTCAAAAGAAATCATAGGAAACACTATTGAATTATTTCAAATGAAAGAAGCAAAAGGATCTCCCATGAGTATATGGGAAAAGGTTTAGAAGCTCGTTGTTTTCCAAAGCTGTTCTCTAGTGGATATGGCAGACGATTTGATGATCAGCCTGTACGGATTCCAGCGTCTGAATATCGGTCACTAAGATTATACTTTGAAGACCCAAGATTTCGGCAAAGCATTCCCTATCGCTTTCATCTTCTCTTTGAGAGTGATTTGTCTGGACTTTCATATGCAGTGAACCATATATTAAAAACTGAAATTCATCTACAAAATCCTTCTGCAAGACAACTGATGGAGAAAGTTGAACAGAGGGATGAAAATTTGGAATATCACTTACTAAATTTAATGGCATGCTAACGTGGTACCAATGAATATTGGTGTTGTCATCATGGTGAACTAAATGTTGAGAAACCTAGGTGCACCTACTTAGTTTGTAACACTTAGGGCCCGATTACGATGCTGGCTGAAACGGCTCCGACCGTCTGTCGGAGCCCTTCAGCCCGCATCATTATAGGCTGGTCGGATTCCTTTCTGACCAAACCATTTTGATGGGGTCGGTCAGAAGGGAATCCGAATCGGATTTCCGAATGGCCTCCGACAGGCTCAGAGAGCTGGCCCGCCATTCAGAAAGCCTGCAGTAATCCCTCGGCCGGCTCTTTCTGGCCGAAGGATTACGATGGCAGATTCCCACTGCCTTTCTGTGCCCGCCTTTCTGACACAGAAAGGCATTGGGAATCTGTCTTTGGGGGCCCCCAGCAGGGTCCCCATGGGTGCAAGGCTGCCGAATGGTGCCCCCCTGTCAATCCCTGCACCCGATGGCAGGCACTTTGAGGTGCCTGTCATGGGGTGCAAGGATGAACTGCACTTCTGCTCTTTGCAATGAGAGCATGCATTCCGTTCGGAATGCATGCTCCCAGTGTAAAGAATAGGATTGCCACCGAACAGGGTTCGGTCGCATTCTACTTCCTGGGCTGGAACCGACGAAAGGAGGTTGTTTGGTCCAGTTCCCAACTGATGTCGGACGGACTCCGGTTCGTCCGACATCGGAATCGCCCCTTTAGTTATGCTGAATATGCATGGGATGATTTATTTAAATTCTTACGAGAAGCAAATTCAAATATAAAAAACATTGAACTGAATACAGCTGGAGAACTCTGTTCCTTGGATCCCGCAAATGTCTGCAGATATTTTAACCATAGGTTTCAAGCTATGACGTAATTTATCTGCAATAAACAATTTCCACCTCTTGGAGAGGTAACTGATTTCTTTTGGCGAAAAGAGTACCAAGCCAGAGGTTGTCCTCATATACACATGCTATTATGGATAAAGGGTGCACCAAAATTAGGAACAGATATAGATGAGGCTGTTTTATCTTTCATCGAACAGTATGTTACATGTGCCATCCCAAGAGAAGGAGGGGAAAATAGCTTGAGACAACAAGTTTTACAGTTTCAAAAGTCATAGATGTGGAAAACACTGCAGATAGAAATACAAAGGTAAAGAAAACTTTTATATAAAATGTTGGTTTGGATTCCCATGACCTATAATTTCTAAAGGAAGAGTAAATGGCTTTTTGTCAGCAGTAAGACATACAATAACTCAAAAATCTCCCAAGAACTTAAGAAGAACGGAAGCTTTAAAGTATATTAATGCCTATAATCCAGTCACTTCGAAAATGTGGAATGCAAACATGGATATTCAGTTTGTTGCAGACAACTCAATTGCTGTTGCTCATCACACCACATCGTATATTACAAAATCGGAGAAGTCAGAGATTAAAGAAATGTGCAAAGAAATCTATGCAGAAAAGAGTCTCAGCAAGAAATTGTACAGCTTTAGCTTGAAGATGCTTTCCCATAGAGAGATAGGATCTTATGAATGTTTGGATCGCATGAGTTCAGTCAGTTTTTATTCAAAGTCAAGAGGAATCATTTGGGTAAGTCTAGGCCTAGCCTCCACATGGAACAGAGTATTAGAATCTTTTCCAGAAATCTAATACTTAGCAGAGTATGAGCCAGAAAGCACTGATATTGTCAAAACTAATATGTTGGATACATACTATTTGAAAAGGAGTCAACATATTGAAAACATATGTCTGTATGAACTACTTCAACACTACAGATTTAAAAGGAATGTTACAGAAAATATAAAAGAAGAAAAATATGAAGTAATTGGATGTGATGGATGTTTAGTGAAATATGCGAAAGGAAATCTAATTAACCACTGAAAACTAAGTTGGGAAACTCCAGATAAGACAGAATTTTTCTATTTAGCACTTCTGCATCTGTTCAAAGCCCTAGCATAGTGAAACCGAATCACTTGAAGCATTTGACTGCTGCGAAGATTCTTTTAATGCAACAAAACATATGATTCAGTGTACGGTATTTCCTACTTATTTAAAAATGTTAAATGATGAGATTGAACAAGAAGGAACTATTGCAGCAGAAGTAGCTAGAGAAAGTTCACAAAGCAGTCAAAGTTCTGGTCCATTGACTCAAGATCCACTTGGACAACCAATTATTGAAAATGAAGCAGCAATATCCATGAATGAGGAAGAAACTGCAATGCAGCAAGCACAACAAGATATTATTGAGTTTGAACAGTTAGAAGAACCACTGAATATTGAACAAAAAGAAATATATCTGCAAGTAAAACAACAAGTAGAACATGGCTTCTTCCATGAAAAAAAGAATGTCAATGTTCATCATTTCAACCTATTCTATTATACATTAGTATTCAAGCTGGGACAGGAAAAAGTTTCTTAATTAAAGTTCTGACAAGATATCTACACAGGACTATAGAATCACATTTATCTTGTTTCGTAACAGCACCAACTGGATTAGCAGCACACAACATTAAGGGTATTACTTTACATCGATTACTTATGCTACCTGTTGCACCTGATAATAATCTAGAATATCAGAAGCAATCTGTAGAATCTTGTTATGAAGCCTCGAGAGTACTGAAGAAACTGAAACTTTTAATCATTGATGAGGTGAACACGGTCTCAAACTTAATGCTTGCCTTTGTACACTTTGTAACAGATTTTAAAAACCGAGTATGATATGCTATTTGGAGGAAAGCATTCAATTGTATTTGGAGACCTACTACAAGTTACTCCTGTTAAAGGACAACCTGTTTTAAAACAATTCTCCATGATGAGACAAGGAAATCATTGGGAAGTATTCGAAATGCAAATATTTGGTTAAACTTCGAATATAAGTAACTTGTTAAAAATTTGTTACAAGCAGCTGATGAAGAATATGGAAATATTCTTAAAGACATAAGAATTGGCGTGTTGACTAAACATGGTAAACAAGTTTTAGAAAAGTCGGCTAATAAGAAATTTGTTTACATCTGAAAAAACACCAGCAGAACTAATGTATAATATGCTCGTTGAAAACAAATCCATAGTTTGTTTAATTTTATTTATTTTTAGAGTTTTCTATAGCGCGAACAAGACCCAGGGTAGGGTATCAGAGCACTTTACAAGGAAAGCAGAGTAAGTAAAGAACATTTTGCAAAACAACAGATCAGACAAAGTATCAAAATATTTCTTAACAAGGTTAGGTAGGTAGCAGCAATGAGCATGTAGCAGTAGGAACAAGTTCGAGTAAGCGTCAGTCATAGAGGCAAAGGTGTCATTAAGGGGATTGAGGAAACAAGTTCGAAGTCGTAGACTGGTTCAATGCCTTGTGGAGTTAAGGGAGGAATTTGCTCATCAGGAATGATTTTGCTTCCCTTTTGAATAGTGGTGTAGAGGAGATTTTTCTGATGCGCGGAGGTAGCGAGTTCCATATTCTTGGTGCCGCTCCGGTGAATGCTCTGTCAGAAGTTTTTTCTTTCTGAAACGAGAGGGTTTCAGGAGTAGATTGTCTGCGCTCCTAGAGTGTCTGTTTCCTCCCGATAAGGACAGTTTTTGGGATAGGTACTGGGGGGTATTGTGGTGTAGAGCTTTATGAGTGATGGAAGCCATCTTTAGTTGGATTCTAGCTTCATAGGGTAGCCAGTTGAGCGCCTTCAAGTGTGGCGATATGTGGTCAAATTTCCTAGATCCTGTTAGGAGTCTTGCTGCTTCATTGAGACAGGCTTTTAAAGGGGCTGTTGAGATTTTGGGAAGTCCCGAGAGGGTAGTACATCCGTACTCCAACCTTGAAATAACTAAAGCCTGAACTGCAGTTTTGAGGTCAAGGATCTCGATGAATGGTTTCATTTTTCTGAGATAGCTGAGGTGAAAGCGGGCATTTTTAGCTAACAGGTTGATGTGCGTTTGTATGTTGAGGTTCTTATCCAGTGTAATTCAAGCGATTTTGTGGAGTCCACCAGAGTCGGCATGCAATTCAGAGCAGTGATCATCTTGGTCCATTCCTTTATCTCCAGAGAGTTTTTAGGGGGGGAGATTAACGGATATTCTGTTTTTTGCGAGTTTAGCTTGAGGAAGTTGGTCGTTAGCCAGTGGACGGTCTTTTCGAGAGCTAGGTTCATCATCTTTATCTCTTCAATGGAAGAGATCTTGATGTAAAGTTGAGTGTCATCCACGTACATGTGGTAGGAGATATTTGCTTGCTGTAGTAGCTCGGTTAGCGGTTTGACATATAGGTTGAATAGCGTGGGGGATAGGGTTGAGCCTTGTGGTACTCCAAGTTGGTTGGGTGAAGAGGGAGAAAGATTTTTGTTTACCATGAATGCTTGCGTTCTGTTTTCCAGAAAGGATTTGAACCATTGAAGGACTGTGCCAGATAGACCCATCCTGTTTTCCAGTCTTCTTAGAATTTTGTCGTGATTGACCATGTCGAAGGCTGATGAGAGGTCGAGCAGGACTAGTAGGCAGGTTTCGTTCCGGTCAAGAGCGAGGAGGGCGTTGCCCACTATATGCAGAATGGCTGTTTCTGTGCTATGGCCGGATCTGAAGCCCGATTGGCAGTCGTTCAGTAGTTTGAAATCCGTGATGTGTTGGTTCAGTTGTTGCTGAACGCATTTTTCCAGGACCTTGGCTAGCATGGGAATGTTGGTTATAGGTCGGAAGTTATTAGGTTCGGAGGTATTTGCTGTTGGTTTTTTTAGGATAGGGTTGACTTGACCAGTATTTAGGCAATCCGGGATGTGACCTTGCGCTAGTGAGGCATTGATGATTTTGGTCCAGAGAAGGGAGATGATATGGTGGATGTGGGGTAGGCAGTTAGTGGGGACAGGGTCATTGAAGTGGTTGTTGGGTTTGATAGTTGCTAATGTTCTGGTGATGTCACTGAGATCGTAAAGTTTGAAGGTAGACCAGTGAGAGTTATTTTTGGGCAAAGGTAGATCCAGTTGTTTAGGATTTATATCTTGTGTGTTCTTTGGGGTGGCTCAGTTGCTAGCTGCCACCCTTAGCTCGAGTTGGAGGGAGTTGGTTTTTGCTGTGAAGAATGATGAAAATTCTTCACTACTAAGCTGCAATTTCGAAGTTAAGACTGCGGTTTTGGACAATTTTTTAGATTGTTGTTTTAGCATTTCAAAGAGTTTCTTCGGTCTATTTCTGGCATTGTCTAGTTCTGATCTGAAGAAGTCTTTTTTTGATTGAAGAATACTTTTATTATAGGAGTTTCTAGATTTCCTGAGTAGATTGAGTTGGAGGGGGAGGGAAGTTGTCTCCATTTGCGTGCAGTTAATCTTAGTTTACTTCTCTCTTCATTTAGTGCTCTGTTGAACCATGGGTTTTTCTCTTTGTCCGGAATTCTTTTGAGTTTTGGTGGGGCTACTTGGTAGAAGATTTTGGTCATCGTGGAGTTGTAGTGAGCAGTGCGGTCATTGACGTCTGACATGTTATTGGGAGGAGTGAGAACTTTCTCACAGTGGGAAGCTAGGTTGTTCCAATTGAGGTTTTTCGTGTCTCTTATCCAGTGTTTAGGCTTGACTTGCTGCGAGTAAGTTTTCTTTCTAGCGGAGGTCTGACCAATCACAAGGGGTGATCGAGATAGATTCAATAATTTTTTCTTTGGAGATGATCCAGTCAATTGTAGCACCTTTGGAGTGAGTGGGCTTTGAGATGGCTTGGGTCAGGGAATGGTCTTCTAGGAAGGTTTTGAGGGTGTTCACCTGCTTGTCTAGGGGTTTTTCCCAGTGTAGATTGAAGTCGCCAAGGAATATGTCATTGGAATGAGGGGACGAGTTCGTAGTGATGATTTCCATCAGTTGGTCTGTGAATACTGCGTTCTTACCAGGGGGGTGGTAGAGTATGTGTAGTTTGTGGGAGTGGTTATCCGAAGATTTTACGGAGATCCCTAGGTATTCACAAGAGTCCAGGGGATCGGAGTGAAAGTTCGAGATGGTGATGTCGGATCGGTGTATACAGGCGATGCCTCTGCCCTTTTTGTGAGGTCTGTCTAATCTTATGATGTTGTAATTTGGGGGGACTAGAAGGTCTAGGCATGGCAAGGATGATTCAGTGAGCCAAGTTTCCGTGAGGATGGTTATGTCCATTTTCAGGTTTAGGATGAGGTCAGTGATGTCAAAAGCATGTTTTAGGACTGAGCGGCAGTTTAGTAGGAAGCAGGAGATCTGGTTTGAGGCATTCTCTAAAGACGGCTCGTGATTTACGGAGGTGGGGGATATTGTTTGAAGGTTATTTGGGTTTATTGTTCTGTGATTCGGTTGGGAAGTTCTGTTTGGGTTGATGGGGATTGGGAGAATAGAGAATTCTTCCTTGTTTGTGATGGGGCAAGTAGGAGTTTCGTAGAGAAGTAGCAAATTTTGGATTTCCAAGTCTGTTAAGTAGTTGGGGAGTTTGCGTGTGCGTAAGTGTTGTTTAGCCAGAGGCAGTGGGATAGAATTTATAGCACTGTTGGCTGCAGCTAGAGAGTTTTGAAGATGATTGAGTTTAGAGAGAGAGTTTTCTGCGAGTTGTAAGATGTTTCTAATTTCTAGGATAACGTTTTGTAGGTTCCGGGAAGTGAGGTTAGTATGGGTTTTGAGTGAGTCTAGTTCAAATTGGGGAGAGGGGGAGGCAGGATCGGCGAGCAGAGAGGGTTGGGGATAGTATTGTTTGGGGGTTCGGTGACTGTGCTGGCAGTGTGGTAGGTTTGAGTGGCTGGGAGGGAGGTAGGCGAGAGTGAGAGGGGTATGCGTGTGCTGGGGGCTTTTTTATGATTTGCTAGAGTTGCCTTGTTGTGTTGAATTTCTCCGGTGGACGGGAAAGGGTTGTAGAGGGGGGAGAGGGTTGTGGGGATAGGCCTACACTGCAATAGTGTTCTAACTTTAATGAACAACTACTGAAACTGGAAAAACAACAAATTCTGGAAATTAAAACTATTGACAAAATGGAACACCAAGGAGTAAAAATTCTAATTACTAAAAAACTACAAGATAAATTGGATTCTTTGGAAAAGTCTGTATCTAAAACTGCAGCATTAGAAAAGTGTTTACATGTATGTGAAAACTGTTGAGTAATTTTGTATCATAATTTGAATGTAGGGAAGGATGAGTAAATGGAGCAATGGGAAAAGTATCCAAAATATAGATGGAATAGAATTTTTGATTGTCAAATTTGACCACATTAATAAAGTAAAATAAATTGGTTGTTGTGTTGTATGTTATTTGATTGAAAAGAACTTGTACGCTCAAAGACAACTGTTTCCTATGTCTCTAGCATATACAGTAACTATTCACAAATCTCAAAGTTTAACTATAGACAGAGCTTTTCTCAATATTGGAAGTACTGTGTTTAAAGAGGGAATGACATACGTTTCCTTGTCTCAGGTGAGAAATTGTCCGGTCTGTATTTGATAGAATTTGATGAGAAAAAGTTTAGTTCTGAAGAAAGTTGTGTAAGAGAGTACAATCGCGTAAGAAGACTTTATGCTCCTCATTTAGGTGAATATCCAATATATGAGAAACGTATACTATGTCCAAAATGGAAATATATGAAACATTCAACTGAAGTTCAAGATAAGAAAATAATTGAACAGAAAGTTGAAGGCATAAAGAAAAAAAGTGGAAGCTGATAGTGATATTGTAGGATACCAGTTAGAAAACAGTTAAGGTATCAACCTTTATGCTAATGTAGTTCTGAATGTAATCTTTCACTTACCACGTCTTCCTAATGAAATCATGAAAACTGTGAAAAAAAATCTGTTCTGTGTTACATCATTTACTTTAACAGTTGCTTACTGACAGAAGTAAAATACATATTGCTTCTGGCATTCAACATCTTTTGGATACATGTAGCAGATCAGTGACATTTACTCTCAACATACAACAAGATGCACAAAAAATATAATGGTCAGGCACAGAGTATTAGAAGGTGAAGGAAGAAATATTTATAACTTATTTGGACTAAGTTACAAATGGGACCATAAGTGTGAAGATTGTTTATTTACTTCTGCCACTGATATACATGCATAACAATTCCTATACTTAATGATACCAGACTGCAAAACAGTGTCTTTTAACAAAATGATTAAAACAGGAAATCAAAATATGATGTGTTCATATTGTAGCAAACACAGAAGAGATGATGGACGGAGTGCTGAAACTTTTCAGACACTCATCCCCAGTCACAGATCTGGGTTGAATCCATCATCATTCTTTAATTCACTTCACCACCCCAGTTCAGACCCAGCCATATGCAAATCAGTCTTGACCCTGTTCCTCATGGGAACAGTCCAGCCCAAACTGCCAAGCCAGGTCTCCCCTGGACCAGAAACAAGCATCCTGGGACTGGTTTTGTGGTAACACGCCTCATCAGCCAGGCTAGCTTGAATCCAGTGGCAAAGTGAGCAAAGGACCCACGTCTGGGCATACCCTGCCAATTCAAGGCGAACAAAGCAAACACAGAAGAGATGATGGACGGAGTGCTGAACATTTTCAGACCCTCACTCCTAGTCACAGATCTGGGTTGAATCCATCATCATTCTTTAGCACACTTTGCCACCTCAGTTCATACCCAGCCATATGCACATCAGTCTTGACACTGTTCCTCATGGGAACAGTCCAGCCCGAACTGCCACAGCCAGGTCTTCCCTGGACCGGACAGAGGCGTCCTGGGACGGGGTTCGTGGTAACACCCCTCACCATCCAGGCTATCTTGAATTCAGTGGCAAAGTGAGCAAGGGACCCATGTCTAGGCATAGCCTGTCAACTTAGGGCGAACAAAGCAAACACAGAAGAGATGATGGACGGAGTGCTGAAACTTTTTAGACACTCACCCCTTGTCACAGATCTGGGTTGCATCCATCATCATTCTTTAGCTCACTTCGCCACCCTAGTTCAGACCCAGCCAAATGCAAATCAGTCTTGACCCTATTCCTCATGGATCAGCGTGCAAAAAAAACAATGGATTTAACCGAGATCTGTGACTGGGGGTGAGTTGATTCAGCATTCCGTCCATCATCTGTTCTTTTTACATTTGTTGCCCTAAGTGGGAAGGGTATGCCCAGACCTGTGTCCCGTGCTCGCTACGCCACCAGATTCAAGCTATTCTGGCTGATGAGTGGTGAAACCCCGAAATCAGTTCTAGGATGCTTGTTTCTGGTCCGGGAGGACCTGGCCTGGCAGTTTGCGCTGGACTGTTTCCATGGGGAACAGGGTCAAGACTGATTTGCATATGGCTGGGTCCAAACTGGAATGGCGTGGCATGCAAAAAACAATGGATTTAACCCACATCTGTGACTGGGGGTGAATGTTCGATTGATTCAGCATTCCGTCCATCATCTGTTCTTTTTGCAAGTGTTCAGATTGTAGATCAGATATGTTGTTTACATTGCACATACAAAGATTTGGAAAATATCTATTTTTAATGCTACAACGTTGTAGATCAGATGGAACAAAATTACAAACAGAAATTACAAACTTCAAAGGAGGTCAAATATCTATTTCGGGAAGAAGTTACACAACACTGGCTATTATTTTTCATGAAGGAGCTACTATAACATCTGGACACTGTACTGCATTTTTAAAATGCAACAGTGACACATTGCAATGATACCAACCTGAAATTCAAAGCTAGATTGCCTTCTCAACTAGCTAATTCTTACATGTTATTTGTGCAGACAAAGTTATAAAGCCATCATTCAGCCTTTTCGAGGGGGCAGGAGGGGGTGTTGTTAAAAAACAGAATGGATTGGATTCTATCAGTATTCATAATTAGTGTTTGCCTAATGGACATAAGAGTTTGAAGAATTACTTTAAAAAGCAAGTAGGATATATATTTGTTTTCAGTACTGTACCAGGCATAATAGTAATAGTTCATCTTTTAAAATCTATTTGCGTTAAGTAGTAGAGTTAATATAGATGAAACAAATAATTAAAAAAATGTATTGAGTGTAAAGCATAGTTACACATATTTATAATGATGTAATATGCACTTTAGTTTTTTTATACAATTCATTTGATTGTTTTTTCCCCACTGTTCAATGATGATACTATGTTCAAACCACCATGTAATGTGAAGTTATATGCAATCTGAGAACAGTAAAAAGGGAAACTGATACTGGATCTATTTATACTACAATGTGTTTTAAAAAAAAATGTAATAATAATATTTTCGTTAAGATAATGTACTTACTACATATTTGTTTTGTTTCTTAAAAACAGTTATACTTCAAGATTGAAAACAACTCTGGTACTGTTTAGGACAATACTACTCCAAAAATATTTATACTACATTATCTTTCTAAATTACTTGAAAGGTAAGAATATAGGGTCTAATGTTGCTGATGAACTGTATATTTATTAGAAATAAGTTGTCAAGTGGTAGAGAAATGTGAGTTTTAAAACATGTTGCCAAACGTATTAACCTCTATCCTAGTCCATATAACTATCTTCAAAGGTACACTACAAGTAGGCCATAGATAGTGAGGTGTGTACTTCAAACTGAAAGCATACTCTGACAAGTTTGAATGTCTAACTGCTACCATCTCTCAGGTATGCCTGTGTTTGTACTTGTAATCTGACACGTGTGGTGCAGCTGATGATCCTAACTGTAAAACTTTAGAGTCTATCATACCCCTGGACAAATATTGTCAGAGCTACTTCAGCATTCAGTCCCAGAAGTACAGATTGCTTAGCAAGTCAGGCCTCATGGAAGCACTTTAACACACAGCTGCATACAACTAAAGCAAAGAAACTCTCCCTAAGACCTATATTTCTTTACAAAAGATTCAATCTGGTATGGGTTAAGGTACAGGGACAAAATAACAAAGATATGACATTCAAATAAACATATACATATTTTCTTTTATTAGAAATTCCTTTTATTTTTCATTTTAATTACTTTCTTATTTGTTATAGTCAGTGCACATCAGTTTATATTTTTTAATACATTTACTAAAAAACACTTTTTCTACAATTTTTTATACAAAAATTATTATTCCAAACTATTGACCCCAATAAATAAATAAATCTGACATCAAAACACATTCATTCCTTACACTCGCTCACAGTCATACAAGACACATATACACATTTGGGTATAAGGAACACATAGATGTAAAACGTTTCCAATGGACAATATTGATGACCAAAGGCAAAAGGTCTGGGCACACGTGGTCGACGCGCGTTTCGGTGGAGTAACACACACTGTGAACCACCTTCATCAGGACCTCGCCCAAATAGAATACTGTGTCACTAGGACAAATCAAAACGGGGGTACTGAATTCAATTGGGAATGATGCCCTTTCTCCAAAGAAAATAGCTTATAGAGTACTGGACAGCGAAGTCTATATCAACAATGGCTAGCCGTCCCCTTCTGACTCAGATGCAGATGCAGGCTTCTAAATAATTTGTTCAGTATGTTTGGGTCCCCCTCGCCAATAATTAGAATTATCAATGCTTGCGTGTTATATATTAAGTGGTCTTGCTCTCCCAAGAACAGAGTGTGTCATACTCTAGGTCGAGGCAATGGAGGTATCCCTATAATATATGTCTTGGAGTATTCAGTAGGATAAAACTACCATGGATATACCCGCTCTATCCGGGAACGCCTCTACGTAGCTCCGCGTCCATCCTCGAACAAGCGAATTAAAGCTTAAAAAACTTTGGAATTAATGGTCTAAGGTTTATCACGACTCTAAGCAAAAAAAAAACCCCAGACACTCTGCTTGCTAATTTTAATATTGAGGTGGTCCAGTCTGGGGAGTTATGGACCCAAGCCTTGCTTGATGACACTAATAAGAGTGGCATGATAGGACTTGGCCTTTTATTTTGGGTTAGGCCTGGCACTGTCAGCTCTGTCTCACTAATCAAACTGGTAGACAAATGTGAGGTTAAAAGCATGCTCCGAAGTGTATTAACCACTATCGTAGTCCATATAAGTCTCTGCAAAGGTACACTGCAAATAGGTTGGAGATACTGATGTGTGTGCTTAAAACTAAAAAATTATTATGTCAAGTTTCAATGTCTCACCTTTTTCTGTGTCTCAGCCATGTCTGTACTTGTACATGTAGTCTGAGATGTCTGGTGCACCTGATAATTCTAATTTGAAAACTGAACAGTCTATCATACCCCCTGGGCAAATATTGACAGAGCTACATCACCTTTTAGTTCCAGAACGACACATCTCTTTTTTAAGCAGGCCTCATGAAAACCAATAAAACACAACGCTTTATACCCCGCTACCCTTAATATAAGCAGAAAGTCATCCATGCAGCTTCTTCTACACACATTTATAGAGCATGCAGTCTGAAACAGAGATAGTCCTGTGCCTAAGCTACATTACATGTGTCATGTCACCCCTAAAAGGCAATTGCACACTCTTTGAGATCTCTGGAGAGATGCTGACACTAATAAGAGTAGCTTGACAGGAGTCAGCCTTTCGATTTGGGTTAGGCCTGGCACTGTCAGCTCTGTGTGTCTTATCAAACTGGTAGACAAATGTGAGGTTTAAAACATGTTTCGAAGTGTATTAACCACTATCCTAGTCCATATAAGTCTTTGCAAAGGTACACTGCAAGTGAGTTGTAGAAACTGATGTGTGCGCTTGAAACTGAAAACGTATTCTGTCAAGTTTCAATGTTTCACCTTTTCCGTGTCTCAGCCATGTCTGTACTTGTACATGTAGTCTGAGACGTGTGGTGCAGCTGATGATCTTAACTTGAAAACACTCATGCCATCAGACAGGCACTGATCTAATCACTGAGGCACTACCCATGAACTCATCCAATTATCACGGTAGTTCTCTTCCAGTCATCCAATCACTCAGGCACTTCTCATCCACTCATCTATTCACCCAGGCACTACTCATCCATTTATACAATCAACCATTTCCTACTCATACATCCATGCAATTGTATAGCACTACTTATACACTTATCCAATTACTGAGACAGTACTTATCCACTCATTCAGCCACACAGGCACTGCTCATAGACTCCACTAATCTAACAGGCACTACTCACGCAATCATCCAATCATCCAATAAGTCAGGCACTACTCATGCACTCATGCAATCACATAGGCACTACTCATAAACTCATCCAATCACCCAGACACTAACTATGTACTCATCTATCAACATAGGGACTACATATGCACTCACCCAACCACCCAGGCAGGACTTATACACTCATCTAAGCATGCACACAGTACTCATGCGATCACCAGCTACTACTCAGATACTTATCCAATCTCCCATGCACTACCCAGGCACTCATACAATCACTCAGGCAGTACCCATACACTCAGACAATCACCAAAGCTGTACTCATGCATTGATCCAATCAGCAACAAACTTCACATGAACTCATTCAACTATCCAGATGCTATTCATGCACTCATTCAAGCACCCATGCACTTCTCATGCACTTATACAATCACCCAGACACTACTCAGGTAGTCATGCAATCTCCCATGCACTACTTTTCCACTCATTGAATCATGGAAGTAGTACTGATGCACACATCCATACATCCAGGCACAACTTATGAACTCATGCAATCATCCAGGTAGCAGAAATGGACTCATCCAAACTCTGAAACACTAGTAAAGCGCTTATCCAATCACCCAGTCACTTCCTATACACTCTTCTATTCACATAGGCAATAAACACTCACCCATACATACAATAATGCACCCTTTTATGCATATATACAAGGAATCATCCACCCATTCAAACACACATACACAGAATCACCCACCTTTACATTCAGTAGAACATGCAGTCAAGCACTCATTCAGTCACTCATACATGCACAAATGCACCCATTCACTCACACATACATGCAGTCATCCACGCCTTCAAATTGAGAAACACAAAATCATCTACCCATACCCTTACTGATACATACAGTCACACACACCCATTCACTAAGCTATACATGCACAGTTACACCAATTCACTTGTATGTAAATACAATCATCAACTCATTCAAACACAAATACATGCAATCATCCACCCATGCACTGTCCTATACATTTACTTATGCACCAACTCTCAGACAAATACAAGCACTGATGCGCCTATTAAGTCACACACACATGCAAGTATTCATCCTTTTAAATACATGCATGCAATCATACATCCATTTACGTAAACATACATACACAAACGTAGCACTCTCTCATACATACATGCAATTATACATCCATTCAGTCTTACGTAAATGTACTGAACCAATGACTCTCCCATGTAAACATTCATCCAGTCACTCACTCAATAAAACATGCACTGATGCACCCAAACACTCACTGATACACAGAATCATATACCCCTTCAGAAATCCGTACGTGCACTTATCCATACATGTACTCATACACACAATTACTTACCTATAAATGCATTCCTCCAATCATTCACCGATACATACTCATACAAACAGTGATGTACCTATTCACTCATACATACATGCACTTTTGCACAAATCAGTTACCCATACATTCACTAATCCATTTCATCACATACAGAGCATATCATTTTTCTTTTTTAAATCAGAATAGGTGGTTCCATAAAAACATTTTTTTTGTTTATTTTAACTATTTAACATTTTTTTGTTTTTTTCTATTTCAATTTTTTTGTGTGTTTTTCTTCAGAAATGAAATAAAAAACAAGCACAAAAAAGTGTACTTTATATTGAGAAAAAAATGAAACACCAATCAGTATTAATTGTCTCCAACATTTTAGATACAACTTGTTCTCCCACACTTAAGAGAGTCTGAGATTATGGACAAAACAATCCAGCCTTTGCAAAATCAGGAAAGGTTACAGGCAAGTTCTGAAGTCTTTCCCCCTGAGTTGATGTTCCAGGCTGTGTATCTCCAGAACCTTATGCACCTTCTTGCTCCTTCATCCTGATAAACCCTGCTCTTACAAACCGCGTACTGTGCATGGTCTTCAAGTGTTTATACATGTAAGATGTTCCACATGATTATTTTCTGGCCAACCCACATGACAGCACTTTCTTGCACAGCAGACAGGTAACTTTCTGGGCATTTACTTTCTTTTGCCCCTCGGAAATGCTGGAAATTTCCCATACCAAACTTTTTTTTTTTTTTTAGGTGTCTCTTCATCCTTGTGAAGCAAATTCTCTTTTTCCTGCTCTTCAAACTCTCTTGAGGCTGCCATCTTCTTTTGCAGACAAACAAAAATACACCAAAACACCTCCAAATAGCTTCTTCTATAATAAATGTGACTGTTGCCAGCCACACCCTGATGTAGAAGAAAGAGGGTGGAATCTGTCTTGGTTTATGATGGAAAACATGTTTAACCAATCATATCCTTTTATTGTTGTGTCACATGGGCTGCTCGACTCCTACGCAGTAGGGTGGTGTACCCAACGCGATCCCCTAAAATATTTTGGTTTACATTTAAACTAACATTGGTTACATATCATAGTATTTCACTGACCTATAACTATGTCTCTTCATTCTATCTTAACTAAATAAATCATTAAGTACATATATTAATAATTTACAAAAATCTGCAGAGTTGCTTCCCATGCGCGAATCCAGAAATACATGCCAGTGCCATACGCGGACGTATCACAACTCCTTAAAATAATATAAAATAACCTTTTTAATATTTTCTGTTTAATACTATATAACTTTCTTTAGTATCTTAGTGAAACTTTAACTTTAAACTTAACCCTACAAGTGTACATTTGTATGTTATGATACTACAAAATACCCGTCAAGGTCAAGTCTCTTCCGCCACTACCGGAATTAATTTCTGCAACAAAACGTGGAGACGGCACATATTTTATAGAAAGTAACACACAAATTTACCTTATGCACAACCACAATTAATAATTAATACTGTAAGAAATCTCGCTGAAGCCACGACTCCTGCCGGACCCGGAAACATGTTCCGGCAGGGTGCGCGACAGCATCGCGACTCCATAAAATACCTAAAATCTTTAAATTAACTTTAACATAACTTGATATTTATTTCACTACTCTGGTTGTAAACCACTACCCTTAAAATGTATGTAAAAACAAATTTTGCTTTATTTTACACTTGCAAACATATAACTGGTTCTGCGCATGAGATGCGGAGGACTGCATCCGGTACACGACTCCATTTTTATATACATAGATTTTTTTAAAGAAAAAACAACATTACCAACATATTATGACCTATCCTTTCATATTATTTTAAAAATCTAATTTAAAAAAAGTAAAGTTTTTAAAAATGATATACAAAAAAAATCATAATGTATAAAAAATAGAAAGATTTTACTTATGTTTAAATCAGGAAATTCTATTTTAAAATATTAATATAAATCAATGTTCACTGAATTCACTGAAAAAAAACAAAGGTTAATGGGACGTTAAAGTTAGGAATTCGCATTTAAAAAACCTTAGAAATTCACTGAAAAAACAAACGTTATAGGGACGTTATAGTTAGGCTGACATTTCACTCGTACAAAACCAGTGATTCAGCTGTTATAGTTAGCTGAGCTAACTATACCTCGCACCCCCACAGTGCACTGTTTATGACCTCACATATTACATCACCCATGACATGGCCAGTGACATCACTGATGTCATCTCAAATGACATCACTGATGACATCATTGACGACATAATCCACAGAATCTCTGACGCACCCACTGACACCCCAATATAACTTTTCATACACCCACTCCAACTACCACATTACCATTCTCAAACACATATCACAAGTACTTACACAGCCAGTCACTGATTCATGGACCAACACACACATCCACTCACTCAGCCATACAGCCACTCATATACCCACTCAATAACTAATACAGGGACTGACATATCCATTTATACACCCATACAGCCACTCACACACTGAGTTAGTCACCCATAGAGCTACTCATACACCTACTCACTCACCCACACAATCAATCACACAGCCACTTAATCACACATGCAGTTACACACACTTACTCATAAAGATACTAATGTGTACTCACTCACCTATACAGTCACTGACACACGCACAAACTCACCCATACAGCTACTCTCACATTCACTCACTCACCCATACAGTCCCACACATACCCCATCACTCACCTATACTGCCTTTTACATACTCAATTTCTCACCCATATACCACTGACACATGCACTCACTCACCGACACAGCCATACACACACTCACTCACCCATACAGCTACTCACTGACACAGTCAAAAACCATACAGCCACTGACTCACCCATCCATGCAGGCAGTCACACACTCCCTCATCCACCCACACAGACACTCATACAACCCTACAGGTACTCAGACAACCAATCAATCACCCATACACCCACCCATGTACCCACTCACCAACCCATAAAGCCACTTAGAGACCAACTGACAGACTGATACAGACATTCACACAACCTATTCATTCTCCCTTACTTTCACCGAGACACCTAATCACTCACTTATACAGTCAGTCACACACCCACTGAATCATCCATACAGGCACTCATACACCCACTGATTCACTAATGCACCATGGATATATATATTTAACACTCATAAACGTTTTGAAAACACTCACAGTCACTTGATGATGTCATCAGTGATGTAACTGACCATGTCATGGGTGATGTAATATGTGAGGTCATAAGCAGTGCATTGAGGGTACGCAAGTTATAGTCAGATCAGCTAATTATAACTGCTTAAATTCACTGTTTTTTTAAGAGTGAAATGTCAGCCTAAATATAACATCCCTGTAACCTTTGGTTTTTACTCAGTTACCAAATATGCGCTTTCCTGGCAAGTGGATTTCCTGATATGGCAGAACGAGAGTAAGGTTATTTGGTTTTGAAAGGAATCACTTGAGGCAATGTAATGCTCCAAATTGTCAGCATGCACCAAATGAAGTGCATTGTGGTACTGTTATCAAATGCAGCTGAAAATATCTACTTAAGAATCAATATTGGCACCATGGTGGTCTCGAGGGGAGTGGTGAATGCATTTGGAGCCTGTAAATAATTGGCCAGCAAGGAACCAATAAGAGCGAGGCAAGCCTTGGCAGAAAAAAAACACAGCTTGAAAGTGATTCTACATAATGGCATTGATTAAGGTGTTGTCGATAAGCGTCTGCCGAACATGAAATACATAGAATCTTTGACCCGCTAAGTGCTGCTAGTTCTTTCGGAACATTGGTGAGAAATACAATTTTATTTACAGACCTGTGTCAAGGCGAGTTCACAGTTATTATACCACCATGACCTGTGGCAATTTGAAAAGTGATGTTTGATAATTCATTAAAGGTGAGAATCTAAATAAAGAATATACACTAAGAAGATTCTAGAATAAAACAAGACAATTTAGGATACTTATGATAAAGAGAGTCGTCATACTGATATTTTTCTCCAGGTTATTATATAATATTCCATTGGGGATCGTGTGAAAGAAGCAGTTGAGGTACACATGCAAGTTTTTGATTAGTGTGGGACAAACACCATGTTGATATTGTGAGTATGGATTTAACTTTAGAAATGCCATTAAGGCCAATAAGGAAACACCACCTATCATATAGAACTACAGTTACATTGCCTATTTTCGTCTATTCATTTAGTGAGTGTTACTAACGTAGACACAGTAGGTTGAACATAAGATTAACAAGACAAGACTGATCACAATGAACTATGTAGATTAAACTGAAAGGTAAATACTTACCATATAACAATTTTAATTCAATTCAATAGGAAGCATGTTAATAACTTGTGATTGTTATACAAATCATACAGATCTGAAAGTGGAAAGCTAACAAGGAAAATGATCAGGTTTTTGCTAAGATTCCCCTGGTTCAAAATGTTATACAAAGGAAACTGCAGAGATGTGATTATGAATTATATATAATGAAGTACAATTGGAAAATAATTTTTTCTGTATGTGAAACATGCACACAGATATACAAAGCAAGATACAAATTAAAAACCACAGAAAAGAGTATATGTAGCATATTATGGGGTCGATTCCGATCTCGGTCGGAGACGCACCCAACGCCATTCGGTCGGGAAAAAAGCCATGCGAATGCCTGTTTCCCGACCGATCCGCACATGAATCCGAACGAACAAGTACGATGCGCACAACAGCACAGATTCCGACCCAGTCGTACTCACCCAATCCAGGTCCTGATCCCCGACCGAGCCGGATCAGTAAACGCAGATACGAGTCGCCCGGAAGCCAAAAGCAGCCCCGTCCGGCCGGACAAGTACGATGCGCTTCCCGTACGCGCCGAACCCGTCGCTACGCACGGCACGTCAAAGCATCCGGGAGAGGCGCACATAAGCTACGATTCGCGCCAGAACACGATCCACGGCTACGAGACGAACACGCAAGCGACGAGGACGAGGCAAGCAACGACAAAGACGAACGAGACGAACCAACAATGAATCCCATCGTTCCGATCCTACCAATATTCTACATCTACTACCGGAACAGGCACGGACGCGTACGGCGCAGAAGGTAGGTCAGACACCAACTACAAACACAAACTACACATACCCGACATATCACACACACACACAGGGACGCAGAAATTACTTACTCCAGAAACAGCAGCACCATAGGGGCGGGATGCCCATCACCAATGCCACATATACACATAGGGGCCCGGATGCCTGTCACTACTATCACCCCTACCCATGGGGGTGCCAGGTGCCTACCACTACTACCACCTCTACCCATGGGCGGCTGGATGCCTGTCACTACTACCACCCTTCCCCAGGGGGTGCCAGGTGCCTACCACTACTGCCACCTCTACCCAGGGGGTGCCAGATGCCCACCACTACTACCACCTCTACCCAGGGGGTGCCAGTTGCCTACCACTACTACCACCTCTACCCATGGGGGGCTGGATGCCTGTCACTACTACCACCCTTACCCAGGGGGTGCCAGGTGCCTACCACTACTGCCACCTCTACCCAGGGGGTACCAGGTGCCTACCACTACTACCACCCAAAACCAGGGGGTGCCAGGTGCCTACCACTACTACCACCTCTACCCATGGGGGTGCCAGGTGCCTACCACTACTACCACCCATACCCAGGGGGTGCCAGGTGCCTACCACTACTGCCACCTCTACCCATGGGGGGCTGGATGCCTGTCACTACTACCACCCTTACCCAGGGGGTGCCAGGTGCCTACCACTACTACCACCTCTACCCATGGGGGTGCCAGGTGCCTACCACTACTACCACCTCTACCCATGGGGGGCTGGATGCCTGTCACTACTACCACCCTTACCCAGGGGGTGCCAGGTGCCTACCACTACTGCCACCTCTACCCAGGGGGTGCCAGGTGCCTACCACTACTACCACCCATACCCAGGGGGTGCCAGGTGCCTACCACTACTACCACCTCTACCCATGGGGGTGCCAGATGCCCACCACTACTACCACCTCTACACAGGGGGTGCCAGGTGCCTACCACTACTACCACCCATACCCAGGGGGTGACAGGTGCCTACCACTACTGCCACCTCTACCCAGGGGGTGCCAGATGCCCACCACTACTACCACCCTTACCCAGGGGGTGCCAGGTGCCTACCACTACTGCCACCTCTACCCAGGGGTGCCAGGTGCCTACCCTACTACCACCCATACCCAGGGGTGCCAGGTGCCTACCACTACTACCACCTCTACCCATGGGGGTGCCAGGTGCCTACCACTACTACCACCCATACCCAGGGGTGCCAGGTGCCTACCACTACTGCCACCTCTACCCATGGGGGGCTGGATGTCTGTCACTACTACCACCCTTACCCAGGGGGTGCCAGGTGCCTACCACTACTGCCACCTCTACCCAGGGGGTGCCAGATGCCCACCACTACTACCACCTCTACCCAGGGGGTGCCAGGTGCCTACCACTACTACCACCTCTACCCATGGGGGCTGGATGCCTACCACTACTACCACCCATACCCAGGGGGTGCCAGGTGCCTACCACTACTGCCACCTCTACCCATGGGGGGCTGGATGCCTGTCACTACTACCACCCTTACCCAGGGGGTGCCAGGTGCCTACCACTACTACCACCTCTACCCATGGGGGTGCCAGGTGCCTACCACTACTACCACCTCTACCCATGGGGGGCTGGATGCCTGTCACTACTACCACCCTTACCCAGGGGGTGCCAGGTGCCTACCACTACTGCCACCTCTACCCAGGGGGTGCCAGATGCCCACCACTACTACCACCCTTACCCAGGGGATGCCAGGTGCCTACCACTACTGCCACCTCTACCCATGGGGGGCTGGATGCCTGTCACTACTACCACCCATACCCAGGGGGTGCCAGGTGCCTACCACTACTGCCACCTCTACCCAGGGGGTGCCAGATGCCCACCACTACTACCACCTATACCCAGGGGGTGCCAGGTGCCTACCACTACTACCACCCATACCCAGGGGGTGCCAGGTGCCTACCACTACTGCCACCTCCACCCAGGGGGTGCCAGATGCCCACCACTACTACCACCCTTACCCAGGGGTGCCAGGTGCCTACCACTACTGCCACCTCTACCCAGGGGGTGCCAGGTGCCTACCACTACTACCACCCATACCCAGGGGGTGCCAGGTGACTACCACTACTACCACCTCTACCCATGGGGGTGCCAGGTGCCTACCACTACTACCACCCATACCCAGGGGGTGCCAGGTGCCTACCACTACTGCCACCTCTACCCATGGGGGGCTGGATGCCTGTCACTACTACCACCCTTACCCAGGGGGTGCCAGGTGCCTACCACTACTACCACCTCTACCCATGGGGGTGCCAGGTACCTACCACTACTACCACCTCTACCCATGGGGGGCTGGATGCCTGTCACTACTACCACCCTTACCCAGGGGGTGCCAGGTGCCTGCCACTACTGCCACCTCTACCCAGGGGGTGCCAGATGCCCACCACTACTCCCACCTCTCCCCAGGGGGTGCCAGGTGCCTACCACTACTACCACCTCTACCCATGGGGGGCTGGATGCCTGTCACTACTACCACCCTTACCCAGGGGGTGCCAGGTGCCTACCATTACTGCCACTTCTACCCAGGGGGTGCCAGGTGCCTACCACTACTACCACCCATACCCAGGGGGTGCCAGGTGCCTACCACTACTGCCACCTCTACACAGGGGGTGCCAGATGCCCACCATTACTACCACCTCTACCCAGGGGGTGCCAGGTGCCTACCACTACTGCCACCTCTACCCAGGGGGTGCCAGGTGCCTACCACTACTGCCACCTCTACCCATGGGGGTGCCAGGTGCCTACCACTACTACCATCCATACCCAGGGGGTGCCAGGTGCCTACCACTACTACCACCTCTACCCATGGGGGGCTGGATGCCTGTCACTACTACCACCCTTACCCAGGGGGTGCCAGGTGCCTACCACTACTGCCACCTCTACCCAGGGGGTGCCAGATGCCCACCACTACTACCACCTCTACCCAGGGGGTGCCAGGTGCCTACCACTACTACCACCTCTACCCATGGGGGGCTGGATGCCTGTCACTACTACCACCCTTACCCAGGGGGTGCCAGGTGCCTACCACTACTGCCACCTCTACCCAGGGAGTGCCAGGTGCCTACCACTACTGCCACCTCTACCCAGGGGGTGCCAGATGCCCACCACTACTACCACCTCTACCCAGGGGGTGCCAGGTGCCTACCACTACTACCACCTCTACCCATGGGGGCTGGATGCCTGTCACTACTACCACCCTTACCCAGGGGGTGCCAGGTGCCTACCACTACTGCCACCTCTACCCAGGGGTGCCAGGTGCCTACCACTACTACCACCCATACCCAGGGGTGCCAGGTGCCTACCACTACTGCCACCGCTACACAGGGGGTGCCAGATGCCCACCACTACTACCACCTCTACCCAGGGGGTGCCAGGTGCCTACCACTACTACCACCCATACCCAGGGGGTGCCAGGTGCCTACCACTACTGCCACCTCTACCCAGGGGGTGCCAGATGCCCACCACTACTACCACCCTTACCCAGGGGGTGCCAGGTGCCTACCACTACTGCCACCTCTACCCAGGGGGTGCCAGGTGCCTACCACTACTGCCACCTCTACCCATGGGGGTGCCAGGTGCCTACCACTACTACCACCCATACCCAGGGGGTGCCAGGTGCCTACCACTACTACCACCTCTACCCATGGGGGGCTGGATGCCTGTCACTACTACCACCCTTACCCAGGGGGTGCCAGGTGCCTACCACGACTACCACCTCTACCCATGGGGGTGCCAGGTGCCTACCACTACTACCACCTCTACCCATGGGGGTG
Organism: Calotriton arnoldi; assembly: GCA_963921515.1. Taxonomy (NCBI): domain Eukaryota; kingdom Metazoa; phylum Chordata; class Amphibia; order Caudata; family Salamandridae; genus Calotriton; species Calotriton arnoldi. The sequence goes on from CAWUFW010007215.1 coordinate 139,727, forward strand.
CCAGGTGCCTACCACTCCTACCACCCATACCCAGGTGGTGCCAGGTGCCTACCACTACTACCACCTCTACCCATGGGGGTGCCAGGTGCCTACCACTACTGCCACCTCTACCCAGGGGGGGCCAGGTGCCTACCACTACTACCACCTCTACCCATGGGGGTGCCAGGTGCCTACCACTACTACCACCCTTACCCAGGGGGTGCCAGGTGCCTACCACTACTACCACCTCTACCCATGGGGGTGCCAGGTGCCTACCACTACTACCACCTCTACCCATGGAGGTGCCAGGTGCCTACCACTACTACCACCTCTACCCAGGGGGTGCCAGGTGCCTACCACTACTGCCACCTCTACCCATGGGGGTGCCAGGTGCCTACCACTACTACCACCCTTACCCAGGGGGTGCCAGGTGCCTACCACGACTACCACCTCTACCCATGGGGGTGCCAGGTGCCTACCACTACTACCACCTCTACCCATGGGGGTGCCAGGTGCCTACCACTACTACCACCCATACCCAGGTGGTGCCAGGTGCCTACCACTACTACCACCTCTACCCATGGGGGTGCCAGGTGCCTACCACTACTGCCACCTCTACCCAGGGGGGGCCAGGTGCCTACCACTACTACCACCTCTACCCATGGGGGTGCCAGGTGCCTACCACTACTACCACCCTTACCCAGGGGGTGCCAGGTGCCTACCACTACTACCACCTCTACCCATGGGGGTGCCAGGTGCCTACCACTACTACCACCTCTACCCATGGAGGTGCCAGGTGCCTACCACTACTACCACCTCTACCCATGGGGGTGCCAGGTGCCTACCACTACTACCACCTCTACCCATGGGGGTGCCAGGTGCCTACCACTACTACCACCCATACCCAGGGGTGCCAGGTGCCTACCACTACTGCCACCTCTACCCAGGGGTGCCAGATGCCCACCACTACTACCACCTCTACCCAGGGGTGCCAGGTGCCCACCACTACTACCACCTCTACCCATGGGGGTGCCAGGTGCCTACCACTACTACCACCCATACCCAGGGGGTGCCAGGTGCCTACCACTACTACCACCTCTACCCATGGGGGCTGGATGCCTGTCACTACTACCACCCTTACCCAGGGGGTGCCAGGTGCCTACCACTACTACCACCTCTACCCATGGGGGTGCCAAGTGCCTACCACTACTACCACCTCTACCCATGGGGGGCTGGATGCCTGTCACTACCACCCTTACCCAGGGGGTGCCAGGTGCCTACCACTACTACCACCTCTACCCATGGGGGTGCCAGGTGCCTACCACTACTACCACCTCTACCCATGGGGGGCTGGATGCCTGTCACTACTACCACCTCTACCCATGGGGGGCTGGATGCCTACCACCACCAACACCCCCACTCACAGGATGGCAAAAACATGCCACAAGAAGCACACACCAGCAGAAAGAATGCAACACAAAGACATCCCCCCCAACACCATGACAAGTGTGTGTAGACTGTGTCAAATGCCTACAACACTGAACAGGACTGTGGACATACAATGTGACCCCCTATCACAAGTGCCACAAATAAATGTATGTGGCACCCGCAATGCAAGCAGGCCATGACCATTGTGGCAATGGGGTCCAAACCCCCATCATCACAGTGCCCAAAATGTAAGTGTGGGGTCCATAGCTGAAGCACATATTGAACATTGTGGCAGTGGGGTCCAAACCCCCATCATCACAGTGACCAAAATGTGAGTGTGGGGTCCATAGCTGAAGCACATATTGAACATTGTGGCAATGGGGTCCAAACCCCCATCATCACAGTGACCAAAATGTATGTGTTGACAAAGAATAAGCTGCAACTGCCAAACTGCATGGATGATTCCTGGTCACAGAACAACAAACACATCAGTGGCAAAGTAGTGCTTGTGTCCCATAGCAACATAGAATGGGGGAGGCAAACAGTGCAGTGCAAACAAGACATACCTTTGGCCATGTGCAGACAAACATCACCCATGGGGGCTGACACTGTCAACATTCATCAATGACACAATGACAGAAGTGACCATCAGAATGCAGACCCACATATTTGCACCAATGGGCACACAAATTCAGATACCCAGTGGAGACTGTAGAAGGGAGGTGAAAAGATACCATACCATGGCAGCAATGGGACACACACACAATGATCATTGTGCAGACTGATGACCTAGGAGTCCCAGGGACAGCAGGGCAAACACACCAAACAACATACAGCCAATGGCACACCTAAGATATGCCAATGCAGTGGTGCCAATGCACATACACAAACAGGCAGACCCACACTGCACATCAAACACAACAGGTGAGGGGGGGTACCAGTGTCCCCAGGCAACTACACAACACATGAGGAGGCCTGAATACCAATTACACAGATGTGCATACAGTGCCACACAAAGGTAACTCATGGATCCAAATCCCCTAAGTGGGCAATCAGGCATTGTCAGATGAGAGGGAGCAGAAATCACACATGTCACACAAGCATGTAGGAACAGCAACTGACACAGCAAGACACACAGACACCACAGCACCACACACAGGGCCCCCACAATGTGGTGACCCTGGGCTGCATTACAATCCCACTGTGATGACAAAGCTAGATGTCGTTCACACTGTGAACCACAGTCATGTGTCCTGAGCAACAAACTACCATCACACCTACACAAGCACAAATCAACCAGCACTGCCTGTCAGCCAAGGCCAACATGGAGGCAGGGGTCTAGCCGGGCAACAACTCTCATCTGCACACACTCAACACCACACACCTCGACCTCCAACAATGTGCAGCAGTGAAGCTCACATGCACTGGTGACATTGCACATGCACCCATGACAATCCCAGGGGGGGGGTGGGAACCAAGGTGCAGAAACACATCACACATGGCCACTCTACCAGACTCCTGAATGTCTGACACACTGCACACTATGCTGTACATGGACATGACGGCAATACCACACCAACCAATGGGATCCCAGCCACAGTCACACACCTATGAAGAAGCCAAGGTCACCCACAAAGAACACACATAGACAACTACCAACATTGCAGCCCTGAGGAGTGCCAGCAGTCACACACACAACGTGTCACAACCAATGAAAGCTAACACAAACCAGAAATCACATGACAGGTGTAAACAACAAGTGCAAAGGGGAATCCTGACTGTGACACATCAGCGTCTGCCCACAAACTCAGCCCTGACAGCAAACACACCTATGGGTGACACCCTGATGACCAGTAATGTGCCATGCACCCACATCACAGAGAACCCAGGGAGAAGACTTTGGGGGAACATAGCTCAACTCAGCAAGCATCACAAACAGGAACATCACTAGGGATCCCAGCATGCACAGCAACATGGAAGTGAACACACACACATGCTCATACAACACACACCTTGGGCGCACAAGATGTCACAGGAGTACACACTGCCATGAGGGGACTCCACTCCTGTGTGAGGAAAGCTGTGCCATATGTCGCATCAGTGGGGCTCCATCATGTCAGCAGAACACTTGGTCACACAGTCAACAATTAGCACCAAATGAAGGCTCCCGTCACATCAGCCTGGTCATGGGAATGTCAACGAAATCAACAGCACAGATCCAACACACATGTATAGCAAGTTGCACTGACAACACAGATGAGTCCTTCCCCATTGATGCCCAAACCTGCATGTCCAGTGGAGATGGCCACACGGTCAGGGAACTAGACTAATTGAACAATGGCAAACACAACAGATGTGCATGGGTGGAACCCACAGATGTGACATTGCTAATGTAAGTAGGAAATCCCATTGCCAAATATTGAAAACATGACACCCTCAGATGCTGCTAAGGACAACATGGATACACCACAGGATAGGACACTGTCCCCCTGGAACACATGGGTTCCTGCACTGTAACACTTCATTTTCATGAGTCCAAATATCACCATCTCTGCAGCAAGGGCATGGTTAGCGTCATCAACATCATGTACATCAGAAGTAAAAGCACTAGAGAACAGAAAGTTGCTTTATTCAGCATGTGGGTTCAAAACTTGGAAGAACTGTAAGGTATCAACAAAGGCCAATGGCCAGTCCATCAAGGAAGTCTATACAGGGTGACAGTGGCAGATGTCATCCTACGCATGCCTGCACTGATCACAACCGGGGACAATCTCCTAGGAGGGGCATACGGGGGGGCAGGCCAGGCACCGCAGGGACAGGATCAGGGCTCACCAGGAGGAGGCAGGGAAGGGGTGGTGGGTGCTGGAGAGCCACTGACAACTGCAGTGGAGGTGTCTGACTTGGTGTGTGCCGGCACAACTGGGGGGCATGACTCAGATGTTGTGGGTGCCGGCACAACTGCAGTGGACCCTGCAGATGGAGTGGACAGGTCCGCCACTGCAGCGCCCAAGTCAGACAGGGTGATAGTGAACTCCACTGCAGTGCCCACCTCCAGGGGAGGAGAATGGGGATCAGGTAAGGTGGGCAGGACAGAGGGGGAGGACACCCTCACCACATCAGTGGTACAGACAAGCGCAGCGGGGGTGTGGGGCCGGAAGAGCAAGTGGCAGGGGGAGAAGGCCTGACCCTTCTGGGGATGGTGTATCTGTGGGTGGGGGAACCTGGGGCAGGGTGTGGTGGGGGCACCTGTGGAGTGGGGGCCTGAGGGATGGAGGAAGGAGACTTGGTGCCTGAGCTGCAGGGCGGCGGCGGGGTCTTGCTCTTCCGGGACCGGGGGACTTGTGGGTGGGGGCCTCAGTCGGTCTGCGCCTGGGGGATGGTGTCCGGGGGCCAGGGGCACTCCACTCCGTGTGGGTGGGCTTCCTCTTCCCCCTGAATGCTGGATCAGCTGGGTCAGAGGGGAAGAGGCCAAGGTCACAGAGGAAGAGCCGCTGTGTCTTTGGGGTTGCAGGTGAGGCAAGGGAGGGGTCTTTGGAGGGAGAGGCAACTGAGGACTGCGCAGTGCTTGTGGATGCGTGTGTTTGTGCCTGTGCCCTATCCCCTGTGAGTGTGGTTGCAGTCCCCTGACGGTGCGTGCGTGTGCGTCTTGTTTGTGGCGTGTGTGTCCATGTGCTGCATGTGTCTGTGCTGGTGTGTGCCTGTGGCAGTGTGTGTGTGCTTGGGACGGGTAAGGTGCTGGGGAGTGTGGATGGGGCAGAGGCAGGAGGGGTGAGGGACTGTCGGAGGAGGGACACTGCTGCCGTCAGGGAGGAGTCCATGGACCTATTGCCCCTCTGTAGGTCAGACATGCCAGATGAGATGCCCTCCATGAATGACACCAGCTGAGTCAACAGACTGGTGTGTGCATGGAGGACACTCAGCATCGCTGTCTGTCCTACATGGAGCTGGCGGAGGAGGTACACAGACTCCTCACTCAGGGCAGCAGGGGACACAGGGGCAGGGGGTGCGGTGCCTGGCCCGAAGGAGACACGCTCCCGAACATGGGAGCCTCCACGGACCTCGGGAATGGGAGCCGACGGGAGGGCGGTGGTAGTGGTGGTGGTGGCGGGGACAGCAACACTAGCTGGGGTGTGGTGGCTGCTGACACCCGCCATAAGGGAGTCATCGTCCGAGTTGCTCTGGTCCTCAGCTGAGGTGGATGGTGCTGAGGACTCCTCGGTGTGGCTCCCCTCGCCCTCTGTGCCACTGGGTTCCTCCGACCACTCCTCAGCTGCTGACCCAGTCTGGCTCTGCGGCTCCTCCTGGTCTGTTGAGCTGTCCCCTCCTGTGGCCATGGATGTATCTGCAATCAATAGGGAAACAGACAGACATCAGTCACCTGCACCGAACGCACACACCACAGTAAGTACAGCACATTACAGAGCAAGCCCTGGCATCCTTAGTTGAACATTGCTAAAACTGCACAAACAGAACAGGAGAAGTCAATTGTCAGTCTGATGGTCAACCATGGCACTCACATCCCACCTGGCCTTGCACCCATCTGTCTGGTGTCTGTTGGATGGCAATACCCCAGTGTGGACACATGCACCACCTACACAGTATTTGGACAGTGCAGTGAACCCAGTGAAGCATGTGGACATGCACACATCACAACTCTTGCCACTGAGTCAGTGCAGGTGTCCGGATGAAAGGGATGCCCAGAGTCAAATAGGAAATGCATGTGATGCATACCAGCGACAGACACCATGATGCACCCATGTCCTGATAGCCATTGCCACAATGGTGTGCATGTAGCACATGTCACTCCCCTGCAGGATCACTAATAGGAAGTCACATGCCATGGCACAGCCATGCCTGCTAAGTCATACATCACTGTCTCCAGTCACATGGGCAGGGCAGCCAGACAACAACACCCTGCACTGTGTCACAATAGTAGATCATGGGGAATGCAAGTCCTGGAGCTGAACAAGTGCACATGTACATCCCCCACACACCACATCATCTGTACCCTCATCTGTCCAGCTCATACCCATTGGACATATGGGAGACCTGTAACACTACCCTCTGCACCTGAGCACATCACAATCTGCTGTGAATGGGAAACAGCTGCCTGAACCTCATATTCGCATACCCCAGTCTGCACGGTCAGGTGATCAAACACCTATGTGTCACACATGTATCATCTCCTATGGTCACATCTCCGGTGGCATGCAGAGCCCCAACCGAGGAACACCCCAGCAGACCTGACAATGAAGCCACAGCACACTGACACAGAGGCAGACACCTGAGGTGACAAATCACTGAGCAAAACGTGTCAGCTGATACACGGCAGTGGGAGTACAGAGTGTATTGTATGGCCTGGAGTAGGCATGACTGTCCTGTCCCACATGAATGAGGGATGAGCCCTGGACAGTAGGCAGCTGGCTAAGTATGTGTGACACACGTTATATATACACTCCTGGGGCACAAACATTGTTCCCACCCGCAGCATGGGTGTGTGCCAGATACCCCAGGCACATGTGGTGGATCAGCTCAGCAATTGGGCCACATATCAAAATGACACACAAAACACATATCAGAACACAGGCAATGTGTAAGCAATGGACCCACTCATGATGCCCACCACAGAGTCAGGGAAACAGATGCTGTCCCCCACCTTGAGTCAAGCAAACTGCAAGGACACAGTACCCAAGTGACACAATACCCTGACTGTAAGGGCCACACCTGGGTATCAGATGAGGAGTGGGCAGTGCACAATAGAGGGACATGGGTCCTGGACCACAAGACTGATGTACTGTGGAAGTTTAACCAGGCAGAGGAGGGCACATAGCATGGCAGACATAGTTCACAATGCAGACATGGACTCACCCCCTCCTTGCTGCTCTCTGGCCTTCAGCTGCCCATCCAGATCAGGGAAGACCACCGCCAGGATCCTCAGCATGTGGGGGGTCAGGGTCCGGTGTCCGCCCCTCCTGCGAGGAGGCGACAGCTTCAGCTGGACCCGTGCGATCCTACGGGTCCAGCCCCGAAGGTCCTGCCACCTCTTCTGGCAGTTGCGGATCCGGTGCTTGTAGACCCCCATGGATCTCACTGCCCGGACGATGGTCAGCCATATCTTCTGCTTCTGGTGGGCATCAACCTGTGAGGATAACAAAGTGAGAATGCCATAACTACACGTGCAACATAACCGTGCATTACACAGTTGGATATACATGTCTCAATCACAGGGGCATATGATGTACACAGGCAGTGCAACGATGGCCATGGACAGCATGCCAGCAGTTACTACATGGTATCATTGCCTGGGAAGTAAAACCTTGTTTAAATGCACTGTCACTGCACTATACCTGTCCAGTGCATGTAACTACACACTATGGGGGGTGACAACTACTCAGTGAGCCTGCTAGCCAGTGGCGTGCAGACTGTTAGCCTTGCTAGTCAGACAACATGCACATTTAGAAAGGCAGTGGACAGAACACTCACCTGCTCCCCTGCTTTCCCATACAGCTTGCTGTACTGTGGAAGGAGGCCATCCAGCAGGGCCTGGTTCTCCTCAGTGCTGAAGGCTGGGGCTCTCTCCACAGTACATGCCATTGCAGGGTCCAGAGGGTGCAGAAACAGCAGCAGTGTAGTGGCAGATGTCGTCCTGGAGCATGTAGTGCAGGCAAGTGAGCTCTCAGGGGAACAGCCAGCATTATATGTGTGCTGCAGAGGCAGATACTGTGCCATGTGTCCAAAGTGATAGGCCCAAGTCGTTTGCATCATCTGAATCTGGCCAATCCATGGAATTGCACCACTTACACACACCCCCAGCATCCTTCAAATGTTCAACTTCATGACACCCATGAAATTGCAACATTGTTGTGGGTGACCAACTGAATTTACAGCATCAGACTCGTTCAAATTTTGAAAACGCGTCCGTTGCCAGGCCAGGCCATAGCCAATGGGTGCGCACCGATCGGACCATTGCTGTTCAACGCGTACATAGGATACAACGCGTACCCTCACACATTGAATGCAATGGGCCAGCCGGGAACACCGATCGGACCATTGCTGTTCAACGCGTACATAGGATACAACGCGTACCCGCACACATTGAATGCAATGGGCCGGCCGGGAACACCGATCGGACCATTGCTGTTCAACACGTACATAGGATACAACGCGTACCCGCACACATTGAATGCAATGGGCCGGCCGGGAACACCGATCGGACCATTGCTGTTCAACGCGTACATAGGATACAATGCGTACCCGCACACATTGAATGCAATGGGCCGGCCGGGAACACCGATCGGACCATTGCTGTTCAACGCGTACATAGGATACAACGCGTACCCGCACACATTGAATGCAATGGGCCGGCCGGGAACACCGATCGGACCATTGCTGTTCAGCACGTACATAGGATACAAAGCGTACCCGCACACATTGAATGCAATGGGCCGGCCGGGAACACCGATCGGACCATTGCTGTTCAGCGCGTACATAGGATACAACGCGTACGCCGCACACATTGAATGCAATGGGCCGGCCGGGAACACCGATCGGACCATTGCTGTTCAACGCGTACATAGGATACAACGCGTGCACCGCACACATTGAATGCAATGGGCCGGCCGGGAACACCGATCGGACCATTGCTGTTCAACGCGTACATAGGATACAACGCTGCACCCGCACACATTGAATGCAATGGGCCGGCCGGGAACACTGATCGGACCATTGCTGTTCAACGCGTACATAGGATACAACGCGTGCACCGCACACATTGAATGCAATGGGCCGGCCGGGAACACCGATCGGACCATTGCTGTTCAACTGCGTGCATAGGATACAACGCGTACCAGCGCACATTGAATGCAATGGGCCGGCTGGGAACACCGATCGGACCATTGCTGTTCAACGCATACATAGGATACAACGCGTACCAGCGCACATTGAATGCAATGGCCAATGTGTGCGCACTGATCGGTCCATTGCTGTCCAACGCGTATTGCCAATACAACGCGTACCAGCGCACATTGAATGCAATGGCCAATGTGTGCGCACTGATCGGTCCATTGCTGTCCAACGCGTATTGCCAATACAACGCGTACCAGCGCACATTGAATGCAATGGCCAATGTGTGCGCACTGATCAGCCCATTGCTGTCCAACGCGTATTGCCAATACAACGCGTACCAGCGCACATTGAATGCAATGGCCAATGTGTGCGCACTGATCGGTCCATTGCTGTCCAACGCGTATTGCCAATACAACGCGTACCAGCGCACATTGAATGCAATGGCCAATGTGTGCGCACTGATCGGTCCATTGCTGTCCAACGCGTATTGCCAATACAACGCGTACCAGCACACATTGAATGCAATGGCCAATGTGTGCGCACTGATCGGTCCATTGCTGTCCAACGCATCCCTGTACAAGTCACTGGCATATGTCACCATGCCTGTCACAGGTGAACATATGCCAGCCACATATACTTCCCAGGCAGTGAGGGGCACACCTACAACACCACAGCCTGTCCAAGCTGTATCCTAAGGCATGTAAGGCTGCATTACCTATTCCGTGTATGGGGGTGAACATGTTGGTCTGTGGGTGTCACTTGGGGGCAGCCACCCCCAGGCTGTGCATGTGTTTATGGGGACAGAATCCTTGGTGTTTCGTGTACATGACCACTGTGATGTGCAACTGTTCATATCTGAGCATGTGGCATGGTCACAGTTCACGGTGGTGTATGTGTATGTCATGTCACATACCCCTTGAGTCCCATGTGGGACGTTATGTTCAACCCAGGGTGACCCATTGGCACAATGGTGATGGTCCTCCACAGTCTGTGTGCATGTTGTGATTACAATGTCTCTGATTTCATGTGCACAATGGGAGGCAGTCTCCACATCCACGTAGTTTGTGCATGGACTTTGATGTTGTGCGTGTGTGTGTCACAGACGTCCATGTCTGTCCTGCCGAGGCAACAGGGACCACTACCTGTGGGGCTCATGGTTGTTTTGCTGTGGTGTATACATGATACACCATGTCATGCCAGTGTCCATGTGGCAAAACAGGGTCCCTGGGAATCTACCTGTCGTTGAGCTGTGATGCCTGGGGCACATCAGTCCTCACATGTCACTGTGGCGTGTGTTTGTTATTTGGCAGCAGGAGATGGGAACTGGGACACGGCCTCATGGTATCCAATGGCACGACCTGGGACTTATTGATGCCACTTGTTGGACTGTGATGTTAGATATTGGCCATGTATGTGCCATACATATCCGTACGGAACTGCACACATCATGTACTTGTGCCTCATTATGATGTATCATGTGATGTTGAGTGTGTTCAATGCCACATATGTGGGGTGACTGACAATCTTGCTTTCTTCACCTATGCACTGCAGGGCACCAGCTGTCCATAGACCATTCCCTGACCTGGCAACGATGGTGGAACGTGACAGCATCCGACGGTACCGCTTCACCAGGCAGCTGATTGAGGATTTGGCAGTGCGTTTGGCACCACATTTGCAACCTGGCCGTCCGTACCCTACAGCGCTGACCCCCAAGGTGAAGGTGATGGTAGCCCTACACTTCTTTGCCACTGGTACCTTTCAACACACTCTGGCGACTGCTGGTGGGATGTCACAGACCATGTTCAGCCGTGTGCTCTGGGATGTTTTGGAGGCTATGTTGATATACCTGAACCAGTACATCTATTTCCCTAGACTCCAACGACTCACTGGCGTGAAGAGTGACTTCTATGCCCTGGGGAGGATGCCGCATGTCATTGGCTCCATTGATGGGACACATGTGGCTTTGGTACCATCACAGGCCCAAGAGCAGGCCTACCGTAACCGCAAACACTACCACTCGGTCAATGCACTGGTGGTCTGTCTTGCAGATATGAGCATCACACACGTGTGTGCCCGTTTCCCTGGTTCTGCACACGATGCCTACGTGATGAGGAGTAGTCGCATCCCGAGGATGATGGCACAGATGCGGAACCAGCGTGCCTGGCTTGTAGGTGTGTACTGACTTTGTACCATTGTGTGTGTTCTGCTATGTAGTGTTCCACCCTCTTTTCCAACTCTGCTAATGTGCAATTGTCTGTATGTAGGTGACTCCGGATACCCCAACATGCCGTGGTTGCTGACGCCCCTCAGGAACCCTGTGACACCAGCCCAGATGCGCTACAATGAGGCACATGGTCGGACCAGGAGAGTGATTGAGCGGACATTTGGTCTCCTGAAGAGCCGCTTCCGCTGCCTCGACAAGACAGGAGGGTCCCTCCCATATGCCCCAGCAAAGGTGTGCAAGATTATCATCGTCTGCTGCATGCTCCACAACCTGGCAGTGCGGAAGGAGTTGCCTCTCATCCTGGATGACGATGACCAACGTCCGCCACCTGTGGAGGATCCTGGCCTGGACCACGATGCCAGTGATGATGATGATGATGTTGAGGGTGATGTCCGCACACAGCTCATCACCAACTTCTTCAGCTGAATGTGAGTATCCAGAGATGGCATGTCAATAATGTGAGTTTGCATGATATGTGTTGGTGGTGCTCTGGTGCTGTTTGAGTGTGTCCATGGGCTACATGTCTGTATGCGTGTAACGATGTGTCCTTGCAGGTAGTCTGTACTCCCCAACAGTGTTGACATGCTAACTTGGTTCTGGGTGGGTATCTTGTAACATGTATTGTGCATGAGTATTGCAGTTCTGTCCTGTTCTTCAGTACTTTTGACTGTGTGTCATTTCTGTCCTTCACAGGGTACTTTCAGAGTCGTTTGGTCAACTGTGATCCCCAACACCGTGATTCGACTTCCCGGGTGGTAGCTGTTGTGTCCCTACTGGTGATGTGCACCACACCCATGGACTTCCTTCCTTCTACACTTGTTGACTGTGTGCCCGCTGCCAGGTGGGATTACCTTGCATCTGTGGTGGTTACAACATGTTGCAAATGTGTAATAAACCTGTGCTTCACTTTGTGATGTGCGTTGTCTGTGGTCACACATCTGACTGACATTTGCTTACTGCACCAGTGGGCTAGTTAATACAGACTGTGAATAGGTGTTGGGTCTGTGCAATGCAACGTATTTCCTGGCAACATCAGTGTAGGCGATGAGTCAGATGTCCATGGTGTGTATGTGTTGTGTAGCCCTGGTGGTGTGCCTCTCCCATATGTGTGAAGTCGCCATGACTCACATGCCGGTGTTGTACTTGCTGTAGCAGTTAGCATGCACAGTGTCATTTCCCCAATCATCATCGCAACTTCTGAGACAACATAGGAATCACAACAGAGGCAAGTATGGTGTATAAGTGAGTTTATTGACATACATGTGTGAGTATAGTGCACAGGTTGTTGGGTGCTGTACATTGTGATTGTGATCCAAAGTTCCTAGATAATTTGGAAGTCCTGGTAGCAGAAATGTCCAGAGTAAAGTCCACAGTAATCAGAGACATTGGTCCAACTTGAGCTCCCCATGTCATGTGGGAGAGTTGTGTTGCAGTCAACAGGGTGAACAGTTTGCGCACAAAGGTTATTCTCCAGAACAGGTTTTGGCTTCCTGGGGGTTGCACATGGCCATCGGCCTCTCACTTGCCCCTCCTCGGACGGCCCCTCTTCTTTGGGGGGGACCCTCAAGTGCAGGCTGCTGCGGTGCAGGGGACTCTCCGCCAGAGTCATCCTGCCTCCCTGTGGCAGTTGCAGTTGTTTCAGCAGCAGATGTTGTGGGCACACAGGGAGGTGTTGATTGGTTGCTGCTCATCTGGCGGAGGCATTGTAATATGTCCCTATGCACCGCCGTCATCTCTTGCAGTGTGTCCCACTTGGACTCCACGCGGGACATGTGTGAGTCCAAGCGGGCATGATGGGCAGCCTGCTGCTGTTTAATGTCCCTGAGGAGCCCCACTACCTGGCTGAACTCTCCGGTGCTGGACTGGTACGCATCGGCTATGCATGCCAGTTGTGGGTCATCATGCAGTCCAGACCCCTCTGTGAGCAGCGACCTATGTCTCCCACCCCTCCCACCACCCCTGGCGACACGTGCAGTACCTAAGGTGGCAGGCACAAGTGACCCTGGGCCACCTTGTGGGTTGTTGGTGGTGGTGGTGTCCATGGCCCCACGTTGGTCCAGGGTCCCTGTGCTGGTGGTGGTGCTGCTCCTTAGTCTGTCCATGTCGGCAGGGGTGGTATGTGTGTTGACAGTCATTGGAGGGGTGGGTGCAGGGGGTGCAGCTGGTGGTCCTGCTGGTGCTGCATGATGACTTGCTCCGGAGGTGCCAGGTAAGTCTTCTTCATCCGAGGAGGGCAGAGGCTGTTCCACACCAGTGAGCTCCGTATCCTCTTGAGCCTGGGACGAGGACTCCTCAGCATCTGCTGCTGTGTCCCCATCATCACCTGTTTTTGGGAGACACACACAATGTATGTTATGTTTCTGCAGGCATCAATGGTTGACACACCTGACAGTTGTGACTGTGCCTCTGGATGCGGGCCTGTACATTGCATTGTCCTAAGTTGTCACAGTCAGGGGTTGATATTGGTGTAGCACATTGTCCTGCATTATTTGGGCATTTCTATGTGAATGTTGGGGTGTGTACATGGTCTGCATTGGTTGTATTTGGTTGTCATCCGCTCCTCCTTCCCACCCAGCCAGATATTCCACCATGGAAGGTGCTTCCATTGCAGGGAGTGCAAGTTGTCTTTCAGGATGTCAGTCAGTGGTGTCCTGCTGTTGGTTGGTGCACAGTTGCCAGCAGGGCCTTGTGCTCCCCACAGCAGTAGCCAGTGTCAGCCATCTTGTCAGTTCTTTTCCACTCCCTGTGATGTGCGCATGGTTCAGGGTGGTGTTGATGGGACAGTTGTGGGGGTGACCAATATCTGTGGCTACCACTCCCATCATGCTATTGCCTCCACCCCACTTCCCAGCATGCCCATACTTACTTGCTTTTGGGTGGACTTCACTGTGTGTGAGTGTGAGAGCAATGGCAAGATGGCTGACAGTGGTGTCCTGCTGTTGGTTGTTGCACAGTTGCCAGCAGGGCCTTGTGCTCCCCACAGCAGTGCCCAGTGTCAGCCATATTGTCAGTTGTTTTCCACTCCCTGTGATGTGCGCATGGTTCAGGGTGGTGTTGATGGGACAGTTGTGGGGGTGACCAATATCTGTGGCTACCACTCCCATCATGCTATTGCCTCCACCCCACTTCCCAGCATGCCCATACTTACTTGCTTTTGGGTGGACTTCAGTGTGTGTGAGTGTGAGAGCAATGGCAAGATGGCTGTCAGTGGTGTCCTGCTGTTGGTTGTTGCACAGTTGCCAGCAGGGCCTTGTGCTCCCCACAGCAGTAGCCAGTGTCAGCCATCTTGTGAGTCTTTTCCACTCCCTGTGATGTGAGCATGGTTGAGTGTGGTGTTGATGGGCCAATTGTGAGGGTGAGCAATATCTGTGCCTACAACTCCCATCATGCTATTGCCTCCACCCCCTTCCCAGCATGCCCATACTTCCTTCCTTTTGACTCTGCTTCCCTGTGGGGTGGGCTGCCTGTGCTGACAGGATGGCTGGGAGTGTTGTCCGGGCAGTTGTTTGGCTAAATGTCCCAGGAGTGTCCCTGTGCTTCACACAGCATGACCCAGGGTGGTGGTTCTTTGTGGGACCTTGAGTTAGGATGTGAGGCATTGCATTCCGCCAGGTGGCTTCTGTGGAGTATGTGTTGAGGGGATGTGTGAGGGGAGGTGCTTGTAACTATGGTCAGTGCTGTGAATCCTCCTTCCCACCCAGCCAGATATCCCACCATGGAACGTGCTTCCATTGCAGGGAGTGCAATTTGTCTTTCATGATGTCAGTCAGTGGTGTCCTGCTGTTGGTTGTTGCACAGTTGCCAGCAGGGCCTTGTGCTCCCCACAGCAGTGCCCAGTATCAGCCATCTTCTCAGTTATTTTCCACTCCCTGTGATGTGCACATGGTTCAGGGTGGTGTTGATGGGACAGTTGTGGGGGTGACCAATATCTGTGGCTACCACTCCCATCATGCTATTGCCTCCACCCCACTTCCCAGCATGCCCATATTTACTTGCTTTTGGGTGGACTTCAGTGTGTGTGAGTGTGAGAGCAATGGCAAGATGGCTGACAGTGGTGTCCTGCTGTTGGTTGTTGCACAGTTGCCAGCAGGGCCTTGTGCTCCCCACAGCAGTGCCCAGTGTCAGCCATCTTGTCAGTTGTTTTCCACTGCCTGTGATGTGCGCATGGTTCAGGGTGGTGTTGATGGGACAGTTGTGGGGGTGAGCAATATCTGTGACTACCACTCCCATCATGCTATTGCCTCCACCCCACTTCCCAGCATGCCCATACTTACTTGCTTTTGGGTGGACTTCACTGTGTGTGAGTGTGAGAGCAATGGCAAGATGGCTGGCAGTGGTGTCCTGATGTTAGTTGGTGGCCAGTTCCCAGCATGGCCTTGTGCTCCCCACAACAGAGCACCAGTGTCAGACATCTTTGATGGGGCTTTCCACTCTCTGTGGGGTGTGCATGCTTGAGTGTGAGCTTGCTGGGCCATGTGGGTGGGGGATGTTGATCTGTGACTACCACTCCCATCATGCTATTGCCTCCACCCCACTTCCCAGCATGCCCATACTTACTTGCTTTTGGGTGGACTTCACTGTGTGTGAGTGTGAGAGCAATGGCAAGATGGCTGACAGTGGTGTCCTGCTGTTGGTTGGTGGCCAGTTCCCAGCATGGCCTTGTGCTCCCCACAACAGAGCACCAGTGTCAGACATCTTTGATGGGGCTTTCCACTCTCTGTGGGGTGTGCATGCTTGAGTGTGAGCTTGCTGGGCCATGTGGGTGGGGGATGTTGAGCTGTGACTACCACTCCCATCATGCTATTGCCTCCAACCCACTTCCCAGCATGCCCATACTTACTTGCTTTTGGGTGGACTTCACTGTGTGTGAGTGTGAGAGCAATGGCAAGATGGCTGACAGTGGTGTCCTGCTGTTGGTTGGTGGCCAGTTCCCAGCATGGCCTTGTGCTCCCCACAACAGAGCACCAGTGTCAGACATCTTTGATGGGGCTTTCCACTCTCTGTGGGGTGTGCTTGCTTGAGTGTGAGCTTGCTGGGCCATGTGGGTGGGGGATGTTGAGCTGTGACTACCACTCCCATCATGCTATTGCCTCCACCCCCTTCCCAGCATGCCCATGCTTCCTTCCCTATGACTCTGCTTCCCTGTGGGGTTGTGTGCCTGTGCTGACAAGATGGCTGACAGTGTTATCCTGGGGTTAGTTTTGCTACAAGTCCCATGTGTGTCCCTGTGCTTCACTCAGCATGACCCAGGGTTGTGGTTCTTTGTGGGATATTTGATTGGAGTGTGAGGCAATGCATTCTCCCAGGTGAGTTTTGCGGAGTTTGTGTTAGGGGTGTGTGTGAGAAACGCTGCTGGTAACTATGGTCAGGGCTGTGAGTCCTCTTTCCCACCCAGCCAGATATCCCACCATGGAACGTGTTTCCATTGCAGGGAGTGCAAGTTGTCTTTCAGGATGTCAGTCAGTGGTGTCCTGCTGTTGGTTGGTGCACAGTTGCCAGCAGGGCCTTGTGCTCCCCACAGCAGTAGCCAGTGTCAGCCATCTTGTAAGTTGTTTTCTACTCCCTGTGATGTGCGCATGGTTCAGAGTGGTGTTGATGGGACAGTTGTGGGGGTGACCAATATCTGTGACTACCACTCCCATCATGCTATTGCCTCCACCCCCTTCCCAGCATGCCCATGCTTCCTTCCCTTGACTCTGCTTCCCTGTGGGGTTGTAAGCCTGTGCTGACAAGATGGCTGACAGTGTTATCCTGGGGTTAGTTTTGCTACAAGTCCCATGTGTGTCCCTGTGCTTCACTCAGCATGACCCAGGGTTGTGGTTCTTTGTGGGATATTTGATTGGAGTGTGAGGCAATGCATTCTCCCAGGTGAGTTTTGTGGAGTTTGTGTTAGGGGTGTGTGTGAGAAACGCTGCTGGTAACTATGGTCAGGGCTGTGAGTCCTCCTTCCCACCCAGCCAGATATCCCACCATGGAACGTGCTTCCATTGCAGGGAGTGCAAGTTGTCTTTCAGGATGTCAGTCAGTGGTGTCCTGCTGTTGGTTGTTGCACAGTTGCCAGCAGGGCCTTGTGCTCCCCACAGCAGTGCCCAGTGTCAGCCATCTTGTCAGTTGTTTTCCACTCCCTGTGATGTGCGCATGGTTCAGGGTGGTGTTGATGGGACAGTTGTGGGGGTGAGCAATATCTGTGACTACCACTCCCATCATGCTATTGCCTCCACCCCACTTCCCAGCATGCCCATACTTACTTGCTTTTGGGTGGACTTCACTGTGTGTGAGTGTGAGAGCAATGGCAAGATGGCTGGCAGTGGTGTCCTGATGTTAGTTGGTGGCCAGCTCCCAGCATGGCCTTGTTCTCCCCACAACAGAGCACCAGTGTCAGACATCTTTGATGGGGCTTTCCACTCTCTGTGGGGTGTGCATGCTTGAGTGTGAGCTTGCTGGGCCATGTGGGTGGGGGATGTTGAGCTGTGACTACCACTCCCATCATGCTATTGCCTCCACCCCACTTCCCAGCATGCCCATACTTACTTGCTTTTGGGTGGACTTCACTGTGTGTGAGTGTGAGAGCAATGGCAAGATGGCTGACAGTGGTGTCCTGCTGTTGGTTGGTGGCCAGTTCCCAGCATGGCCTTGTGCTCCCCACAACAGAGCACCAGTGTCAGACATCTTTGATGGGGCTTTCCACTCTCTGTGGGGTGTGCATGCTTGAGTGTGAGCTTGCTGGGCCATGTGGGTGGGGGATGTTGAGCTGTGACTACCACTCCCATCATGCTATTGCCTCCACCCCCCTTCCCAGCATGCCCATGCTTCCTTCCCTTTGACTCTGCTTCCCTGTGGGGTTGTGTGCCTGTGCTGACAAGATGGCTGACAGTGTTATCCTGGGGTTAGTTTTGCTACAAGTCCCATGTGTGTCCCTGTGCTTCACTCAGCATGACCCAGGGTTGTGGTTCTTTGTGGGATATTTGATTGGAGTGTGAGGCAATGCATTCTCCCAGGTGAGTTTTGTGGAGTTTGTGTTAGGGGTGTGTGTGAGAAACGCTGCTGGTAACTATGGTCAGGGCTGTGAGTCCTCCTTCCCACCCAGCCAGATATCCCACCATGGAACGTGCTTCCATTGCAGGGAGTGCAAGTTGTCTTTCAGGATGTCAGTCAGTGGTGTCCTGCTGTTGGTTGGTGCACAGTGGCCAGCAGGGCCTTGTGCTCCCCACAGCAGTAGCCAGTGTCAGCCATCTTGTAAGTTGTTTTCCACTCCCTGTGATGTGCGCATGGTTCAGGGTGGTGTTGTTGGGACAGTTGTGGGGGTGAGCAATATCTGTGCCTACAACTCCCATCATGCTATTGGCTACACTGACTTGCCCAGCATACACATATTTCCTTTCTTTCAGTGGGCTTCACTGTGTGCTGGTGTTGTAGTGGTGGCTACTTGTCTGGATGTGTTTGTCAGTTATATTTGTGCCACTGCCTAGCTGTAGTTGTAGTTGTGTTTGTACATGTGATGACACAGTTAAATGTCACTTTGTGATGGCATGTGTTGTGTTTCTCTGAGTGACGTACACATTTTGGGATGCTTCTGTTCTGGATGCTGTGTATTTGCTAAGAGTGCATGGTTTGACTCGCCCCTTGACAGTGATGTGTGTGTGTAGTCGCAGAATATTGTGTACATTTGTTGTGTACTCACCAGGCTCTGGGATGTTTTCTAGTCCATAGACGCTCACTGGTGGTAGGATGGCCCGCACCTTCTCCTCCCAGGGCCTGAGGTATACTGGCTTGGCAGGAGAGCCACTGCCGGTGTATTGGCTCAAGATGTAGTCCTTCTTCAGCAGCTCCTTCACCCTCCTGCGCACGTCATACCACCTGTTCTAGATGTCTGTCTTTGTGCGCAAACATGGTGATTGTGCGTTCACCCTGTCGACGATCCTCTCCCACATCTTTGTTTTCTGTGACATGGGTGTCTGTTGGACCAGTGTACCAAAGAGCTGTGGCTCTACCCTGAGGATCTCATCTACCAGGACTTCCAATTCACTATCTAGGAACTTGTGATTCTTCTTTGGGGGCATGGTGATGGGTGGTGATGGTGAGTGATGTGTGTGTTGGTGTGCAGGTGAAGGTGTGTGAGTGTGTGTTTTGCTAGGTGTATGTGAGGTGTCTATTTGTTGTGGTGCTGATGGTGTGTGGCTTGCGTGATGGATGAGCTGTGGGTGTGTGGTTGCTGTCTGTTGAGTGCTGGCAGGTAATTTGAATTTGCAAAGGATCATGGTAGGGATTTGTGTCCTTTATATGGGTGGAGTTGTGGGTGTGTCTTTGTTCCCTGCCCCTCCCCCCCACAGTATTTATTGGCTTTGTAATTGCTTGTTTGGCCTTTTTTTGTGTATTTTCCCTTTGTACTTTTCGTGCATGTAGGAGACGTTCTTGTGACCGAGTCGGACCCTGCAGTTGTCTCGTACGGGCTTGTCCGTTTCGTTCACGCTGTGTTTGTGCTGTTTTCTATGCTGCGTATCCGTCGGTCGCGGTGTTTTGGGTTGCTTCGGCTCGCAGTTTTGTATGCGTGTCGGTCGTACGGCTTGTCCTCCGTGCGACTCGGTCGTGTTTTCCACGCCTTGCATCGTACTTGGCGGGTGGGAGTCCGGGGGTATGTCTCGTTCGGTATTGTTTCGGGTGCGAGTCGGTCGGTTCAAATCGCGTGTTTTTCTGGCAGGATTGCTGTTTTCCGCGCGGCTCGGTCCTTCGGCTTGTGTTCCGTACGAGTCGGTCGGGTTTTGCTCGCTTCTCATCGTACTTGGCGGGTCGGGCTGCACCGGTACGTGTCGGTCGGAATGTATTCCGGCTCCGAGTCGGTCGGTACGTTTTCCGGCCGGAATCGGAATCGGCCCCTATGTTTCTTTTTGTGTGTGCAAAATAATGTTTCTGTGTATCTGGGTTTATGTAAAACACTATTGTAATTTCTAAGTTGTACTCATTTTGAGTAGTGCTGACTTATTGTTTGACCTATTAATTTTTTGATTTTGTGAATGTTAAATATTGATATATGATTTCTGTTTCTAACAGACCTGAAGAAGTGCAACTGCACGCGAGACACATCTTGACAGTATTTACTGTGGCTGTATTTGCTGTATTAACAGAGTCATCGGAAGAATAAAGAAAGATACAAAGAAGCAACTCAAGAATAATTACTGTTTATTGGTGGTGATTTCTCAGTACAGTTATTTATGTATTTTCACCATGCTGGTGGGGACCAGTAACTGAAACTTAAAGCCCGGGCAATATTCTTAATACCCAAAAATCTGTCATGTATATACACATAAATTTGTATAAACACACATATATGCATACATATATATATATATACATATATATATATATGCATATATATACATACATATATACATATACAGATATATGTATGTATGTATGTATATATTTTGTTTCCTTTTTTTGCCACAGTTTATACAACCTCTTGCACATGTACCAGTTGCGTCCACCTGTGACATCGGTGCTACCCATGGGGTCCTGAAAAATAGTATGAAAAGAATTTCTGCATTCCCTCCAATACTTGGATTGTCAGAAGCTCATACAAATCCATCCTGTCCATAAGAAACACTGTATGTGAAGTGTGCATACATGATACCCTCTCAAAAGAAAAAAAATTAAACCAAGAAGAAAAAAAAAATGCACCTCAAGATAGAAAAAGGAAATTCAAAAATAGGAAAAAAAATTAAAAAACAATTAATAAATTCCTTGATGAAGATCTTGTTCCTAGTATCTTACACTCTACTAGATTTTGGACAAAATCCCTTATTTTTAAGCAAACTAATAAGTTCAACATAAAATATTATATAATTACGTGACACTAGGATGATTTAGGGAAGATAACCTTCCTAAAGTCCTAGTCTGTATGAACAAACAGTTCCTCATCCACATTTAACCCTCCAGTGGCTTTTGTATGAAAAAAGGATGATGTAGTCAGAATTTAGATTGCACAATTTTTTTCTCTGTCGCCTCCTGTCTGTGTGTGTCATCAATCCTGTCAATTCCCAAAATTAAAGTGTTTCAGGGTTCTGATCATGATTCATTTGCCAATGCCTGGCTACTGGATAATTCTGGTCATAATGCCTAATTGTTCTGAGATGTTCTAGTGTTCTCTTCTTTACAGGAAAAATGGTGCTACCCATATATTGTAGCCAGAGGGGTATTCCAGCACATTAGGACAGTAATCATTGTTGCATTAAATAAAACTCCTGATGTTTATAAATTTTCTAGTTGTTTAAAAAAATCATGATTAGTTCATTTAAGGATTCTAATGAATAGAAGAATTATCTCATGTAAATATTTTCAAAATGCGGACAATTTAATCACTTTCATTGCTGATCATGTTGAAAAACTAGGAAAATGTTTCCTATGTCAATGGTTTGTCTCATGTTTTTAAGGGAGATTCAGCCCTTTCACTAAGGTCTAGGTTGAAACGCTCCGCCATACAATAAAGCTTCAAAACAAATCTGGAGTGCTACCATTGTGTGTTTCTTTCGTGGGAAGGCACATGGTAATATATATATATATATATATATATATATATATATATATATATATATATATATATATATATATATATAACCTACTGGCGGTCGCCAGTAGGTAGTTATAGTTAGGACCTCGTTTCTATTCAAAAGTGTTCTTTCTTTTGCCAATATCTTTGGCGCCGGTTGACGAATCTTCGCGAAATTTTCAAAACTAATGGGGCGCTCCGGTCAGCTCCTATCTTGACAATTCCGGGGTGATTTGTCAAGCGGGGGCCGAGAAAAAAGAGGGGTCCCAAAACACATTTTCCCTATGTTCATTTCCATAGGAACTTTAGACAAAGCTACAGCCGAACTGCTGAACGGAATTACACCAAATTTAGCAAACAGGTAGGTCTTGGTTCAGAAAGAGCCCCTTTTTTTAAATGGTGTAAATCCGTTCAGTAGTTCCTGAGAAATTAGAAAAAGAAAAGTTTTGATATCTGAGCACCGAGGAGGGTTCGCGAACCCTCCCGGGCACGAGCTTCACTCTGATTGGCTGCCAACACTCCAAACCAGGAAGTGTTGGCAGCCATCTTGTGACTCGGTAACCGAGTCACAAGAAAAGAGTAAATAAAAAGGTGAAAAACAAGAAAAGGGGGCAAGGTACAAACACCCTGACCCCTAGGCCTGCTCAGGGAATCCCACAAGGACCCCCAGGCCCCCCTCCAAAAAAATAAAAAATAAAAGAAGGTTGGCCAGGCCCCGGGGGATGGGGTCCCCGGGGCCATAATTGGCCTCTGGACGGGGGACACACGGACCCCCCCAAAAAATTATTTTAAAAAAAATAGGCTGACAGGCCCCAGGGGATGTGGTCCCCGGGGCCAAAAGTGTCCCAGGGAAGGGGGGACACGCAGCCCCCCTCCCATAAAATAAAAAATAAAAAAGTAATCGGCAACTCGCCGGAGGCCCCGCCCCCTCCCTGCACCACTGTGCAAACGCGCTTCCTGGCGCGTTGTAAATTGGGGGATTAAGTCTGCTTCAATCCTGAGGGTCCCTGGGGGCCAACTAGCCCACCAGGTACCTCTAGTAAGCGCCACAGAGCTGCGTTGCAGAGAGGTGGTGCAAGGCCACGCCCCTTTTTGCACCTCTCTGCAACACAGCTCTGTGGCGCTTACTGGAGGTACCTGGTGGGCTGGTTGGCCCCCAGGGACCCTCAGGATTCAAGGGGACTTAATCCCCCAACTTACAACATGCCAGGGGGGTGCGTTTGCACAGTGGTGCAGGGAAGGGGAGGGGCCTGATATAACAGGTGTGCAAACACACCCCCTGGCACGTTGTAAATTGGGGGATTAAGTCCCCTTCAGTCTTGAGGGTCCTGGGGCCAACTAGCCCACCAAGTACCTCCAATAGCGCCACAGAGCTGTGTTGCGGAGAGGTGGTCCGAGGGCCACGCCCTTTCACACCACTCTGCAAACGCGGCTTCTGGTGCACTGCTGGTGGGGCAATGAGGTCCTCTTGTGTCCTGTGGACCTCAGGACACAAGTGGACTTCATCCTCCGAGCAGCAGTGCACCAGAAGCTGCATTTGCAGCATGGTGTAAAAAGGGGCATGGCCTCGGACCACCTCTCCGCAATCCAGCTGTGTGGCCTTACTGGAGCTGCCTGGTGGGCTAGTTGGCCCCCAGGGACCCTCAGTATTCAAGGGGAATTAATTCCCCAACTAACAACGTGCAAAGGGGCGCATTTGCAGAGTGGTGGAGAAAGGGGGCGTGGCCTTTCTCTACCTCTCAGCAATCCCACTGTGTGGGGCTTACTGGAGGTAAGAGGTAGGCTAGTTGGCCCCTAAAGGACCCTCAGCAGTGAAGGGGACTTGAATCCCCATCCAAGAGCGTGCCAGGGAGCGCGTTTGGAGAGTGGTGGACAAAGGGGGCATGGCCTGCTACGAGTACTTACCAATGATGCTGTGTGGGACTTAATGAAGGTAATAGGAGGGGGCCAACTACCCCTCTTGTTACCTCCAGTAAGTCCCACACAGTGGGATTGCTAAGATGTCTTCGGAGGCCATGCCCCCTTTCTCCACCAGTCTGCAAACACGCCTCGTGGAAGACTACGGGATGGGGGATGAAGTCCAATTTACTCCTGAGGGAGTTTGGGGGCCAAGAAGCCCTCCTGGTACCTCCTGTAAGTCCTACACAGCGGAATTCCTGAGCGCTGGTCGGAGGCCCAGCACCCTTTCTCCACCACTCTGCAAACGTGACTACTACTTAAAGAAGCATCTTTCTGCACCTCTGACTTAGAGGTAGTTTTAATCCCCCTGCCCTATTATGTACTAGGGCCTTACAGAGGAGGTCATGCCAATCACAGGGGTACCCAACGCATAGTGTTCCCTAGGGTATGTAGGTGTTTTCACTGTATTCTAAGTGTCTTTTAGCATAGCACTGGCTCTAGACCTGGTTAGTCAGAGTCAGTTACCACCAGTACCCGTCAACAAAAGGTTGGGGGCACAGGATGTCTTTGCAACAAGGCCTCTTTCTGCTCCTCTGTTGGTTCTTTCTGCACATCTATTGCTTCTTCTGCACTTTTCTTTGTCTTTCTGGACTTCTGTTGCCTCTTTCTGCATTTCTCTTGCTTCTTTCTGTGCCTTTGTTCCTCTTTCTTCACATGTCCTACCTATGTAGGCATAGTTAGAAATTAGCATTTAAAAAACCTTTGAAATTCACTGAAAAAACCATAAGTTTCAGGGACGTTATAGTTAGAAATTAGCCTTAAAAACACCTTTGAAATTCACGGAAAAAAACATAGGTTTCAGGCACGTTATAGTTAGAAATTAGCATTTAAAAAACCTTAGAAATTCACTGAAAAAAACAGGTTTCAGGGACGTTATAGTTAGTTGGACATTTCACTCGTACAAAACCAGTGAAATTCGGCCGTTATAGTTAGTTCAGCTAACTATAACTTGCGCCCCCGCAATGCACTGCCGATGACGTCACATATTACATCATTCATGACATGGTCAGTGACATCACTGACGACATCTCAAATGACATCACTGATGACATTTCACTCGTACAATACCAGAAAATACCAGAAAAATTCAGCAGTTATAGTTAGCTGAGCTAAATATAACTTGCACCCCCGCAATACGCTGCTTATGACCTCACATATTACATAATTCATGACATGGTCAGTGACATCACTGATGACATCACTGATGACATCTCACTTTTGTTTTTTTCAGTAAATTTCAACGGATTGTTAAATGCTAATTCCTAACTATAACTTCCCTGTAACCATTGGTTTTTTCAGTGAATTTGTATGGTTTTTCAAGCAGTAGTCTCGTTTGCAGAGGGATGGAGAAAGGGGGTGTGGCCTCTAAACATCCTTAGCAGTCCCACTGAGTGGGACTTACTGGAGGTAACAGGAGAGGTAGTTGGACACCAAGGATGTCCTTGGGGGCCAACTACCCCTCCCATACAGCAGGATTGCTGAGAAGTTGTCAGAGGCCACGCACCCTTTCTCTACCACTCTGCAAACATGCCTCCCGGCGCACTACTAGCTGGGTGATGATGTCCCCTTGGCTCCAGAGGGGCCTTGGGGACAACAAGTCCTCCAGTTACCTCCAGTAACAATGGGTTTGCTGAGAGGTTTTCGGTTTCGGTTTCTCCACCACTCTGCAAATGTGTCTCCTGGTGCACTACTAGTTGGGGATGAAGTCCCCTTACCTCCAGTAAGACCCACACAGCTTCAAAGCTAAGAGGTAGTCAGAGGCCATGCCCCCTTTCTTGACCATTCTGCAAATGCAACTCCTGGCGCCCTACTCCTTTGGGATGAAGTCCATTTCAGTTCTGAGACCCTCAGGAGCAAGGGGACCTCATCCCCCACCAGCAGTGTGCCAAGAGGTACATCTGCAGAGTGGTGGAGTAAGGAGGCATGGCCTATAACCACCTCTCAGCAATCCCACTGTGTAAGGTAACATAAGGCTTTGTTTGGCCCCTAAGGACCCTCAGCAGCCAAGGGGACTTCATCTCCCAACCAGGAGCATGCCAGGAGGTCCATTTGCAGAGTAGTGGAGAAAGGGGGCGGGGACTTCAGCAAGTTGCCAGCTTTTTTTTTCTTTTTTTCATTTTTAGGAAGAGGGGCTGCAGGCCCCCTGCCCAGGACCACTTTGGGCCCGGGGCCTGATCCTTTTTTTAAAAAAAGTTTAAAGAAAACGGGAGTGGGGCCTTGTGGCCCCCCTCCTGGGCCAATTCCAGCCCTGGGCCCCCATCCCCCAGGGACCAGACTTTATTTTTTAATAATCAAAGGGAGGGACATTTTTGACCCCAGGAACCCATCCCCGGGGGCCTGCCCCTTTTGTAAATTTCTATTTATTGTAAAAAAAAGGGGAGGGGGGCTGCTCTCCCACTCTCCCCAGGCTGATTTTGGCCCTGGGGACCCCAATCCCCAGGGCCAGGCTTTCGTATTTTTTATTTTATTTAAAAATGGGGGGCAGTGCGCCCCCCTACTGGGCCAACTTCAGACCCAGGGACCCCATTCCCCGGGGCCTGGCCTGTCCGTTGTGAACCACCGGGGGAGCCTCAAGGCCCCCAGAGTCCTTGCCGGCTCCTCTCCTACTACGGGAGCCAGCATTGCTTTTGGACAGAGGGAGCTGTTAACATGCAACTCCCTCGCTGCAAACATGCAGCTCCCTGACTGCTAACATGAAGCTCCCCTTTCTGACATGCAGCTCCCTCTGTCCAAAAGCAATTCTGCTTCACTTGGTGGAAGCAAGATCATTTTTAATGCTCTCGCTTCCACGAAGTGGAGCAGTGTTTGCTATGGCTTGGCGGGAGAAGTGCAAACTGCAATGTCCCGGAGGTGTGCAACCTGGGACATTGCTGGAGGCAGCCCTGGGGGGTGGTGGTCCCTACGGCCATGTAGGGCTCCTGCAGGAGGGCCATGCAGCCCCCTACATTTACTCAAATTTGCCCCGGGCAGGTAGTGGTCTCTGGAGCTGGGGTTGGCAATGGAACCACTTAATTATTGTATGTGTGCCCCGGGGAGGTGGTGGTCCCCAGAGCTGGGAGGGTTGTCCCTGAGCCCCCCACATAATTGAAAATAGCCCCGGGAAGGTGACGGTCCCTGGGGCTGTGGGTCGACCCAGTGGGCCCTCCCGCATTAAAAATGAAAATTGCCCCGGGGAGGTGGCGGTAGCCAGGGGTTTGATAACCCTAGGAGAGGGGCCCGTGTGCCATCGCCTATATTTATTATATGCCCCAGGTACCTGGCTCATCCGGGGGGGGTTTCCGCAAATTAGTGATTTTGCAGCAAAATGTTTTTAAAAAACAACTGCTTTTATGCCTTGCCGTGGTCCCAGGGGGACCCCCAAGCCATGGTTTGGGGGTCAAGGTATTCCTACCCTGCCCCCTTTTCTTTATTTTCACTTTTTGGGGGTGTCTCGGTGAAGTGGAGTCCTAAGATGGCTACCAACACTTCCTGGTTGAAGTGATGGCAGCCAATCAGAGCGGTGCGCTCCCTGCATGAGCTCATCTTTTTTCACGAAGGCTTCGCGACCAGAGATATCACTATAAATTTCAACCTGAATTTCTCAACAACTACTAAATGGATTTACACCAAATAAGCAAAGGGCACTTCCTTGAACCAACATCTACCTCCCTGCCAAATTTGGTGTAAGTCCGTTCAGCGATTCGAACTATAGTTGTGGCTAAAGGATCCTAAAGGAATTAACATTACAAATGCACCCTTATTTTGCACCCCAATTTCTTGGTCCCCACTGCACGGATCACCCCAAACGTTCCATGACACACAGAACCTACCTTGAAACTTTTTCGGGAAAATTTCATGAAGATTGGTCAAAAGACACCAAAGTTATAGCCAAGTCAAAAAATGCTTTTCCAATGGAAACTAGGTCCTACCTATAACTACTTTGACCGCTTAGTTTTGGAGGATTACGGGAGTGCTAGAGGTTGATCCCCCAGTTTGGTAGCCAGGAAGAGGATTAAGGATGACAGCAGTGGGAGGCTAAGGTCACACAGCGGGGCGGTTTTCGTGACTGCCAGCATGTGGTCTACGCTTTCCTAGCAAGAAATCCCTTACCCAGGAGACTGGCGCCAGGTGGGGACTGGGCACTGCGGACGCCTACGCCGAAGCAGTGAGGTTAGTCTCGGTGCACTCATCTTTACGCATCGGTCCCCTTCAACCTCGGTTCATGTGCCTGGTTTGAACTTAATTCTGCTGCTGGTCATTTTAGGCATTGAGACTATTGCCACTGTACCTGTGTTATTTTATTTCATTTCACTTTCACCTTCGGTGCTAACTGCTGCATTGAGACAATAAAGCCTGCATGTGCATATTAGGTTTTTGCAGGACAGTCCAGGGGCATTATGGGAGTGGTAGTCCTTATTGGATATTGTGCGCAGACTCGGTGGATGACATTAAGTTGCTAGTTCACACTTGGTGCACAATTGGGCCCCGAGATGTGGAAGCCATCAACTTGTTTCCCTGCCCCTTGAGGTTTGATTTGCTTTTGTGACACTCACAGCATGGCGTGAGCTTATGTTATTAGCGCAGCAGAGGTCATGGAGACTCTGGAAAGGTGAAACTGAAAACGGCTCGGAAGAGCATTCAGGGTCAGAGGCTGCCTTCATTTGGATTTTTCAGTCAAATGGCAGCACTGTTCTTTTAATGTATTTTACAATTTGCTGTGTTGATGTAGGCGATTTATGATGAGACTTTGGCAACATTTTCTCTAAATATGAACAATACCCCACTATGGCGTGTGACAAAAAATGAATTCATTCATGCAAATGTAACTAGGGCAATCGATGTAAACAGCTGATATGCACTGCGCAATTGGTACATTACGTATTGTTTGAATGGTAGCATTGTTAACTATTAATGGAAGAGAGCATGTATTTACTGCATAGAGTTGACAATGCGGTAGCATACTAATGAGCATGTTTTTCATGTCTACCATTGCCTTAAGTGGGAAGGGCTATATATACTGTTACAACAATGGAGCCAATTCAGATTGATAAAGGCTTCCAGCAAGCCGAAACGTGCCTCTCTTATCTCAGAGGTTGAGGGAGGACCTGAGAAAGTAAATATTTGCCGTACCTTGACTGCCTCGAGTCCGTGCCTTTTTCCATGGAGGTCTCTGTGGAAGTTGGAGTTTTGTTCATTTGAATTCAGCATTGGCGGTCTTAATGCTGTACACGGAACACCAGTCATTTGTGGCTCTCCCCTTTGACCGCTTGCTTTTGGAGGAGTACAGGAGTGCTAGCGGTTGAGCCCCCAGTTTGGTAGCCAGGAAGAGGATTAAGGATGACAGCAGTGGGAGGCTAAGGACACAGCAGGGCGGTTTCGCGACTGCCAGCATGTGGTCTACGCTTTCCTAGCAAGAAATGCCTTACCCAGGAGACTGGCGCCAGATGGTGACTGGGCACTACAGACGCCTACGCCGAAGCAGTGAGGTTAGTCTCGGTGCACTCATCTGTACGCATCGGTCCCCTTCAACCTCGATTCATGTGCCTGGTTTGAACTTAATTCTGCTGCTTGTCATTTTAGACATTGAGACTATTGCCACTGGCCCTGTGTTATTTTATTTCATTTCACTTTCACCTTTGGTGCTAACTGCTGCATTGAGACAATAAAGCCTGCATGTGCATATTAGTTTTTTGCAGGACAGTCCAGGGGCATTATGGGAGTGGTAGTCCTGATTGGATATTGTGCGCAGACTCGGTGGATGACATTAAGTCTCTAGTTCACACTTGGTGCACAATTGGGCCCCAAGATGCGGAAGCCATCAACTTGTTTCCCTGCCCCTTGAGGTTTGACTTGCTTTTGTGACATTCACAGCACGGCGTGAGCTTATGTTATTAGCACAGCAGAGGTCATGGAGACTCTAGAAAGGTGAAACTGAAAACAGCTCGGAAGAGCATTCAGGGTCAGAGGCTGCCTTCATTTGGATTTTTCAGTCAAATGGCAGCACTGTTCTTTTAATGTATTTTACAATTTGCTGTATTGATGTAGGCAATTTATGATGAGACTTTGGCGACATTTTCTCTAAATATGAACAATACCCCCACTATGGCGTGTGACAAAAAATGAATTAATTCATGCAAATGTAAATAGGGCAATCGATGTAAACAGCTGATATGCACTGCACTATTGGTACATTACATATTGTTTTACTGGTAGCATTGTTAACTATTAATGGAACGAGAGCATGTATTTATTGCATAGAGTTGACAATGAGGTAGCATACTAATGAGTATGTTTTTCATGTCTACCATTGCCTTAATTGGGAAGGGCTATATTTACTGTTACAACAATGGCGCCAATTCAGATTGATAAAGGCTTCCAGCAAGCCGAAACGCGTCTCTCTTATCTCAGGGGTTGAGGGAGGACCTGAGAAAATAAATATTTGCCGTACCTTGACTGCCTCGAGTCCGTGCCTTTTTCCATGAAGGTCTCTGTGGAAGTTGGAGTTTTATTCATATATCTATATATATATATATATATATATATATATATATATATATATATATATATATATATATATATATATATATTCTCCCTGGGTGTCCCAAGTTGAAGCCGCACTCCCCAGCAACCTACTTTATTTGATTTAGCCAAACCGACGATGGTATCAGCAAAATTCTCTCTGCCCAACGCATTTTGAATCACCTGTATCCTTGATCACGGGCTGACATAATGGCGTCACATACACAGCAAACCATTTGTTTAATTTATACAATACCCTTTATTGCCCTCTAGTGGGCTTCCTTGATGAATTAATGCATGCAGGGAAATGTGGTCTCTACTGTGTGTTACTTTTCCCTCCAGTGGGTAGTGATGCCAAAAGTCATTCATTTTAAAAATTATCACCCTCCAGTGGGTCGCTGCATATCAATCGTCCGGTTTTAAAATTAATGACATTTGCCGTTCCATGTGGTCTCGACAGTCCAGACCACGGACTCGCATAATTTCCGCGGTGGTGCTTGCTTCATGTCTGGACAGCCGTAACCATATTCTCCCTGTGTGTCCCAAGTTGAAGCCGCACTCCCCAGCAACCTACTTTATTTGATTAAGGCAAACCGACGATGGTATCAGCAAAATTCTCTATGCCCAACGCGTTTCGGATCGCCGGTATCCTTGATCACGGGCTGACATATTGGCGTCATATACACAGCAAACCATTCATTTAATTTATACAATACCCTTTATTGCCCTCTAGTGGGCTTCCTTGATGAATTAATGCATGCTGGGAAATGAAGTCTCTACTGTGTGTTACTTTTCCCTCCAGTGGGTAGTGATGCCAAAAGTCATTAATTTTAAAAATTATCACCCTCCAGTGGGTAGCTGCATATCAATCGTCCGGTTTTAAAATTAATGACAGTTGCTGTTAAATATGGTCTCAACAGTCAACACCACGGAACTGCATATTTTCCACGGTGGTGCTTCCTTCACGGCTGGACAGTCATAACCATATTCTACCTGTGTGTCCCAAGTTGAAGCCACACACCCCAGCAACCTACTTTATTTGATTTAGGCAAACCGACGGTGGTATCAGCAAAATTCTCTCTGTCGAACGCGTTTCAGATCGCCTGTATCCTTGATCACGGGCTGACATAATGCCGTCGCATACACAGCAAACAATTCGTTTAATTTATACAATACCCTTTATTGCCCTCTAGTGCGCTTCCTTGATGAATTAATGCATGCTGGGAAACGAAGTCTCTACTGTGTGTTACTTTTCCCTCCAGTTGGTAGTGATGCCCAAAGTCATTCATTTTAAAAATTATCACCCTCCAGAGGGTTGCTGCATATCAATCGTCCGTTTTTAAAATTAATGACAGTTGCTGTTCCGTGTGGTCTTGACAGTCCAGACAACGGACCCGCATAATTTCCGCGGTGGTGCTTGCTTCACAGCTGGACAGCCGTAACCATATTCTCCCTGTGTGTCCCAAGTTGAAGCCGCACTCCCCAGCAACCTACTTTATTTGATTTAGGCAAACCGATGATTGTATCAGCAAAATTCTCTCTGCCAAACCCGTTTCGGATCGCGTGTATCCTTGATCATGGGCTGACATAATGGCGTCACATACAAAGGAAACCATTTGTTTAATTTATACAATACCCTTTATTGCCCTCTAGTGGGCTTCCTTGATGAATTAATGCATGCTGGGAAATGGAGTCTCTACTGTGTGTTACTTTTCCCTCCAGTGGGTAGTGATGCCAAAAGTCATTCATTTAAAAAATTATCACCCTCCAGAGGGTCGCTGCATATCAATCGTCCGTTTTTAAAATTAATGACAGTTGCCGTTCCGTGTGGTCTTGACAGTCCAGACGAAGGACCCGCATAATTTTCGCGGTGGTGCTTGCTTCACGGCTGGACAGCCGTAACCATATTCTCCCTGTGTGTCCCAAGTTGAAGCCGCACTCCCTAGTAACTTACTTTATTTGATCTAGGCAAACCGACGATGGTATCAGCAAAATTCTCTCTGCCCAATGCGTTTCGGATCGCCTGTATCCTTGATCACGGGCTGACATAATGGCGTCACATACACAGCAAACCATTTGTTTAATTTATACAATACCCTTTATTGCCCTCTAATGGGCTTCCTTGATGAATTAATGCATGCTGGGAAACAAAGTCTCTACTGTGTGTTACTTTTCCCTCCAGTGGGTAGTGATGCCAAAAGTCATTCATTTTAAAAATTATCACCCTCCAGTGGGTCACTGCATATCAATCATCCGGTTTTAAAATTAATGACAGTTGCCGCTCAGTGTGGTCTTGACAGTCCAGACCACGAACCCGCATAATTTCCGTTCTGGTGCGTGCTTCACGGCTGGACAGCCGTAGCCATATTCTCCCGTGTGTCCCAAGTTGAAGCCGCACTCCCCAGCAACCTACTTTATTTGAATTAGGGAAACCGACGATGGTATCAGCAAAATTCTCTCTGTCCAATGCGTTTCGGATCGCCTGTATCCTTGATCACGGGCTGACATAATGGCGTCACATATACAGCAAAACATTTGTTTAATTTATACAATACCCTTTATTTCCCTCTAATGGGCTTCCTTGATGAATTAATGTATGCTGGGAAACTAAGTCTCTACTGTGTGTTACTTTTCCCTCCAGTGGGTAGTGATACCAAAAGTCATTCATTTTAAAAATTATCACCCTCCAGTGGGTCGCTGCATATCAATTGTCCAAGTTTTAAAATTAATGACAGTTGCCGTTCCGTGTGGTCTCGACAGACCAGACCACGGACCCGCATAATTTCTGCGGTGGTGCTTGCTTCATGGCTGGACAGCCGTAACCATATTCTCCCTGTGTGTCCCAAGTTGAAGCCGCACTCCCCAGCAACCTACTTTATTTGATTAAGGCAAACCAACGATGGTATCAGCAAAATTCTCTCTGCCCAACGCGTTTCGGATCGCCGGTATCCTTGATCATGGGCTGACATATTGGCATCATATACACAGCAAACCATTCGTTTAATTTATACAATACCCTTTATTGCCCTCTAGTGGGCTTCCTTGATGAATTAATGCATGCTGGGAAATGAAGTCTCTACTGTGTGTTACTTTTCCCTCCAGTGGGTAGTGATGCCAAAAGTCATTAATTAAAAAAATTATCACCCTCCAGTGGGTAGCTGCATATCAATCGTCCGGTCTTAAAATTAATGACAGTTGCCGTTAAATATGTCTCAACAGTCAACACCACGGAACCGCATAATTTCCGCGGTGGTTCTTCCTTCACGGCTGGACAGTCATAACCATATTGTACCTGTGTGTCCCAAGTTGAAGCCACACTCCCCAGCAACCTACTTTATTTGATTTAGGCAAACCGACGGTGGTATCAGCAATATTCTTTCTGTCGAACGCGTTTCAGATCACCTGTATCCTTGATCACGGGCTGACATAATGCCGTTGCATACACAGCAAACCATTCGTTTAATTTATACAGTAGCCTTTATTGCCCTCTAGTGGGCTTCATTGATGATTTAATGCATGCTGGGAAATGAAGTCTCTACTGTGTGTTACTTTTCCCTCCAGTAAGTAGTGATGCCCAAAGTCATTCATTTAAAAAAATCTCACCCTCCAGAGGGTCGCTGCATATCAATCGTCCATTTTTAAAATTAATGACAGTTGCCTTTCTGTGTGGTCTTGACAGTCCAGACGAAGGACCCGCATAATTTTCGCGGTGGTGCTTGCTTCACGGCTGGACAGCCGTAACCATATTCTCCCTGTGTGTCCCAAGTTGAAGCCGCACTCCCCAGCAACCTACTTTATTCGATCTAGGGAAACCGACGATGGTATCAGCAAAATTCTCTCTGCCCAATGCGTTTCGGATCGCCTGTATCCTTGATCACGGGCTGACATAATGGCGTCACATACACAGCAAACCATTTGTTTAATTTATACAATGCCCTTTATTGCCCTCTAGTGGGCTTCCTTGATGAATTAATGCATGCTGGGAAATGAAGTCTCTACTGTGTGTTACTTTTCCCTCCAGTGGGTAGTGATGCCAAAAGTCATTCATTAAAAAAATTATCACCTTCCATTGGGTCGCTGCATATCAATCGTCCGGTTTTAAAATTAATGACAGTTGCCGTTCCGTGCGGTCTCGACAGTCCAGACCACGGACCCGCATAATTTCCGCGGTGGTGCTTGCTTCATGGCTGGACAGCCGTAACCATATTCTCCCTGTGTGTCCCAAGTTGAAGCCGCACTCCCCAGCAACCTACTTTATTTGATTAAGGCAAACCAACGATGGTATCAGCAAAATTCTCTCTGCCCAACGCGTTTTGAATCGCCTGTATCCTTGATCACGGGCTGACATAATGGCATCACATACACAGCAAACCATTTGTTTAATTTATACAATACCCTTTATTGCCCTCTAGTGGGCTTCCTTGATGAATTAATGCATGCAGGGAAACGAGGTCTCTACTCTGTGTTACTTTACCCTCCAGTGGGTAGTGATGCCAAAGTCATTCATTTTAAAAATGATCACCCTCCAGTGCGTCGCTGCGTATCAATCGTCTGGTTTTAAAATTAATGACATTTGCCGTTCCATGTGGTCTCGACAGTCCAGACCACGGACCTGCATAATTTCCGCGGTGGTGCTTACTTCATGGCTGGACAGCCGCAACCATATTCTCCCTGTGTGTCCCAAGTTGAAGCCGCACTCCCCAGCAACCTACTTTATTTGATTAAGGCAAACCAACGATGGTATCAGCAAAATTCTCTCTGCCCAACGCGTATTGGATCGCCGGTATCCTTGATTACGGGCTGACATATTGGCGTCATATACACAGCAAACCATTTGTTTAATTTATACAATACCCTTTATTGCCCTCTGGTGGGCTTCCTTGATGAATTAATGCATGCTGGGAAATGAAGTCTCTAATGTGTGTTACTTTTCCCTCCAGTGGGTAGTGATGCCAAAAGTCATTAATTTTAAAAATTATCACCCTCCAGTGGGTAGCTACATATCAATCGTCCGGTCTTAAAATTAATGACAGTTGCCGTTAAATATGTCTCAACAGTCAACACCACGGAACCGCATAATTTCCGCTGTGGTTCTTCCTTCACGGCTGGACAGTCATAACCATATTCTCCCTGTGTGTCCCAAGTTGAAGCCGCACTCCCCAGCAACCTACTTTATTTGATTTAGGCAAACCGATGATGGTATCAGCAAAATTCTCTCTGCCCAACGCGTTTTGAATCGCCTGTATCCTTGATCACGGGCTGACATAATGTTGTCACATACACAGCAAACCATTTGTTTAATTTATACAATACCCTTTATTGCCCTCTAGTGTGCTTTCTTGATGAATTAATGCATGCAGGGAAACGAGGTCTCTTCTGTGTGTTACTTTTCCCTCCAGTGGGTAGTGATGCCAAAAGTCATTCATTTTAAAACTTATCACCCTCCAGTGGGTCGCTGCATATCAATCGTCCGGTTTTAAAATTAATGACATTTGCCTTTCCATGTGGTCTCGACAGTCCAGACCACGGACCCGCATAATTTCCGCGGTGGTGCTTGCTTCATGCCTGGACAGCCATAACCATATTCTCCCTGTGTGTCCCAGGTTGAAGCCGCACTCCCCAGCAACCTACTTTAATTGATTAAGGCAAAACAACGATGGTATCAGCAAAATTCTCTCTGCCCAACGCGTTTCGGATCGCCGGTATCCTTGATCACGGGCTGACATATTGGCGTCACATACACAGCAAACCATTCGATTAATTTATTCAATACCCTTTATTGCCCTCTAGTGGGCTTCCTTGATGAATTAATGCATGCTGGGAAATGAAGTCTCTACTGTGTGTTTATTTCCCTCCAGTGGGTAGTGATGCCAAAACTCATTAATTTTAAAAATGATCACCCTCCAGTGGGTAGCTGCATATCAATCGTCCGGTTTTAAAATTAATGACAGTTGCCGTTAAATATGGTCTCAACAGTCAACACCACGGAACCGCATAATTTCCGCTGTGGTGCTTGCTTCACGGCTGGACAGTCATAACCATATTCTACCTGTGTGTCCCAAGTTGAAGCCACACTCCCCAGCAACCTACTTTATTTGATTTAGGCAAACCGACTGTGGTATCAGCAAAATTCTCTTTGTCGTACGCGTTTCAGATCGCCTGTATCCTTGATCACGGGCTGACATAATACCATCGCATACACAGCAAACAATTCGTTTAATTTATACAATACACTTTATTGCCCTCTAGTGCGCTTCCTTGATGAATTAATGCATGCTGGGAATCGAAGTCTCTACTGTGTGTTACTTTTCCCTCCAGTGGGTAGTGATGCCCAAAGTCATTCATTTTAAAAATGATCACCCTCCAGAGGGTCGCTGCATATCAATCGTCCGTTTTTAAAATTAATGACAGTTGCCGTTCCGTGTGTTCTCGACAGTCCAGACAACGGACCCGCATAATTTCCGCGGTGGTGCTTGCTTAACGGCTGGACAGCCGTAACCATATTCTCCCTGTGTGTCCCAAGTTGAAGCCGCACTCCCCAGCAACCTACTTTATTTGATTTAGGCAAACCGAAGATGGTGTCAGCAAAATTCTCTCTGCCCAACGCGTTTCGGATCGCGTGTATCCTTGATCACGGGCTGACATAATGGCGTCACATACAAAGCAAACCATTTGTTTAATTCATACAATACCCTTTATTGCCCTCTAGTGGGCTTCCTTGATGAATTAATGCATGCTGGGAAACGGAGTCTCTACTGTATGTTACTTTTCCCTCCAGTGGGTAGTAATGCCAAAAGTCATTCATTTTAAAAATGATCACCCTCCAGTGGGTCGCTGCATATCAATCGTCCAGTTTTAAAATGAATGACAGTTGCCGTTAAATATGGTCTCAACAGTCAACACCACGGAACCGCATAATTTCCGCGGTGGTGCTTGCTTCATGGCTGGAGAGCCGTAACCATATTCTCCCTGTGTGGCCCAAGTTGAAGCCGCACTCCCCAGCAACCTACTTTATTTGATTAAGGCAAACCAACGATGGTATCAGCAAAATTCTCTCTGCCCAACGCGTTTTGAATCGCCTGTATCCTTGATCACGGGCTGACATAATGGCGTCACATACACAGCAAACCATTTGTTTAATTTATACAATACCCTTTATTGCCCTCTAGTGGGCTTCCTTGATGAATTAATGCATGCAGGGAAACGAGGTCTCTACTGTGTGTTACTTTTCCCTCCAGTGGGTAGTGATACCAAAAGTAATTCATTTTAAAAATTATCACCCTCCAGTGGGTCGCTGCATATCAATTGTCCGGGTTTTAAAATTAATGACAGTTGCCGTTCCGTGTGGTCTCGACAGTCCAGACCACGGACCCGCATAATTTCCGCGGTGGTGCTTGCTTCATGGCTGGACAGCCGTAACCATATTCTCCCTGTGTGTCCCAAGTTGAAGCCGCACTCCCCAGCAACTTACTTTATTTGATTAAGGCAAACCAACGATGGTATCAGCAAAATTCTCTCTGCCCAACACGTTTCGGATCGCCGGTATCCTTGATCACGGGCTGACATATTGGCGTCATATACACAGCAAACCATTCGTTTAATTTATACAATACCCTTTATTGCCCTCTAGAGGCTTCCTTGATGAATTAATGCATGCTGGGAAATGAAGTCTCTACTGTGTGTTACTTTTCCCTCCAGTGGGTAGTGATGCCAAAAGTCATTAATTTTCAAAATTATCACCCTCCAGTGGGTAGCTGCATATCAATTGTCCGGTTTTAAAATTAATGACAGTTGCCGTTAAATATGTCTCAACAGTCAACACCACGGAACCGCATAATTTCCGCGGTGGTTCTTCCTTCACAGCTGGACAGTCATAACCATATTCTACCTGGGTGTCCCAAGTTGAAGCCACACTCCCCAGCAACCTACTTTATTTGAATTAGGCAAACCGACGGTGGTATCAGCAATATTCTCTCTGTCGAACGCGTTTCAGATCACCTGTATCCTTGATCACGGGCTGACATAATGCCGTAGCATACACAGCAAACCATTCGTTTAATTTATACAATAGCCTTTATTGCCCTCTAGTGGGCTTCATTGATGATTTAATGCATGCTGGGAAATGAAGTCTCTACAGTGTGTTACTTTTCCCTCCAGTGGGTAGTGATGCCCAAAGTCATTCATTTAAAAAATTATCACCCTCCAGAGGGTCGCTGCATATCAATCGTCCATTTTTAAAATTAATGACAGTTGCCGTTCCGTGTGGTCTTGACAGTCCAGACGAAGGACCCGCATAATTTTCGCGGTGATGCTTGCTTCACGGCTGGACAGCCGTAACCATATTCTCCCTGTGTGTCCCAAGTTGAAGCCGCACTCCCCAGCAACCTACGTTATTCGATCTAGGCAAACCGACGATGGTATCAGCAAAATTCTCTCTGCCCAATGCGTTTCGGATCGCCTGTATCCTTGATCACGGGCTGACATAATGGCGTCACATACACAGCAAACCATTTGTTTAATTTATACAATGCCCTTTATTGCCCTCTAGTGTGCTTCCTTGATGAATTAATGCATGCAGGGAAACGAGGTCTCTTCTGTGTGTTACTTTTCCCTCCAGTGGGTAGTGATGCCAAAAGTCATTCATTTTAAAAATTATCACCCTCCAGTGTGTCGCTGCATATCAATCGTCCGTTTTTAAAATTAATGACAGTTGCTGTTCCGTGTGGTCTTGACAGTCCAGACAACGGACCCGCATAATTTCCGCGGTGGTGCTTGCTTCACGGCTGGACAGCCGTAACCATATTCTCCCTGTGTGTCCCAAGTTGAAGCCGCACTTCCCAGCAACCTACTTTATTTGATTTAGGCAAACCGACGATGGTATCAGCAAAATTCTCTCTGCCCAACGCGTTTCGGATCGCATGTATCCTTGATCACGGGCTGACATGATGGCGTCACATACACAGCAAACCATTCGTTTAATTTATACAATAGCCTTTATTGCCCGATAGTGGGCTTCATTGATGATTTAATGCATGCTGGGAAATGAAGTCTCTACTGTGTGTTACTTTTCCCTCCAGTGGGTAGTGATGCCCAAAGTCATTCATTTAAAAAATTATCACCCTCCAGAGGGTCGCTGCATATCAATTGTCCGTTTTTAAAATTAATGACAGTTGCCGTTCCGTGTGGTCTTGACAGTCCAGACGAAGGACCCGCATAATTTCCGCAGTGGTGCTTGCTTCATGCCTGGACAGCCGTAACCATATTCTCCCTGTGTGTCCCAAGTTGAAGCCGCACTCCCCAGCAACCTACTTTATTTGATTAAGGCAAACCAACGATGGTATCAGCAAAATTCTCTCTGCCCAACGTGATTCGGATCTGCCGGTATCCTTGATCACGGGCTGACATATTGGCGTCACATACACAGCAAACCAATCATTTAATTTATACAATACCCTTTATTGCCCTCTAGTGGGCTTCCTTGATGATTTAATGCATGCTGGGAAATGAAGTCTCTACTGTGTGTTACTTTTCCCTCCAGCGGGTAGTGATGCCAAAACTCATTAATTTTAAAAATGATCACCCTCCAGTGGGTAGCTGCATATCAATCGTCCGGTTTTAATATTAATGACAGTTGCCGTTAAATATGGTCTCAACAGTCAACACCACGGAACCGCATAATTTCCGCTGTGGTGCTTGCTTCACGGCTTGACAGTCATAACCATATTCTACCTCTGTGTCCCAAGTTGAAGCCACACTCCCCAGCAACCTACTTTATTTGATTTAGGCAAACCGACGATGGTATCAGTAAAATTCTCTCTGCCCAACGCGTTTCGGATCGCATGTATCCTTGATCACGGGCTGACATGATGGCGTCACATACACAGCAAACCATTCGTTTAATTTATACAATAGCCTTTATTGCCCTCTAGTGGGCTTCATTGATGATTTAATGCATGCTGGGAAATGAAGTCTCTACTGTGTGTTACTTTTCCCTCCAGTGGGTAGTGATGCCCAAAGTCATTCATTAAAAAAATTATCACCCTCCAGAGGGTCGCTGCATATCAATTGTCCGTTTTTAAAATTAATGACAGATGCCGTTCCGTGTGGTCTTGACAGTCCAGACGAAGGACCCGCATAATTTCCGCGGTGGAGCTTGCTTCATGCCTGGACAGCCGTAACCATATTCTCCCTGTGTGTCCCAAGTTGAAGCCGCACTCCCCAGCAAACTACTTTATTTGATTAAGGCAAACCAACGATGGTATCAGCAAAATTCTCTCTGCCCAACGTGATTCGGATCGCCGGTATCCTTGATCACGGGCTGACATATTGGCGTCACATACACAGCAAACCAATCATTTAATTTATACAATACCCTTGATTGCCCTCTAATGGGCTTCCTTGATGAATTAATGCATGCTGGGAAATGAAGTCTCTACTGTGTGTTACTTTTCCCTCCAGCGGGTAGTGATGCCAAAACTCATTAATTTTAAAAATGATCACCCTCCAGTGGGTAGCTGCATATCAATCGTCCGGTTTTAATATTAATGACAGTTGCCGTTAAATATGGTCTCAACAGTCAACACCACGGAACCGCATAATTTCCGCTGTGGTGCTTGCTTCACGGCTTGACAGTCATAACTATATTCTATCTCTGTGTCCCAAGTTGAAGCCACACTCCCCAGCAACCTACTTTATTTGATTTAGGCAAACCGACGATGGTGTCAGCAAAATTCTCTCTGCCCAACGCATTTCGGATCGCGTGTATCCTTGATCACGGGCTGACATAATGGCGTCACATACAAAGCAAACCATTTGTTTAATTCATACAATACCCTTTATTGCCCTCTAATGGGCTTCCTTGATGAATTAATGCATGCTGGGAAACGGAGTCTCTACTGTATGTTACTTTTCCCTCCAGTGGGTAGTGATGCCAAAAGTCATTCATTTTAAAAATTATCACCCTCCAGTGGGTCGCTGCATATCAATCGTCCAGTTTTAAAATTAATGACAGTTGTCGTTAAATATGGTCTCAACAGTCAAAACCACGGAACCGCATAATTTCCGCGGTGGTGCTTGCTTCACGGCTGGACAGTCATAACCATATTCTACCTGTGTGTCCCAAGTTGAAACCACACTCCCCAGCAACCTACTTTATTTGATTTAGGCAAACCGACAGTGGTATCAGCAAAATTTTCTCTGTCGAACGCATTTCAGATCGCCTGTATCCTTGATCACGGGCTGACATAATGCCATCACATACACAGCAAACAATTCGTTTAATTTATACAATACCCTTTATTGCCCTCTAGTGCGCTTCCTTGATGAATTAATGCATGCTGGGAAACGAAGTCTCTACTGTGTTACTTTTCCCTCCAGTGGGTAGTATTGCCCAAAGTCATTCATTTTAAAAATTATCACCCTCCAGAGGGTCGCTGCATATCAATCGTCCGTTTTAAAAATTAATGACAGTTGCCGTTCCGTGTGGTCTCGACAATCCAGACCACGGACCCTCATAATTTCCGCGGTGGTGCTTGCTTCATGGCTGGACAGCCGTAACCATATTCTCCTGTGTGTCCCAAGTTGAAGCCGCACTCCCTAGTAACTTACTTTATTTGATCTAGGCAAACCGACGATGGTATCAGCAAAATTCTCTCTGCCCAATGCGTTTCGGATCGCCTGTATCCTTGATCACGGGCTGACATAATGGCGTCACATACACAGCAAACCATTTGTTTAATTTATACAATACCCTTTATTGCCCTCTAATGGGCTTCCTTGATGAATTAATGCATGCTGGGAAACAAAGTCTCTACTGTGTGTTACTTTTCCCTCCAGTGGGTAGTGATGCCAAAAGTCATTCATTTTAAAAATTATCACCCTCCAGTGGGTCACTGCATATCAATCGTCCGGTTTTAAAATTAATGACAGTTGCCGCTCAGTGTGGTCTTGACAGTCCAGACCACGAACCCGCATAATTTCCGTTCTGGTGCGTGCTTCACGGCTGGAGAGCCGTAGCCATATTCTCCCTGTGTGTCCCAAGTTGAAGCCGCACTCCCCAGCAACCTACTTTATTTGAATTAGGGAAACCGACGATGGTATCAGCA
This sequence comes from Calotriton arnoldi, assembly GCA_963921515.1. Lineage (NCBI taxonomy): Eukaryota > Metazoa > Chordata > Amphibia > Caudata > Salamandridae > Calotriton > Calotriton arnoldi. The sequence continues at coordinate 182,307 of CAWUFW010007215.1, forward strand.
AAATTCTCTCTGTCCAATGCGTTTCGGATCGCCTGTATCCTTGATCACGGGCTGACATAATGGCGTCACATATACAGCAAAACATTTGTTTAATTTATACAATACCCTTTATTTCCCTCTAATGGGCTTCCTTGATGAATTAATGTATGCTGGGAAACTAAGTCTCTACTGTGTGTTACTTTTCCCTCCAGTGGGTAGTGATACCAAAAGTCATTCATTTTAAAAATTATCACCCTCCAGTGGGTCGCTGCATATCAATTGTCCGGGTTTTAAAATTAATGACAGTTGCCGTTCCGTGTGGTCTCGACAGACCAGACCACGGACCCGCATAATTTCTGCGGTGGTGCTTGCTTCATGGCTGGACAGCCGTAACCATATTCTCCCTGTGTGTCCCAAGTTGAAGCCGCACTCCCCAGCAACCTACTTTATTTGATTAAGGCAAACCAACGATGGTATCAGCAAAATTCTCTCTGCCCAACGCGTTTCGGATCGCCGGTATCCTTGATCACGGGCTGACATATTGGCATCATATACACAGCAAACCATTCGTTTAATTTATACAATAGCCTTTATTGCCCTCTAGTGGGCTTCCTTGATGAATTAATGCATGCTGGGAAATGAAGTCTCTACTGTGTGTTACTTTTCCCTCCAGTGGGTAGTAATGCCAAAAGTCATTAATTTTAAAAATTATCACCCTCCAGTGGGTAGCTGCATATCAATCGTCCGGTCTTAAAATTAATGACAGTTGCCGTTAAATATGTCTCAACAGTCAACACCACGGAACCGCATAATTTCCGCGGTGGTTCTTCCTTCACGGCTGGACAGTCATAACCATATTGTACCTGTGTGTCCCAAGTTGAAGCCACACTCCCCAGCAACCTACTTTATTTGATTTAGGCAAACCGACGGTGGTATCAGCAATATTCTTTCTGTCGAACGCGTTTCAGATCACCTGTATCCTTGATCACGGGCTGACATAATGCCGTAGCATACACAGCAAACCATTCGTTTAATTTATACAATAGCCTTTATTGCCCTCTAGTGGGCTTCATTGATGATTTAATGCATGCTGGGAAATGAAGTCTCTACTGTGTGTTACTTTTCCCTCCAGTGGGTAGTGATGCCAAAAGTCATTCATTTAAAAAATTATCACCTTCCAGTGGGTCGCTGCATATCAATCGTCCGGTTTTAAAATTAATGACAGTTGCCGTTCCGTGCGGTCTCGATAGTCCAGACCACGGACCCGCATAATTTCCGCGGTGGTGCTTGCTTCACGGCTGGACAGCCGTAACCATATTCTCCCTGTGTGTCCCAAGTTGAAGCCGCGCTCCCTAGCAACTTACTTTATTTGATCTAGGCAAACCGACGATGGTATCAGCAAAATTCTCTCTGCCCAATGCGTTTCGGATTGCCTGTATCCTTGATCACGGGCTGACATAATGCCGTCACATACACAGCAAACCATTTGTTTAATTTATACAATACCCTTTATTGCCCTCTAGTGGGCTTCCTTGATAAATTAATGCATGCTGGGAAACGAAGTCTCTACTGTGTGTTACTTTTCCCTCCAGTGGATAGTGATGCCCAAAGTCATTCATTTTAAAAATTATCACCCTCCAGAGGGTCGCTGCATATCAATCGTCTGGTTTTAAAATTAATGACAGTTGCCGTTCCGTGTGGATTCGACATTCCAGACCACGGACCCGCATAATTACCGCGGTGGTGCTTGCTTCATGGCTGGAGAGCCGTAACCATATTCTCCCTGTGTGGCCCAAGTTGAAGCCGCACTCCCCAGCAACCTACTTTATTTGATTAAGGCAAACCAACGATGGTATCAGCATAATTCTCTCTGCCCAACGCATTTCGGATCGCCGGTATCCTTGATCACGGGCTGACATATTGGCGTAATATACACAGCAAACCATTCGTTTAATTTATACAATACCCTTTATTGCCCTCTAGTGGGCTTCCTTGATGAATTAATGCATGCTGGGAAATGAAGTCTCTACTGTAAGTTACTTTTCCCTCCAGTGGGTAGTGATGCCAAAAGTCATTAATTTTCAAAATTATCACCCTCCAGTGGGTAGCTGCATATCAATCGTCCGGTTTTAAAATTAATGACAGTTGCCGTTAAATATGTCTCAACAGTCAACACCACGGAACTGCATAATTTCCGCGGTGTTTCTTCCTTCACGGCTGGACAGTCATAACCATATTCTACCTGGGTGTCCCAAGTTGAAGCCACACTCCCCAGCAACCTACTTTATTTGATTTAGGCAAACTGACGGTGGTATCAGCAATATTCTCTCTGTCGAACGCATTTCAGATCACCTGTATCCTTGATCACGGGCTGACATAATGCCGTAGCATACACAGCAAACCATTCGTTTAATTTGTACAATAGCCTTTATTGCCCTCTCGTGGGCTTCATTGATGATTTAATGCATGCTGGGAAATGAAGTCTCTACTGTGTGTTACTTTTCCCTCCAGTGGGTAGTGATGCCCAAAGTCATTCATTAAAAAATTATCACCCTCCAGAGGGTCGCTGCATATCAATCGTCCATTTTTAAAATTAATGACAGTTGCCGTTCCGTGTGGTCTTGACAGTCCAGACGAAGGACCCGCATAATTTTCGTGGTGGTGCTTGCTTCACGGCTGGACAGCCGTAACCATATTCTCCCTGTGTGTCCCAAGTTGAAGCCGCACTCCCCAGCAACCTACTTTATTCGATCTAGGCAAACCGACGATGGTATCTGCAAAATTCTCTCTGCCCAATGCGTTTCGGATCGCCTGTATCCTTGATCACGGGCTGACATAAAGGCGTCACATACACAGCAAACCATTTGTTTAATTTATACAATGCCCTTAATTGCCCTCTAGTGTGCTTCCTTGATGAATTATTGCATGCAGGGAAACGAGGTCTCTTCTGTGTGTTACTTTTCCCTCCAGTGGGTAGTGATGCCAAAAGTCATTCATTTTAAAAATTATCACCCTCCAGTGGGTCGCTGCATATCAATCGTCCGTTTTAAAATTAATGACAGTTGCCGTTCCGTGTGGTCTTGACAGTCCAGACAACGGACCCGCATAATTTCCGCGGTGGTGCTTGCTTCACGGCTGGACAGCCGTAACCATATTCTCCCTGTGTGTCCCAAGTTGAAGCTGCAATCCCCAGCAACCTACTTTATTTGATTTAGGCAAACCGACGATGGTATCAGCAAAATTCTCTCTGCCCAACGCGTTTCGGATCGCATGTATCCTTGATCACGGGCTGACATGATGGCTTCACATACACAGCAAACCATTCGTTTAATTTATACAATAGCCTTTATTGCCCTCTAGTGGGCTTCATTGATGATTTAATGCATGCTGGGAAATGAAGTCTCTACTGTGTTTTACTTTTCCCTCCAGTGGGTAGTGATGCCCAAAGTCATTCATTTAAAAAATTATCACCCTCCAGAGGGTCGCTGCATATCAATCGTCCGTTTTTAAAATTAATGACAGTTGCAGTTCCGTGTGGTCTTGACAGTCCAGACGAAGGACCCGCATAATTTTCACGGTGGTGCTTGCTTCACGGCTGGACAGCCGTAACCATATTCTCCCTGTGTGTCCCAAGTTGAAGCCGCACTCCCTAGTAACTTACTTTATTTGATCTAGGCAAACCGACGATGGTATCAGCAAAATTCTCTCTGCCCAATGCGTTTCGGATCGCCTGTATCCTTGATCACGGGCTGACATAATGGCATCACATACACAGCAAACCATTTGTTTAATTTATACAATACCGTTTATTGCCCTCTAATGGGCTTCCTTGATGAATTAATGCATGCTGGGAAACAAAGTCTCTACTGTGTGTTACTTTTCCCTCCAGTGGGTAGTGATGCCAAAAGTCATTCATTTTAAAAATTATCACCCTCCAGTGGGTCACTGCATATCAATCGTCCGGTTTTAAAATTAATGACAGTTGCCGCTCAGTGTGGTCTTGACAGTCCAGACCACGAACCCGCATAATTTCCGTTCTGGTGCGTGCTTCACGGCTGGACAGCCGTAGCCATATTCTCCCTGTGTGTCCCAAGTTGAAGCCGCACTCCCCAGCAACCTACTTTATTTGAATTAGGGAAACCGACGATGGTATCAGCAAAATTCTCTCTGTCCAATGCGTTTCGGATCGCCTGTATCCTTGATCACGGGCTGACATAATGGCATCAAATATACAGCAAAACATTTGTTTAATTTATACAATACCCTTTATTTCCCTCTAATGGGCTTCCTTGATGAATTAATGTATGCTGGGAAACTAAGTCTCTACTGTGTGTTACTTTTCCCTCCAGTGGGTAGTGATACCAAAAGTCATTCATTTTAAAAATTATCACCCTCCAGTGGGTCGCTGCATATCAATTGTCCGGGTTTTAAAATTAATGACAGTTGCCGTTCCGTGTGGTCTCGACAGACCAGACCACGGACCCGCATAATTTCTGCGGTGGTGCTTGCTTCATGGCTGGACAGCCATAACCATATTCTCCCTGTGTGTCCCAAGTTGAAGCCGCACTCCCCAGCAACCTACTTTATTTGATTAAGGCAAACCAACGATGGTATCAGCAAAATTCTCTCTGCCCAACGCGTTTCGGATCGCCGGTATCCTTGATCACGGGCTGACATATTGGCATCATATACACAGCAAACCATTCGTTTAATTTATACAATAGCCTTTATTGCCCTCTAGTGGGCTTCATTGATGATTTAATGCATGCTGGGAAATGAAGTCTCTACTGTGTGTTACTTTTCCCTCCAGTGGGTAGTGATGCCCAAAGTCATTCATTTAAAAAAATCTCACCCTCCAGAGGGTCGCTGCATATCAATCGTCCATTTTTTAAATTAATGACAGTTGCCGTTCCGTGTGGTCTTGACAGTCCAGACGAAGGACCCGCATAATTTTCGCGGTGGTGCTTGCTTCACGGCTGGACAGCCGTAACCATATTCTCCCTGTGTGTCCCAAGTTGAAGCCGCACTCCCCAGCAACCTACTTTATTCGATCTAGGAAACCGACGATGGTATCAGCAAAATTCTCTCTGCCCAATGCGTTTCGGATCGCCTGTATCCTTGATCACGGGCTGACATAATGGCGTCACATACACAGCAAACCATTTGTTTAATTTATACAATGCCCTTTATTGCCCTCTAGTGGGCTTCCTTGATGAATTAATGCATGCTGGGAAATGAAGTCTCTACTGTGTGTTACTTTTCCCTCCAGTGGGTAGTGATGCCAAAAGTCATTCATTAAAAAATTATCACCTTCCAGTGGGTCGCTGCATATCAATCGTCCGGTTTTAAAATTAATGACAGTTGCCGTTCCGTGCGGTCTCGACATTCCAGACCACGGACCTGCATAATTTCCGCGGTGGTGCTTACTTCATGGCTGGACAGCCGCAACCATATTCTCCCTGTGTGTCCCAAGTTGAAGCCGCACTCCCCAGCAACCTACTTTATTTGATTAAGGCAAACCAACGATGGTATCAGCAAAATTCTCTCTGCCCAACGCGTTTTGAATCGCCTGTATCCTTGATCACGGGCTGACATAATGGCATCACATACACAGCAAACCATTTGTTTAATTTATACAATACCCTTTATTGCCCTCTAGTGGGCTTCCTTGATGAATTAATGCATGCAGGGAAACAAGGTCTCTACTCTGTGTTACTTTTCCCTCCAGTGGGTAGTGATGCCAAAAGTCATTCATTTTAAAAATGATCACCCTCCAGTGGGTCGCTGCGTATCAATCGTCTGGTTTTAAAATTAATGACATTTGCCGTTCCATGTGGTCTCGACAGTCCAGACCACGGACCTGCATAATTTCCGCGGTGGTGCTTACTTCATGGCTGGACAGCCGCAACCATATTCTCCCTGTGTGTCCCAAGTTGAAGCCGCACTCCCCAGCAACCTACTTTATTTGATTAAGGCAAACCAACGATGGTATCAGCAAAATTCTCTCTGCCCAACGCGTATCGGATCGCCGGTATCCTTGATCACGGGCTGACATATTGGCGTCATATACACAGCAAACCATTTGTTTAATTTATACAATACCCTTTATTGCCCTCTAGTGGGCTTCCTTGATGAATTAATGCATGCTGGGAAACGAAGTCTCTACTGTGTGTTACTTTTCCCTCCAGTGGATAGTGATGCCCAAAGTCATTCATTTTAAAAATTATCACCCTCCAGAGGGTCGCTGCATATCAATCGTCCGGTTTTAAAATTAATGACAGTTGCCGTTCCGTGTGGATTCGACATTCCAGACCACGGACCCGCATAATTACCGCGGTGGTGCTTGCTTCATGGCTGGAGAGCCGTAACCATATTCTCCCTGTGTGTCCCAAGTTGAAGCCGCACTCCCCAGCAACCTACTTTATTTGATTAAGGCAAACCAACGATGGTATCAGCAAAATTCTCTCTGCCCAACGCGTTTCGGATCGCCGGTATCCTTGATCACGGGCTGACATATTGGCGTAATATACACAGCAAACCATTCGTTTAATTTATACAATACCCTTTATTGCCCTCTAATGGGCTTCCTTGATGAATTAATGCATGCTGGGAAACAAAGTCTCTACTGTGTGTTACTTTTCCCTCCAGTGGGTAGTGATGCCAAAAGTCATTCATTTTAAAAATTATCACCCTCCAGTGGGTCACTGCATATCAATCGTCCGGTTTTAAAATTAATGACAGTTGCCGCTCAGTGTGGTCTTGACAGTCCAGACCACGAACCCGCATAATTTCCGTTCTGGTGCGTGCTTCACAGCTGGACAGCCGTAGCCATATTCTCCCTGTGTGTCCCAAGTTGAAGCCGCACTCCCCAGCAACCTACTTTATTTGAATTAGGGAAACCGACGATGGTATCAGCAAAATTCTCTCTGTCCAATGCGTTTCGGATCGCCTGTATCCTTGATCACGGGCTGACATAATGGCATCAAATATACAGCAAAACATTTGTTTAATTTATACAATACCCTTTATTTCCCTCTAATGGGCTTCCTTGATGAATTAATGTATGCTGGGAAACTAAGTCTCTACTGTGTGTTACTTTTCCCTCCAGTGGGTAGTGATACCAAAAGTCATTCATTTTAAAAATTATCACCCTCCAGTGGGTCGCTGCATATCAATTGTCCGGGTTTTAAAATTAATGACAGTTGCCGTTCCGTGTGGTCTCGACAGACCAGACCACGGACCCGCATAATTTCTGCGGTGGTGCTTGCTTCATGGCTGGACAGCCATAACCATATTCTCCCTGTGTGTCCCAAGTTGAAGCCGCACTCCCCAGCAACCTACTTTATTTGATTAAGGCAAACCAACGATGGTATCAGCAAAATTCTCTCTGCCCAACGCGTTTCGGATCGCCGGTATCCTTGATCACGGGCTGACATATTGGCATCATATACACAGCAAACCATTCGTTTAATTTATACAATAGCCTTTATTGCCCTCTAGTGGGCTTCATTGATGATTTAATGCATGCTGGGAAATGAAGTCTCTACTGTGTGTTACTTTTCCCTCCAGTGGGTAGTGATGCCCAAAGTCATTCATTTAAAAAATCTCACCCTCCAGAGGGTCGCTGCATATCAATCGTCCATTTTTAAATTAATGACAGTTGCCGTTCCGTGTGGTCTTGACAGTCCAGACGAAGGACCCGCATAATTTTCGCGGTGGTGCTTGCTTCACGGCTGGACAGCCGTAACCATATTCTCCCTGTGTGTCCCAAGTTGAAGCCGCACTCCCCAGCAACCTACTTTATTCGATCTAGGGAAACCGACGATGGTATCAGCAAAATTCTCTCTGCCCAATGCGTTTCGGATCGCCTGTATCCTTGATCACGGGCTGACATAATGGCGTCACATACACAGCAAACCATTTGTTTAATTTATACAATGCCCTTTATTGCCCTCTAGTGGGCTTCCTTGATGAATTAATGCATGCTGGGAAATAAAGTCTCTACTGTGTGTTACTTTTCCCTCCAGTGGGTAGTGATGCCAAAAGTCATTCATTAAAAAAATTATCACCTTCCAGTGGGTCGCTGCATATCAATCGTCCGGTTTTAAAATTAATGACAGTTGCCGTTCCGTGCGGTCTCGACATTCCAGACCACGGACCTGCATAATTTCCGCGGTGGTGCTTACTTCATGGCTGGACAGCCGCAACCATATTCTCCCTGTGTGTCCCAAGTTGAAGCCGCACTCCCCAGCAACCTACTTTATTTGATTAAGGCAAACCAACGATGGTATCAGCAAAATTCTCTCTGCCCAACGCGTTTTGAATCGCCTGTATCCTTGATCACGGGCTGACATAATGGCATCACATACACAGCAAACCATTTGTTTAATTTATACAATACCCTTTATTGCCCTCTAGTGGGCTTCCTTGATGAATTAATGCATGCAGGGAAACAAGGTCTCTACTCTGTGTTACTTTTCCCTCCAGTGGGTAGTGATGCCAAAAGTCATTCATTTTAAAAATGATCACCCTCCAGTGGGTCGCTGCGTATCAATCGTCTGGTTTTAAAATTAATGACATTTGCCGTTCCATGTGGTCTCGACAGTCCAGACCACGGACCTGCATAATTTCCGCGGTGGTGCTTACTTCATGGCTGGACAGCCGCAACCATATTCTCCCTGTGTGTCCCAAGTTGAAGCCGCACTCCCCAGCAACCTACTTTATTTGATTAAGGCAAACCAACGATGGTATCAGCAAAATTCTCTCTGCCCAACGCGTATCGGATCGCCGGTATCCTTGATCACGGGCTGACATATTGGCGTCATATACACAGCAAACCATTTGTTTAATTTATACAATACCCTTTATTGCCCTCTAGTGGGCTTCCTTGATGAATTAATGCATGCTGGGAAACGAAGTCTCTACTGTGTGTTACTTTTCCCTCCAGTGGATAGTGATGCCCAAAGTCATTCATTTTAAAAATTATCACCCTCCAGAGGGTCGCTGCATATCAATCGTCCGGTTTTAAAATTAATGACAGTTGCCGTTCCGTGTGGATTCGACATTCCAGACCACGGACCCGCATAATTACCGCGGTGGTGCTTGCTTCATGGCTGGAGAGCCGTAACCATATTCTCCCTGTGTGTCCCAAGTTGAAGCCGCACTCCCCAGCAACCTACTTTATTTGATTAAGGCAAACCAACGATGGTATCAGCAAAATTCTCTCTGCCCAACGCGTTTCGGATCGCCGGTATCCTTGATCACGGGCTGACATATTGGCGTAATATACACAGCAAACCATTCGTTTAATTTATACAATACCCTTTATTGCCCTCTAGTGGGCTTCCTTGATGAATTAATGCATGCTGGGAAATGAAGTCTCTACTGTAAGTTACTTTTCCCTCCAGTGGGTAGTGATGCCAAAAGTCATTAATTTTCAAAATTATCACCCTCCAGTGGGTAGCTGCATATCAATCGTCCGGTTTTAAAATTAATGACAGTTGCCGTTAAATATGTCTCAACAGTCAACACCACGGAACTGCATAATTTCCGCGGTGTTTCTTCCTTCACGGCTGGACAGTCATAACCATATTCTACCTGGGTGTCCCAAGTTGAAGCCACACTCCCCAGCAACCTACTTTATTTGATTTAGGCAAACTGACGGTGGTATCAGCAATATTCTCTCTGTCGAACACATTTCAGATCACCTGTATCCTTGATCACGGGCTGACATAATGCCGTAGCATACACAGCAAACCATTCGTTTAATTTGTACAATAGCCTTTATTGCCCTCTCGTGGGCTTCATTGATGATTTAATGCATGCTGGGAAATGAAGTCTCTACTGTGTGTTACTTTTCCCTCCAGTGGGTAGTGATGCCCAAAGTCATTCATTAAAAAATTATCACCCTCCAGAGGGTCGCTGCATATCAATCGTCCATTTTTAAAATTAATGACAGTTGCCGTTCCGTGTGGTCTTGACAGTCCAGACGAAGGACCCGCATAATTTTCGTGGTGGTGCTTGCTTCACGGCTGGACAGCCGTAACCATATTCTCCCTGTGTGTCCCAAGTTGAAGCCGCACTCCCCAGCAACCTACTTTATTCGATCTAGGCAAACCGACGATGGTATCTGCAAAATTCTCTCTGCCCAATGCGTTTCGGATCGCCTGTATCCTTGATCACGGGCTGACATAAAGGCGTCACATACACAGCAAACCATTTGTTTAATTTATACAATGCCCTTAATTGCCCTCTAGTGTGCTTCCTTGATGAATTATTGCATGCAGGGAAACGAGGTCTCTTCTGTGTGTTACTTTTCCCTCCAGTGGGTAGTGATGCCAAAAGTCATTCATTTTAAAAATTATCACCCTCCAGTGGGTCGCTGCATATCAATCGTCCGTTTTTAAAATTAATGACAGTTGCCGTTCCGTGTGGTCTTGACAGTCCAGACAACGGACCCGCATAATTTCCGCGGTGGTGCTTGCTTCACGGCTGGACAGCCGTAACCATATTCTCCCTGTGTGTCCCAAGTTGAAGCCGCACTCCCTAGTAACTTACTTTATTTGATCTAGGCAAACCGACGATGGTATCAGCAAAATTCTCTCTGCCCAATGCGTTTCGGATCGCCTGTATCCTTGATCACGGGCTGACATAATGGCATCACATACACAGCAAACCATTTGTTTAATTTATACAATACCCTTTATTGCCCTCTAATGGGCTTCCTTGATGAATTAATGCATGCTGGGAAACAAAGTCTCTACTGTGTGTTACTTTTCCCTCCAGTGGGTAGTGATGCCAAAAGTCATTCATTTTAAAAATTATCACCCTCCAGTGGGTCACTGCATATCAATCGTCCGGTTTTAAAATTAATGACAGTTGCCGCTCAGTGTGGTCTTGACAGTCCAGACCACGAACCCGCATAATTTCCGTTCTGGTGCGTGCTTCACGGCTGGACAGCCGTAGCCATATTCTCCCTGTGTGTCCCAAGTTGAAGCCGCACTCCCCAGCAACCTACTTTATTTGAATTAGGAAACCGACGATGGTATCAGCAAAATTCTCTCTGTCCAATGTGTTTCGGATCGCCTGTATCCTTGATCACGGGCTGACATAATGGCATCAAATATACAGCAAAACATTTGTTTAATTTATACAATACCCTTTATTTCCCTCTAATGGGCTTCCTTGATGAATTAATGTATGCTGGGAAACTAAGTCTCTACTGTGTGTTACTTTTCCCTCCAGTGGGTAGTGATACCAAAAGTCATTCATTTTAAAAATTATCACCCTCCAGTGGGTCGCTGCATATCAATTGTCCGGGTTTTAAAATTAATGACAGTTGCCGTTCCGTGTGGTCTCGACAGACCAGACCACGGACCCGCATAATTTCTGCGGTGGTGCTTGCTTCATGGCTGGACAGCCGTAACCATATTCTCCCTGTGTATCCCAAGTTGAAGCCGCACTCCCCAGCAACCTACTTTATTTGATTAAGGCAAACCAACGATGGTATCAGCAAAATTCTATCTGCCCAACGCGTTTCGGATCGCCGGTATCCTTGATCACGGGCTGACATAATGGCGCCACATACACAGCAAACCATTTGTTTAATTTATACAATACCCTTTATTGCCCTCTAGTGGGCTTCCTTGATGAATTAATGCATGCTGGGAAACGAAGTCTCTACTGTGTGTTACTTTTCCCTCCAGTGGGTAGTGATGCCAAAAGTCATTCATTTTAAAAATGATCACCCTCCAGTGGGTCACTGCATATCAATCGTCCGGTTTTAAAATTAATGACAGTTGCCGTTCCGTGTGGACTTGACAGTCCAGACCACGAACCCGCATAATTTCCGTTCTGGTGCGTGCTTCATGGCTGGACAGCCGTAGCCATATTCTCCCTGTGTGTCCCAAGTTGACGCCGCACTCCCCAGCAACCTACTTTATTTGATTTAGGCAAACCGTCGATGGTATCAGCAAAATTCTCTCTGCCCAACGCGTTTCGGATCGCCGGTATCCTTGATCACGGGCTGACATATTGGCGTCATATACACAGCAAACCATTCGTTTAATTTATACAATACCCTTTATTGCCCTCTAGTGGGCTTCCTTGATGAATTAATGCATGCTGGGAAATGAAGTCTCTACTGTGTGTTACTTTTCCCTCCAGTGGGTAGTGATGCCAAAAGTCATTCATCTTAAAAATTATCACCCTCCAGTGGGTAGCTCCATATCAATCGTCCGGTTTTAAAATTAATGACAGTTGCCGTTACATATGGTCTCAACAGTCAACACCATGGAACCGCATAATTTCCGCGGTGGTGCTTCCTTCACGTCTGGACAGTCATAACCATATTCTACCTGTGTGTCCCAAGTTGAAGCCACACTCCCCAGCAACCTACTTTATTTGATTTAGGCAAACCGACGGTGGTATCAGCAAAATTCTCTCTATCGAACGCGTTTCAGATCGCCTGTATCCTTGATCAAGGGCAGACATAATGCCGTCGCATACACAGCAAACAATTTGTTTAATTTATACAATACCCTTTATTGCCCTCTAGTGCGCTTCCTTGATGAATTAATGCATGCTGGGAAACGAAGTCTCTACTGTGTGTTACTTTTCCCTCCAGTGGGTAGTGATGCCCAAAGTCATTCATTTTAAAAATGATCACCCTCCAGAGGGTCGCTGCATATCAATCGTCCGTTTTTAAAATTAATGACAGTTGCCGTTCCGTGTGGTCTTGACAGTCCAGACTACGGACGCGCATAATTTCCGTGGTGGTGCTTGCTTCACGACTGGACAGCCGTAACCATATTCTCCCTGTGTGTCCCAAGTTGAAGCCGCACTCCCCAGCAACCTACTTTATTTGATTTAGGCAAACCGACGATGGTATCAGCAAAATTATCTCTGCCCAACACGTTTCGAATCGCGTGTATCCTTGATCACAGGCTGACATAATGGCGTCACATACAAAGCAAACCATTTGTTTAATTTATACAATACCCTTTATTGCCCTCTAGTGGGCTTCCTTGATGAATTAATGCGTGCTGGGAAACGGAGTCTCTACTGTGTGTTACTTTTCCCTCCAGTGGGTAGTGATGCCAAAAGTCATTCATTTAAAAAATTATCACCCTCCAGTGGGTCGCTGCATATCAATTGTCCGGTTTTAAAATTAATGACAGTTGCCGTTCCGTGTGGTCTTGACAGTCCAGACTACGGACCCGCATAATTTCCGTGGTGGTGCTTGCTTCACGGCTGGACAGCCGTAACCATATTCTCCCTGTGTGTCCCAAGTTGAAGCCGCACTCCCCAGCAACCTACTTTATTTGATTTAGGCAAACCGACGATGGTATCAGCAAAATTCTCTCTGCCCAACGTGTTTTGAATCGCCTGTATCCTTGATCACGGGCTGACATAATGGCGTCACATACACAGCAAACCATTTGTTTAATTTATACAATACCCTTTATTGCCCTCTATTGGGCTTCCTTGATGAATTAATGCATGCTGGGAAACGGAGTCTCTACTGTGTGTTACTTTTCCCACCAGTGGGTAGTGATGCCAAAAGTCATTCATTTTAAAAATTATCACCCTCGAGTGGGTCACTTCATATCAATCGTCCGGTTTTAAAATTAATGACATTTGCCGTTCCATGTGGTCTCGACAGTCCAGACCACGGACATGCATAATTTCCGCGGTGGTGCTTGCTTCATGGCTGGACAGCCGTAACCATATTCTCCCTGTGTGTCCCAAGTTGAAGCCGCACGCCCCAGCAACCTACTTTATTTGATTAAGGCAAACCAACGATGGTATCAGCAAAATTCTCTCTGCCCAACGCGTTTTGGATCGCCGGTATCCTTGATCACGGGCTGACATATTGGCGTCACATACACAGCAAACCATTTGTTTAATTTATACAATACCCTTTATTGCCCTCTATTGGGCTTCCTTGATGAATTAATGCATACTGGGAAATGAAGTCTCTACTGTGTGTTACTTTTCCCTCCAGTGGGTAGTGATGCCAAAAGTCATTAATTTTAAAAATGATCACCCTCCTTTGGGTAGCTGCATATCAATCGTCCGGTTTTAAAATTAATGACAGTTGCCTTTAAATATGGTCTCAACAGTCAACACCACGGAACCGCATAATTTCCGCTGTGGTGCTTGCTTCACGGCTGGACAGTCATAACCATATTCTACCTGTGTGTCCCAAGTTGAAGCCACACTCCCCAGCAACCTACTTTATTTGATTTAGGCAAACCGACGGTGGTATCAGCAAAATTCTCTCTGTCGAACGCGTTTCAGATCGCCTGTATCCTTGATCACGGGCTGACATAATGCTGTCGCATACCCAGCAAACACTTTGTTTAATTTATACAATACCCTTTATTGCCCTCTAGTGCGCTTCCTTGATGAATTAATGCATGCTGGGAAACGAAGTCTCTACTGTGTGTTACTTTTCCCTCCAGTGGGTAGTGATGCCCAAAGTCATTCATTTTAAAAATTATCACCCTCCAGAGGGTCGCTGCATATCAATCGTCCATTTTTAAAATTAATGACAGTTGCCGTTCCGTGTGGTTTTGACAGTCCAGACAACGGACCCGCATAATTTCTGCGGTGGTGCTTGCTTCACGGCTGGACAGCCGTAACCATATTCTCCCTGTGTGCCCCAAGTTGAAGCCGCACTCCCTAGAAACCTACTTTATTTCATTTAGGCAAACCGACGATGGTGTCAGCAAAATTCTCTCTGCCCAACGCATTTCGGATCGCGTGTATCCTTGATCACGGGCTGAAATAATGGCGTCACATACAAAGCAAACCATTTGTTTAATTCATACAATACCCTTTATTGCCCTCAAGAGGGCTTCCTTGATGAATTAATGCATGCTGGGAAACAGAGTCTCTACTGTGTGTTACTTTTCCCTCCAGTGGGTAGTGATGCCAAAAGTCATTCATTTTAAAAATTATCTCCCTCCAGTGGGTCACTGCATATCAATTGTCCGGTTTTAAAATTAATGACAGTTGCCGTTCAGTGTGGTCTTGACAGTCCAGACCACGGACCCGCATAATTTCGGTTCTGGTGCGTGCTTCACGGCTGGACAGTCATTGCCATATTCTCCCTGTGTGTCCCAAGTTGAAGCCGCACTCCCCAGCAACCTACTTTATTTGATTTAGGCAAACCGACGATGGTATGAGGAAAATTCTCTCTGCCCAACGCGTTTTGAATCGCCTGTATCCTTGATCACGGGCTGACATAATGGCGTCACATACACAGCAAACCATTTGTTTCATTTATACAATACCCTTTATTGCCCTCTAGTCTGTTTCCTTGATGAATTAATGCATGCAGGGAAACGAGGTCTCTACTGTGTTACTTTTCCCTCCAGTGGGTAGTGATGCCAAAAGTCATTCATTTTAAAAATTATCACCCTCCAGTGGGTCGCTGCATATCAATCGTCCGGTTTTAAAATTAATGACATTTGCCGTTCCATGTGGTCTCGACAGTCCAGACCACGGACCCGCATAATTTCCATGGTGGTGGTTGCCTCATGGCTGGACAGCCGTAACCATATTCTCCCTGTGTGTCCCAAGTTGAAGCCGCACTCCCCAGCAACCTACTTTATTTGATTAAGGCAAACCAACGATGGTATCAGCAAAATTCTCTCTGCCCAACGCGTTTCAGATCGCCGGTATCCTTGATCAGGGGCTGACATATTGGCGTCACATGCACAGCAAACCATTTGTTTAATTTATACAATACCCTTTATTGCCCTCTAGTGGGCTTCCTTGATGAATTAAAGCATGCTGGGAAATGAAGTCTCTACTGTGTGTTACTTTTCCCTCCAGTGGGTAGTGATGCCAAAAGTCATTAATTTTAAAAATGATCACCCTCCAGTGGGTAGCTGCATATCAATCGTCCGGTTTTAAAATTAATGACAGTTGCCGTTAAATATGGTCTCAACAGTCAACACCACGGAACCGCATAATTTCCGCTGTGGTGCTTGCTTCACGGCTGGACCGTCATAACCATATTCTACCTGTGTGTCCCAAGTTGAAGCCACACTCCCCAGCAACGTACTTTATTTGATTTAGGCAAACCGACAGTGGTATCAGCAAAATTCTCTCTGTCGAACGCGTTTCAGATCGCCTGGATCCTTGATCGCCGGCAGACATAATGCCGTCGCATACACAGCAAACACTTCGTTTAATTTGTACAATACCCTTTATTGCCCTCTAGTGCGCTTCCTTGATGAATTAATGCATGCTGGGAAACAAAGTCTCTACTGTGTGTTACTTTTCCCTCCAGTGGGTAGAGATGCCCAAAGTCATTCATTTTAAAAATTATCACACTCCAGAGGGTCGCTGCATATCAATCGTCCATTTTTAAAATTAATGACAGTTGCCGTTCCGTGTGGTCTTGACAGTCCGGACAACGGACCCGCATAATTTCCACGGTGGTGCTTGCTTCACGGCTGGACAGCCGTAACCATATTCTCCCTGTGTGTCCCAAGTTGAAGCCACACTCCCCAGCAACCTACTTTATTTGATTTAGGCAAAACGACGGTGGTATCAGCAAAATTCTCTCTGTCGAACGTGTTTCAGATTGCCTGTATCCTTGATCACGGGCTGACATAATGCCGTCGCATACACAGCAAACAATTCGTTTAATTTATACAATACCCTTTATTGCCCTCTAGTGCGCTTCCTTGATGAATTAATGCATGCTGGGAAACGAAGTCTCTACTGTGTGTTACCTTTCCCTCCAGTGGGTAGTGATGCCCAAAGTCATTCATTTAAAAAATTATCACCCTCCAGAGGGTCGCTGCATATCAATTGTCCGTTTTTAAAATTAATGACAGTTGCCGTTCTGTGTGGTCTTGACAGTCCAGACAACGGACCCGCATAATTTCCACGGTGGTGCTTGCTTCACGGCTGGACAGCCGTAACCATATTCTACCTGTGTGTAACAAGTTGAAGCCGCACTCCCCAGCAACCTACTTTATTTGATTTAGGCAAACCGACGATGGTATCAGCAAAATTCTCTCTGCCCAACGCGTTTCGGATCGCATGTATCCTTGATCACGGGCTGACATGAGGGCGTCACATACACAGCAAACCATTCGTTTAATTTATACAATAGCCTTTATTGCCCTCTTGTGGGCTTCATTGATGATTTAATTCATGCTGGGAAATGAAGTCTCTACCGTGTGTTACTTTTCCCTGCAGTGGGTAGTGATGCCCAAAGTAATTCATTTAAAAAATTATCGCCCTCCAGAGGGTCGCTGCATATCAATCGTCCGTTTTTAAAATTAATGATATTTGCCGTACCGTGTGGTCTTGATAGTCCAGACGAAGGACCCGCATAATTTTCGCGGTGGTGCTTGCTTCACGGCTGGACAGACGTAACCATATTCTCCCTGTGTGTCCCAAGTTGAAGCCGCACTCCCTAGTAATTTACTTTATTTGATCTAGGCAAACCGACGATGGTATCAGCAAAATTCTCTCTGCCCAACGCGTTTCGGATCGCATGTATCCTTGATCACGGGCTGACATGAGGGCGTCACATACACAGCAAACCATTCGTTTAATTTATACAATAGCCTTTATTGCCCTCTAGTGGGCTTCCTTCATGAATTAATGCATGCTGGGAAACGAAGTCTCTACTGTGTGTTACTTTTCCCTCCAGTGGGTAGTGATGCCAAAAGTCATTCATTTTAAAAATGATCACCCTCCAGTGGGTCGCTGCATATCAATTGTCCGGGTTTTAAAATTAATGACAGTTGCCGTTCCGTATGGACTTGACAGTCCAGACCACGAACCCGCATAATTTCCGTTCTGGTGGTGCTTGCGTCATGGCTGGACAGCCGTAACCATATTCTCCCTGTGTGTCCCAAGTTGAAGCCGCACTCCCCAGCAACCTACTTTATTTGATTTAGGCAAACCGATGATTGTATCAGCAAAATTCTCTCTGCCCAACGCATTTCGGATCGCCTGTATCCTTGATCACGGGCTGACATAATGGCGTCACATACACAGCAAACCATTTGTTTAATTTATACAATACCCTTTATTGCCCTCTAGTGTGCTCCCTTGATGAATTAATGCATGCAGGGAAACGAGGTCTCTACTGTGTGTTACTTTTCCCTCCAGTGGTTAGAGATGCCAAAAGTCATTCATTTTAAAAATTATCACCCTCCAGTGAGTCCCTGCATATCAATCGTCCGGTTTTAAAATTAATGATATTTGCCGTTCCATGTGGTCTCGACAGTCCAGACCACGGACCCGCATAATTTCCGCGGTGGTGCTTGCTTCATGGCTGGACAGCCGTAACAATATTCTCCCTGTGTGTCCCAAGTTGAAGCCGCACTCCCCAGCAACCTACTTTATTTGATTAAGGCAAACCAACAATGGTATCAGCAAAATTCTCTCTGCCCAACGCGTTTCGGATCGCCTGTATCCTTGATCACGGGCTGACATAATGCCATCACATACACAGCAAACAATTTGTTTAATTTATACAATACCCTTTATTGCCCTCTAGTGCGCTTCCTTGATGAATTAATGCATGCTGGGAAACGAAGTCTCTACTGTGTGTTACTTTTCCCTCCAGTGGGTAGTGATGCCCAAAGTCATTCATTTGAAAAATTATCACCCTCCAGTGGGTCGCTGCATATCAATCGTCCGGTTTTAAAATTAATGACAGTTGCCGTTAAATATGGTCTCAACAGTCAACACCACAGAACCGCATAATTTCCGCGGTGGTGCTTGCTTCACGGCTGGACAGTCATAACCATATTCTACCTGTGTGTCCCAAGTTGAAGCCACACTCCCCAGCAACCTACTTTATTTGATTTAGGCAAACCGACGGTGGTATCAGCAAATTTCTCTCTGTCGAACGCGTTTCAGATCGCCTGTATCCTTGATCACGGGCTGACATAATGCGTCGCATACACAGCAAACAATTCGTTTAATTTATACAATACCCTTTATTGCCCTCTAGTGCACTTCCTTGATGAATTAATGCATGCTGGGAAACAAAGTCTCTACTGTGTGTTACTTTTCCCTCCAGTGGGTAGTGATGCCCAAAGTCATTCATTAAAAAAATTATCACCCTCCAGAGGGTCCCTGCATATCAATCGTCCGTTTTTAAAATTAATGACAGTTGCCGTTCTGTGTGGTCTTGACAGTCCAGACAACGGACCCGCATAATTTCCACGGTGGTGCTTGCTTCACGGCTGGACAGCCGTAACCATATTCTACCTGTGTGTCCCAAGTTGAAGCCGCACTCCCCAGCAACCTACTTTATTTGATTTAGGCAAACCGACGATGGTATCAGCAAAATTCTCTCTGCCCAACGCGTTTCGGATCGCATGTTTCCTTGATCACGGGCTGACATGATGGCGTCACATACACAGCAAGCCATTTGCTTAATTTATACAATAGCCTTTATTGCCCTGTAGTGGGCTTCATTGATGATTTAATGCATGCTGGGAAATGAAGTCTCTACTGTGTGTTACTTTTCCCTCCAGTGGGTAGTGATGCCCAAAGTCATTCATTTAAAAAATTATCACCCTCCAGAGGGTCGCTGCATATCAATCGTCCGTTTTTAAAATTAATGACAGTTGCCGTTCCGTGTGGTCTTGACAGTCCAGACGAAGGACCCGCATAATTTTCACGGTAGTGCTTGCTTCACGGCTGGACAGCCGTAACCATATTCTACCTGTGTGTCCCAAGTTGAAGCCGCACTCCCTAGTAACTTACTTTATTTGATCTAGGCAAACCGATGATTGTATCAGCAAAATTCTCTCTGCCCAATGCGTTTCGGATCGCCTGTATCCATGATCACGGGCTGACATAATGGCGTCACATACACAGCAAACCATTTGTTTAATTTATACAATACCCTTTATTGCCCTCTAGTGGGCTTCCTTGATGAATTAATGCATGCTGGGAAACGAAGTCTCTACTGTGTGTTACTTTTCCCTCCAGTGGGTAGTGATGCCAAAAGTCATTCATTTTAAAAATGATCACCCTCCAGTGGGTCACTGCATATCAATCGTCCGGTTTTAAAATTAATGACAGTTGCCGTTCCGTGTGGAATTGACAGTCCAGACCACGAACCCGCATAATTTCCGTTCTGGTGCGTGCTTCACGGCTGGACAGCCGTAGCCATATTCTCCTTGTGTGTCCCAAGTTGAAGCCGCACACCCCAGCAACCTACTTAATTTGATTTAGGCAAACCGACGATGGTATCAGCAAAATTCTCTCTGCCCAACGCGTTTTGAATCGCCTGTATCCTTGATCACGGGCTGACATAATGGCGTCACATACACAGCAAACCATTTGTTTAATTTATACAATACCCTCTAATGCCCTCTAGTGTGCTTCCTTGATGAATTAATGCATGCAGGGAAACGAGGTCTCTACTGTGTGTTACTTTTCCCTCCAGTGGGTAGTGATGCCAAAAGTCATTCATTTTAAAAATTATCACCCTCCAGTGGGTCGCTGCATATCAATCGTCCGGTTTTAAAATTAATGACATTTGCCGTTCCATGTGGTCTTCACAGTCCAGACCACGGACCCGCATAATTTCCGCGGTGGTGCTTGCTTCATGGCTGGACAGCCGTAACCATATTCTCCCTGTGTGTCCCAATTTGAAGCCGCACTCCCCAGCAACCTACTTTATTTGATTAAGGCAAACCAACGATGGTATCAGCAAAATTCTCTCTGCCCAACGCGTTTCGGATCGCCGGTATCCTTGATCACGGGCTGACATATTGGCATCACATACACAGCAAACCATTCATTTAATTTATACAATACACTCTATTGCCCTCTAGTGTGCTTCCTTGATGAATTAATGCATGCAGTGAAACGAGGTCTCTACTGTGTGTTACTTTTCCCTCCAGTGGGTAGTGATACCAAAAGTCATTCATTTTAAAAATTTTCACCCTCCAGTGAGTCGCTGCATATCAATTGTCCGGGTTTTAAAATTAATGACAGTTGCCGTTCCGTGTGGTCTCGACAGTCCAGACCACGAACCCGCATAATTTCCACGGTGGTGCTTGCTTCATGGCTGGACAGCCGTAACCATATTCTCCCTGTGTGTCCCAAGTTGAAGCCGCACTCCCCAGCAACCTACTTTATTTGATTAAGGCAAACCAACGATGGTATCAGCAAAATTTTCTCTGCCCAAAGCGTTTCGGATCGCCGGTATCCTCGATCACAGGCTGACATATTGGCGTCATATACACAGCAAACCATTCGTTTAATTTATACAATACCCTTTATTGCCCTCTAGTGGGCTTCCTTGATGAATTAATGAATGCTGGGAAATGAAGTCTCTACTGTGTGTTACTTTTCCCTCCAGTGGGTAGTGATGCCAAAAGTCATTAATTTTAAAAATGATCACCCTCCAGTGGGTAGCTGCATATCAATCGTCCGGTTTTAAAATTAATGACAGTTGCCGGTAGATATGGTCTCAACAGTCAACACCACGGAACCGCATAATTTCCATGGTGGTGCTTCCTTCACGGCTGGACAGTCATACCCATATTCTACCTGTGTGTCCCAAGTTGAAGCCACACTCCCCAGCAACCTACTTTATTTGATTTAGGCAAAACGACGGTGGTATCAGCAAAATTCTCTCTGTCGAACGCGTTTCAGATCGCCTGTATCCTTGATCACGGGCTGACATAATGACGTAGCATACACAGCAAACAATTCGTTTAATTTATACAATACCCTTTATTGCCCTCTAGTGCGCTTCCTTGATGAATTAATGCATTCTGGGAAACAAAGTCTCTACTGTGTGTTACTTTTCCCTCCATTGGGTAGTGATGCCCAAAGTCATTCATTTTAAAAATTATCATCATCCAGTGGGTCGCTGCATATCAATCGTCCGGTTTTACAATTAATGACATTTGCCGTTCCATGTGGTCTCGACAGTCCACACTACGGACCCGCATAATTTCCGCGGTGGTGCTTGCTTCATGGCTGGAGAGCCGTAACCACATTCTCCCTGTGTGTCCCAAGTTGAAGCCGCACTCCCCAGCAACCTACTTTATTTGATTTAGGCAAACCGATGATGGTATCATCAAAATTCTCTCTGCCCAACGCGTTTCGGATCGCATGTATCCTTGATCATGGGCTGACATGATGGCGTCACATACACAGCAAACCATTCGTTTAATTTATACAATAGCCTTTATTGCCCTCTAGTGGGCTTCATTGATGATTTAATGTATGCTGGGAAATGAAGTCTCTACTGTGTGTTACTTTTCCCTCCAGTGGGTAGTGATGCCCAAAGTAATTCATTTTAAAAATTATCACCCTCCAGAGGGTCGCTGCATATCAATCGTCCATTATTAAAATTAATGACAGTTGCCGTTTCGTGTGGTCTTGACAGTCCAGACGAAGGACCCGCATAATTTTCGCGGTGGTGCTTGCTTCACGGCTGGACAGCTGTAACCATATTCTCCCTGTGTGTCCCAAGTTGAAGCTGCACTCCCCAGCAACCTACTTTATTCGATCTAGGCAAACCGACGATGGTATCAGCAAAATTCTCTCTGCCCAATGCGTTTCGGATCGCCTGTATCCTTGATCACGGGCTGACATAATGGCGTCACATACACAGCAAACCATTTGTTTAATTTATACAATACCCTTTATTGCCCTCTAGTGGGCTTCCTTGATGAATTAATGCATGCTGGGAAACGAAGTCTCTACTGTGTGTTACTTTTCCCTCCAGTTGGTAGTACTGCCAAAAGTCATTCATTTTAAAAATTATCACCCTCCAGTGGGTCACTGCATATCAATCGTCCGGTTTTAAAATTAATGACAGTTGCCGTTCAGTGTGGTCTTGACAGTCCAGACCACGGACCCGCATAATTTCCGTTCTGGTGCGTGCTTCACGGCTGGACAGCCGTAGCCATATTCTCCTTGTGTGTCCCAAGTTGAAGCCACACTCCCCAGCAACCTACTTTATTTGATTTAGGCAAACCGACGATGGTATCAGCAAAATTCTCTCTGCCCAACGCGTTTTGAATCGCCTGTATCCTTGATCACGGGCTGACATAATGGCGTCACATACACAGCAAACCATTTGTTTAATTTATACAATACCCTCTATTGCCCTCTAGTGTGCTTCCTTGATGAATTAATGCATGCAGGGAAACGAGGTCTCTACTGTGTGTTACTTTTCCCTCCAGTGGGTAGTGATGCCAAAAGTCATTCATTTTAAAAATTATCACTCTCCAGTGGGTCGCTGCATATCAATCGTCCGGTTTTAAAATTAATGACATTTGCCGTTCCATGTGGTCTCGACAGTCCAGACCACGGACCCGCATAATTTCCGCGGTGGTGCTTGCTTCATGGCTGGACAGCCGTAACCATATTCTCCCTGTGTGTCCCAAGTTGAAGCCGCACTCCCCAGCAACCTACTTTATTTGATTAAGGCAAACCAACGATGGTATCAGCAAAATTCTCTCTGCCCAACGCGTTTCGGATCGCCGGTATCCTTGATCACGGGCTGACATATTGGCATCACATACACAGCAAACCATTCATTTAATTTATACAATACCCAATATTGCCCTCTAGTGGGCTTCCTTGATGAAATAATGCATGCTGGGAAACGAAGTCTCTACTGTGTGTTACTTTTCACTCCAGTGGGTAGTGATGCCAAAAGTTATTCATTTTAAAAATTATCACCCTCCAGTGGGTCACTGCATATCAATCGTCCGGTTTTAAAATTAATGACAGTTGCCGTTCAGTGTGGTCTTGACAGTCCAGACCACGGACCCGCATAATTTCCATTCTGGTACGTGCTTCACGGCTGGACAGCCGTAGCCATATTCTCCCTGTGTGTCCCAAGTTGAAGCCACACTCCCCAGCAACCTACTTTATTTGATTTAGGCAAACCGACGGTGGTATCAGCAAAATTCTCTTGGTCGAACACGTTTCAGATCGCCTGCATCCTTGATCACGGGCTGACATAATGCCGTCGCATACACATCAAACAATTTGTTTAATTTATACAATACCCTTTATTGCCCTCTAGTGCACTTCCTTGATGAATTAATGCATGCTGGGAAACGAAGTCTCTACTGTGTGTTACTTTTCCCTCCAGTGGGTAGTGATGCCCAAAGTCATTCATTTTAAAAATGATCACCCTCCAGAGGGTCGCTGCATATCAATCGTCCGTTTTTAAAATTAATGACAGTTGCCGTTCGTGTGGTCTTGACAGTCCAGACCACGAACCCGCATAATTTCCGTTCTGGTGCGTGTTTCACGGCTGGACAGCCGTAGCCATATTCTCCTTGTGTGTCCCAAGTTGAAGCCGCACACCCCAGCAACCTACTTTATTTGATTTAGGCAAACCGACGACGGTATCAGCAAAATTCTCTCTGTCCAATGCGTTTCGGATCGCCTGTATCCTTGATCACGGGCTGACATAATGGCGTCACATATACAGCAAAACATTCGTTTAATTTATACAACACCCTTTAATTCCCTCTTGTGGGCTTCCTTGATGAATTAATTTATGCTGGGAAACTAAGTCTCTACTGTGTGTTACTTTTCCCCCAGTGGGTAGTGATACCAAAAGTCATTCATTTTAAAAATTATCACCCTCCAGTGGGTCGCTGCATATCAATTGTCCGGGTTTTAAAATTAATGACAGTTGCCGTTCCGTGTGGTCTCGACAGTCCAGACCACGAACCCGCATAATTTCCGCGGTGGTGCTTGCTTCATGGCTGGACAGCCGTAACCATATTCTCCCTGTGTGTCCCAAGTTGAAGCCGCACTCCCCAGCAACCTACTTTATTTGATTAAGGCAAACCAACGATGGTATCAGCAAAATTCTCTCTGCCCAACGCGTTTCGGATCGCCGGTATCCTCGATCACGGGCTGACATATTGGCGTCATATACACAGCAAACCATTCGTTTAATTTATACAATACGCTTTATTGCCCTCTAGTGGGCTTCCTTGATGAATTAATGAATGCTGGGAAATGAAGTCTCTACTGTGTGTTACTTTTCCCTCCAGTGGGTAGTGATGCCAAAAGTCATTAATTTTAAAAATTATCACCCTCCAGTGGGTAGCTGCATATAAATCGTCCGGTTTTAAAATTAATGACAGTTGCCACTAAATATGGTCTCAACAGTCAACACCACGGAACCGCATAATTTCCGCGGTGGTGCTTCCTTCACGGCTGGACAGTCATACCCATATTCTACCTGTGTGTCCCAAGTTGAAGCCACACTCCCCAGCAACCTACTTTATTTGATTTAGGCAAAACGACGGTGGTATCAGCAAAATTCTCTCTGTCGAACGCGTTTCAGATCGCCTGTATCCTTGATCACGGGCTGACATAATGACGTAGCATACACAGCAAACAATTTGTTTAATTTATACAATACCCTTATTTCCCTCTAGTGCGCTTCCTTGATGAATTAATGCATTCTGGGAAACAAAGTCTCTACTGTGTGTTACTTTTCCCTCCATTGGGTAGTGATGCCCAAAGTCATTCATTTTAAAAATGATCATCCTCCAGTGGGTCGCTGCATATCAATCGTCCGGTTTTACAATGAATGACATTTGCCGTTCCATGTGGTCTCGACAGTCCAGACTACAGACCCGCATAATTTCCGCTGTGGTGCCTGCTTCATGGCTGGAGAGCCGTAACCATATTCTCCCTGTGTGTCCCAAGTTGAAGCTGCACTCCCCAGCAACCTACTTTATTTGATTTAGTCAAACCGATGATGGTATCAGCAAAATTCTCTCTGCCAAACGCGTTTCGGATCGCATGTATCCTTGATCATGGGCTGACATAATGGCGTCACATACACAGCAAACCATTTGTTTAATTTATACAATACCCTTTATTGCCCTCTAGTGGGCTTCCTTGATGAATTAATGCATGCTGGGAAACGAAGTCTCTACTGTGTGTTACTTTTCCCTCCAGTTGGTAGTGATGCCAAAAGTCATTCATTTTAAAAATTATCACCCTCCAGTGGGTCACTGCATATTAATCGTCCGGTTTTAAAATTAATGACAGTTGCCGTTCAGTGTGGTCTTGACAGTCCAGACCACGGACCCGCATAATTTCCGTTCTGGTGCGTGCTTCACGGCTGGACAACCGTAGCCATATTCTCCCTGTGTGTCCCAAGTTGAAGCCGCACTCCCCAGCAACCTACTTTATTTGATTTAGGCAAACCGACGATGGTATCAGCAAAATTCTCTCTGCCCAACGCGTTTTGAATCGCCTGTATCCTTGATCACGGGCTGACATAATGGCGTCACATACACAGCAAACCATTTGTTTAATTTATACAATACCCTCTATTGCCCTCTAGTGTGCTTCCTTGATGAATTAATGCATGCAGGGAAACGAGGTCTCTACTGTGTGTTACTTTTCCCTCCAGTGGGTAGTGATGCCAAAAGTCATTAATTTTAAAAATTATCACCCTCCAGTGGGTCGCTGCATATCAATCGTCCGGTTTTAAAATTAATGACATTTGCCGTTCCATGTGGTCTCGACAGTCCAGACCACGGACCCGCATAATTTCCGCAGTGGTGCTTGCTTCATGGCTGGACAGCCGTAACCATATTCTCCCTGTGTGTCCCAAGTTGAAGCCGCACTCCCCAGCAACCTACTTTATTTGATTAAGGCAAACAAACGATGGTATCAGCAAAATTCTCTCTGCCCAACGCGTTTCGGATCGCTGGTATCCTTGATCACGGGCTGACATATTGGCGTCACATACACAGCAAACCATTTGTTTAATTTATACAATACCCTTTATTGCCCTCTAGTGGGCTTCCTTGATGAATTAATGCATGCTGGGAAATGAAGTCTCTACTGTGTGTTACTTTTCCCTCCAGTGGGTAGTGATGCCAAAAGTCATTAATTTTAAAAATTATCACCCTTTAGTGGGTAGCTGCATATCAATCATCCGGTTTTAAAATTAATGACAGTTGCCGTTAAATATGGTCTCAACAGTCAACACCACGGAACCACATAATTTCCACTGTGGTGCTTGCTTCACGGCTGGACAGTCATAACCATATTCTACCTGTGTGTCCCAAGTTGAAGCCACACTCCCCAGCAACCTACTTTATTTGATTTAGGCAAACCGACGGTGGTATCAGCAAAATTCTCTTTGTCGAACGCGTTTCAGATCGCCTGTATCCTTGATCACGGGCTGACACAATGCCGTCGCATACACAGCAAACAATTTGTTTAATTTATACAATACCCTTTATTGCCCTCTTGTGCGCTTCCTTGATGAATTAATGCATGCTGGGAAACGAAGTCTCTACTGTGTGTTACTTTTCCCTCCAGTGAGTAGTGATGCCCAAAGTCATTCATTTTAAAAATTATCACCCTCCAGAGGGTCGCTGCATATCAATCGTCCGGTTTTAAAATTAATGACAGTTGCCGTTAAATATGGTCTCAACAGTCAACACCACGGAACCGCATAATTTCCGCGGTGGTGCTTGCTTCACGGCTGGACAGTCATAACCATATTCTACCTGTGTGTCCCAAGTTGAAGCCACACTCCCCAGCAACCTACTTTATTTGATTTAGGCAAACCGACGGTGGTATCAGCAAAATTCTCTCTGTCGAACGCGTTTCAGATCGCCTGTATCCTTGATCACGGGCTGACATAATGCCGTCGCATACACAGCAAACCATTCATTTAATTTATACAATACCCTTTATTGCCCTCTAGTGCGCTTCCTTGATGAATTCATTCATGCAGGGAAACGAGGTCTCTACTGTGTGTTACTTTTCCCTCCAGCAGGTAGTGATGCCAAAAGTCCTTCATTTTAAAAATGATCACCCTCCAGTGGGTCGCTGCATATCAATCGTCCGGTTTTAAAATTAATGACATTTGCCGTTCCATGTGGTCTCGACAGTCCAGACCACGGACCCGCATAATTTCCGCGGTGGTGCTTGCTTCATGGCTGGACAGCCGTAACCATATTCTCCCTGTGTGTCCCAAGTTGAAGCCGCACTCCCCAGCAACCTACTTTATTTGATTAAGGCAAACCGACGGTGGTATCAGCAAAATTCTCTTTGTCGAACGCGTTTCAGATCGCCTGTATCCTTGATCACGGGCTGACACAATGCCGTCGCATACACAGCAAACAATTTGTTTAATTTATACAATACCCTTTATTGCCCTCTTGTGCGCTTCCTTGATGAATTAATGCATGCTGGGAAACGAAGTCTCTACTGTGTGTTACTTTTCCCTCCAGTGGGTAGTGATGCCCAAAGTCATTCATTTTAAAAATTATCACCCTCCAGAGGGTCGCTGCATATCAATCGTCCGGTTTTAAAATTAATGACAGTTGCCGTTAAATATGGTCTCAACAGTCAACACCACGGAACCGCATAATTTCCGCGGTGGTGCTTGCTTCACGGCTGGACAGTCATAACCATATTCTACCTGTGTGTCCCAAGTTGAAGCCACACTCCCCAGCAACCTACTTCATTTGATTTAGGCAAACCGACGGTGGTATCAGCAAAATTCTCTCTGTCGAACGCGTTTCAGATCGCCTGTATCCTTGATCACGGGCTGACATAATGCCGTCGCATACACAGCAACAATTCGTTTAATTTATACAATACCCTTTATTGCCCTCTAGTGCGCTTCCTTGATGAATTAATGCATGCTGGGAAACGAAGTCTCTACTGTGTGTTACTTTTCCCTCCAGTGGGTAGTGATGCCCAAAGTCATTCATTTAAAAAATTATCACCCTCCAGAGGGTCGCTGCATATCAATCGTCTGTTTTTAAAATTAATGACAGTTGCCGTTCTGTGTGGTCTTGACAGTCCAGACAACGGACCCGCATAATTTTCACGGTGGTGCTTGCTTCACGGCTGGACAGCCGTAACCATATTCTACCTGTGTGTCCCAAGTTGAAGCCGCACTCCCCAGCAACCTACTTTATTTGATTTAGGCAAACCGACGATGGTATCAGCAAAATTCTCTCTGCCCAACGCGTTTCGGATCGCATGTTTCCTTGATCACGGGCTGACATGATGGCGTCACATACACAGCAAGCCATTCGTTTAATTTATACAATAGCCTTTATTGCCCTCTAGTGGGCTTCATTGATGATTTAATGCATGCTGGGAAATGAAGTCTCTACTGTGTGTTACTTTTCCCTCCAGTGGGTAGTGATGCCCAAAGTCATTCATTTAAAAAATTATCACCCTCCAGAGGGTCGCTGCATATCAATCGTCCGTTTTTAAAATTAATGACAGTTGCCGTTCCGTGTGGTCTTGACAGTCCAAACGAAGGACCCGCATAATTTTCACGGTGGTGCTTGCTTCACGGCTGGACAGCCGTAACCATATTCTACCTGTGTGTCCCAAGTTGAAGCCGCACTCCCTAGTAACTTACTTTATTTGATCTAGGCAAACCGACGATGGTATCAGCAAAATTCTCTCTGCCCAATGCGTTTCGGATCGCCTGTATCCATGATCACGGGCTGACATAATGGCTTCACATACACTGCAAACCATTTGTTTAATTTATACAATACCCTTTATTGCCCTCTAGTGGGCTTCCTTGATGAATTAATGCATGCTGGGAAACGAAGTCTCTACTGTGTGTGACTTTTCCCTCCAGTGGGTAGTGATGCCAAAAGTCATTCATTTTAAAAATTATCACCCTCCAGTGGGTCACTGCATATCAATCGTCCGGTTTTCAAATTAATGACAGTTGCCGTTCAGTGTGGTCTTGACAGTCCAGACCACGGACCCGCATAATTTCCGTTCTGGTGCGTGCTTCACGGCTGGACAGCCGTAGCCATATTCTCACTGTGTGTCCCAAGTTGAAGCCGCACTCCCCAGCAACCTACTTTATTTGATTTAGGCAAACCGACGATGGTATCAGCAAAATTCTCTCTGCCCAACGCGTTTTGAATCGCCTGTATCCTTGATCACGGGCTGACATAATGGCGTCACATACACAGCAAACCATTTGTTTAATTTATACAATACACTCTATTGCCCTCTAGTGTGCTTCCTTGATGAATTAATTCATGCAGGGAAACAAGGTCTCTACTGTGTGTTACTTTTCCCACCAGTGGGTAGTGATGCCAAAAGTAATTCATTTTTAAAATTATCACCCTCCAGTGGGTCGCTGCATATCAATCGTCCGGTTTTAAAATTAATGACATTTGCCGTTCCATGTGGTCTCGACAGTCCAGACCACGGACCCACATAATTTCTGCTGTGGTGCTTGCTTCACGGCTGGACAGTCATAACCATATTCTACCTGTGTGTCCCAAGTTGAAGCCACACTCCCCAGCAACCTACTTTATTTGATTTAGGCAAACCGACGGTGGTATCAGCAAAATTCTCTTTGTAGAACGCGTTTCAGATCGCCTGTATCCTTGATCACGGGCTGACACAATGCAGTCGCATACACAGCAAACAATTTGTTTAATTTATACAATACCCTTTATTGCCCTCTTGTGCGCTTCCTTGATGAATTAATGCATGCTGGGAAACGAAGTCTCTACTGTGTGTTACTTTTCCCTCCAGTGGGTAGTGATGCCCAAAGTCATTCATTTTAAAAATTATCACCCTCCAGAGGGTCGCTGCATATCAATCGTCCGGTTTTAAAATTAATGACAGTTGCCGTTAAATATGGTCTCAACAGTCAACACCACGGAACCGCATAATTTCCGCGGTGGTGCTTGCTTCACGGCTGGACAGTCATAACCATATTCTACCTGTGTGTCCCAAGTTGAAGCCACACTCCCCAGCAACCTACTTTATTTGATTTAGGCAAACCGACGGTGGTATCAGCAAAATTCTCTCTGTCGAACGCGTTTCAGATCGCCTGTATCCTTGATCACGGGCTGACATATTGGCGTCACATACACAGCAAACCATTTGTTTAATTTATACAATACACTCTATTGCCCTCTAGTGTGCTTCCTTGATGAATTCATTCATGCAGGGAAACGAGGTCTCTACTGTGTGTTACTTTTCCCTCCAGCGGGTAGTGATGCCAAAAGTCCTTCATTTTAAAAATAATCACCCTCCAGTGGGTCGCTGCATATCAATCGTCCGGTTTTAAAATTAATGACATTTGCCGTTCCATGTGGTCTCGACAGTCCAGACCACGGACCCGCATAATTTCCGCGGTGGTGCTTGCTTCATGGCTGGACAGCCGTAACCATATTCTCCCTGTGTGTCCCAAGTTGAAGCCGCACTCCCCAGCAACCTACTTTATTTGATTAAGGCAAACCAACGATGGTATCAGCAAAATTCTCTCTGCCCAACGCGTTTCGGA
Source organism: Calotriton arnoldi (assembly GCA_963921515.1). Lineage (NCBI taxonomy): Eukaryota > Metazoa > Chordata > Amphibia > Caudata > Salamandridae > Calotriton > Calotriton arnoldi. The sequence continues at coordinate 213,607 of CAWUFW010007215.1, forward strand.
TCGCCGGTATCCTTGATCACGGGCTGACATATTGGCGTCACATACACAGCAAACCATTCATTTAATTTATACAATACCCTTTATTGCCCTCTAGTGGGCTTCCTTGATGAAATAATGCATGCTGGGAAACGAAGTCTCTACTGTGTGTTACTTTTCCCTCCAGTGGGTAGTGATGCCAAAAGTTATTCATTTTAAAAATTATCACCCTCCAGTGGGTCACTGCATATCAATCGTCCGGTTTTAAAATTAATGACAGTTGCCGTTCAGTGTGGTCTTGACAGTCCAGACCACGGACCCGCATAATTTCCGTTCTGGTGCGTGTTTCACGGCTGGACAGCCGTAGCCATATTCTCCCTGTGTGTCCCAAGATGAAGCCACACTCCCCAGCAACCTACTTTATTTGATTTAGGCAAACCGACGGTGGTATCAGCAAAATTCTCTTTGTCGAACACGTTTCAGATCGCCTGCATCCTTGATCACGGGCTGACATAATGCCGTCGCATACACAGCAAACAATTTGTTTAATTTATACAATACCTTTTATTGCCCTCTAGTGCGCTTCCTTGATGAATTAATGCATGCTGGGAAACGAAGTCTCTACTGTGTGTTACTTTTCCCTCCAGTGGGTAGTGATGCCCGAAGTCATTCATTTTAAAAATTATCACCCTCCAGAGGGTCGCTGCATATCAATCCTTCCTTTTTAAAATTAATGACAGTTGCCGTTCCGTGTGGTCTTGACAGTCCAGACAACGGACCCGCATAATTTCCGCTGTGGTGCTTGCTTCACGGCTGGACAGTTGTAACCATATTCTCCCTGTGTGTCCCAAGTTGAAGCCGCATACCCCAGCAACCTACTTTATTTGATTTAGGCAAACCGACGATGGTATCAGCAAAATTCTCTCTGTCCAATGCGTTTCGGATCGCCTGTATCCTTGATCACGGGCTGACATAATGGCGTCACATATACAGCAAAACATTCGTTTAATTCCTACAATACCCTTTATTTCCCTCTTGTGGGCTTCCTTGATGAATTAATGTATGCTGGGAAACTAAGTCTCTACTGTGTGTTACTTTTCCCTCCAGTGGGTAGTGATACCAAAAGTCATTCATTTTAAAAATTATCACCCTCCAGTGGGTCGCTGCATATCAATTGTCCGGGTTTTAAAATTAATGACAGTTGCCGTTCCGTGTGGTCTCGACAGTCCAGACCACGAACCCGCATAATTTCCGCGGTGGTGCTTGCTTCATGGCTGGACAGCCGTAACCATATTCTCCCTGTGTGTCCCAAGTTGAAGCCGCACTCCCCAGCAACCTACTTTATTTGATTAAGGCAAAACAACGATGGTATCAGTAAAATTCTCTCTGCCCAACGCGTTTCGGATCGCCGGTATCCTCGATCACGGGCTGACATATTGGCGTCATATACACAGCAAACCATTCGTTTAATTTATACAATACCCTTTATTGCCCTCTAGTGGGCTTCCTTGATGAATTAATGAATGCTGGGAAATGAAGTCTCTACTGTGTGTTACTTTTCCCTCCAGTGGGTAGTGATGCCAAAAGTCATTAATTTTAAAAATGTTCACCCTTTAGTGGGTAGCTGCATATCAATCATCCGGTTTTAAAATTAATGACAGTTGCCTCTAAATATGGTCTCAACAGTCAACACCACGGAACCGCATAATTTCCGCGGTGGTGCTTCCTTCACGGCTGGACAGTCATACCCATATTCTACCTGTGTGTCCCAAGTTGAAGCCACACTCCCCAGCAACCTACTTTATTTGATTTAGGCAAAACGACGGTGGTATCAGCAAAATTCTCTCTGTCGAACGCGTTTCAGATCGCCTGTATCCTTGATCACGGGCTGACATAATGACGTAGCATACACAGCAAACAATTTGTTTAATTTATACAATACCCTTTATTGCCCTCTAGTGCGCTTCCTTGATGAATTAATGCATTCTGGGAAACAAAGTCTCTACTGTGTGTTACTTTTCCCTCCATTGGGTAGTGATGCCCAAAGTCATTCATTTTAAAAATTATCATCCTCCAGTGGGTCGCTACATATCAATCGTCCGGTTTTACAATTAATGACATTTGCCGTTCCATGTGGTCTCGACAGTCCAGACTACGGACCCGCATAATTTCCGCGGTGGTGCTTGCTTCATGGCTGGAGAGCCGTAACCATATTCTCTGTGTGTGTCCCAAGTTGAAGCCGCACTCCCCAGCAACCTACTTTATTTGATTTAGGCAAACCGATGATGGTATCAGCAAAATTCTCTCTGCCCAACGCGTTTCGGATCGCATGTATCCTTGATCATGGGCTGACATGATGGCGTCACATACACAGCAAACCATTCGTTTAATTTATACAATAGCCTTTATTGCCCTCTAGTGGGCTTCATTGATGATTTAATGCATGCTGGGAAATGAAGTCTCTACTGTGTGTTACTTTTCCCTCCAGTGGGTAGTGATGCCCAAAGTAATTCATTTTAAAAATGATCACCCTCCAGAGGGTCGCTGCATATCAATCATCCATTTTTCAAATTAATGACAGTTGCCGTTCCGTGTGGTCTTGACAGTCCAGACGAAGGACCCGCATAATTTTCGCGGTGGTGCTTGCTTCACAGCTGGACAGCTGTAACCATATTCTCCCTGTGTGTCCCAAGTTCAAGCCGCACTCCCCAGCAACCTACTTTATTCGATCTAGGCAAACCGACGATGGTATCAGCAAAATTCTCTCTGCCCAATGCGTTTTGGATCGCCTGTATCCTTGATCACGGGCTGACATAATGGAGTCACATACACAGCAAACCATTTGTTTAATTTATACAATACCCTTTATTGCCCTCTAGTGGGCTTCCTTGATGAATTAATGCATGCTGGGAAACGAAGTCTCTACTGTGTGTGACTTTTCCCTCCAGTGGGTAGTGATGCCAAAAGTCATTCATTTTAAAAATTATCACCCTCCAGTGGGTCACTGCATATCAATCGTCCGGTTTTAAAATTAATGACAGTTGCCGTTCAGTGTGGTCTTGACAGTCCAGACCACGGACCCGCATAATTTCCGTTCTGGTGCGTGCTTCACGGCTGGACAGCCGTAGCCATATTCTCCCTGTGTGTCCCAAGTTGAAGCCGCACTCCCCAGCAACCTACTTTATTTGATTTAGGCAAACCGACGATGGTATCAGCAAAATTCTCTCTGCCCAACGCGTTTTGAATCGCCTGTATCCTTGATCACGGGCTGACATAATGGCGTCACATACACAGCAAACCATTTGTTTAATTTATACAATACACTATATTGCCCTCTAGTGTGCTTCCTTGATGAAATAATGCATGCAGGGAAACGAGGTCTCTACTATGTGTTACTTTTCCCTCCAGGGGGTAGTGATGCCAAAAGTCATTCATTTTAAAAATTATCACCCTCCAGTGGGTCGCTGCATATCAATCGTCCGGTTTTAAAATTAATGACATTTGCCGTTCCATGTGGTCTCGACAGTCCAGACCACGGACCCGCATAATTTCCGCGGTGGTGCCTGCTTCATGGCTGGACAGCCGTAACCATATTCTCCCTGTGTGTCCCAAGTTGAAGCCGCACTCCCCAGCAACCTACTTTATTTGATTAAGGCAAACCAACGATGGTATCAGCAAAATTCTCTCTGCCCAACGCGTTTCGGATCGCCGGTATCCTTGCTCATGGGCTGACATATTGGCGTCACATACACAGCAAACCATTCATTTAATTTATACAATACCCTTTATTGCCCTCTAGTGCGCTTCCTTGATGAATTAATGCATGCTGGGAAACGAAGTCTCTACTGTGTGTTACTTTTCCCTCCAGTGGGTAGTGATGCCCAAAGTCATTCATTAAAAAAATTATCACCCTCCAGAGGGTCGCTGCATATCAATAGTCCGTTTTTAAAATTAATGACAGTTGCCGTTCTGTGTGGTCTTGACAGTCCAGACAACGGACCCGCATAATTTCCACGGTGGTGCTTGCTTCACGGCTGGACAGCCGTAACCATATTCTACCTGTGTGTCCCAAGTTGAAGCTGCACTCCCCAGCAACCTACTTTTTTTGATTTAGGCAAACCGACGATGGTATCAGCAAAATTCTCTCTGCCCTCTGCGTTTCGGATCGCATGTATCCTTGATCACGGGCTGACATGATGGCGTCACATACACAGCAAACCATTCGTTTAATTTATACAATAGCCTTTATTGCCCTCTAGTGGGCTTCATTGATGATTTAATGCATGCTGGGAAATGAAGTCTCTACTGTGTGTTACTTTTCCCTCCAGTGGGTAGTGATGCCCAAAGTCATTCATTTAAAAAATTATCACCCTCCAGAGGGTCGCTGCATATCAATCGTCCGTTTTTAAAATTAATGACAGTTGCCGTTCCGTGTGGTCTTGACAGTCCAGACGAAGGACCCGCATAATTTTCACAGTGGTGCTTGCTTCACGGCTGGACAGCCGTAACCATATTCTCCCTGTGTGTCCCAAGTTGAAGCCGCACTCCCTAGTAACTTACTTTATTTGATCTATGCAAACCGACGATGGTATCAGCAAAATTCTCTCTGCCCAATGCATTTCGGATCACCTGTATCCATGATCACGGGCTGACATAATGGCGTCACATACACAGCAAACCATTTGTTTAATTTATACAATACCCTTTATTGCCCTCTAGTGGGCTTCCTTGATGAATTAATGCATGCTGGGAAACGAAGTCTCTACTGTGTGTTACTTTTCCCTCCAGTGGGAGGTGATGCCAAAAGTCATTCATTTTAAAAATGATCACCCTCGAGTGGGTCACTGCATATCAATCGTCCGGTTTTAAAATTAATGACAGTTGCCGTTCCGTGTGGACTTGACAGTCCAGACCACGAACCCGCATAATTTCCGTTCTGGTGCGTGCTTCACGGCTGGACAGCCGTAGCCATATTCTCCTTGTGTTTCCCAAGTTGAAGCCGCATACCCCAGCAACCTACTTTATTTGATTTAGGCAAACCGACGATGGTATCAGCAAAATTCTCTCTATCCAATGCGTTTCGGATCGCCTGTATCCTTGATCACGGGCTGACATAATGGCGTCACATATACAGCAAAACATTCGTTTAATTTATACAATACCCTTTATTTCTCTCTTGTGGACTTCCTTGATGAATTAATGCATGCTGGGAAATGAAGTCTCTACTGTGTGTTACTTTTCCCTCCAGTGGGTAGTGATGCCAAAAGTCATTAATTTTAAAAATTATCACCCTTTAGTTTGTAGCTGCATATCAATCATCCGGTTTTAAAATTAATGACAGTTGCCGTTAAATATGGTCTCAACAGTCAACACCACGGAACCACATAATTTCCGCTGTGGTTCTTGCTTCACAGCTGGACAGTCATAACCATATTCTACCTGTGTGTCCCAAGTTGAAGCCACACTCCCCAGCAACCTACTTTATTTGATTTAGGCAAACCGACGGTGGTATCAGCAAAATTCTCTTTGTCGAACGAGTTTCAGATCGCCTGTATCCTTGATCACGGGCTGACACAATGCCGTCGCATACACAGCAAACAATTTGTTTGATTTATACAATACCCTTTATTGCCCTCTTGTGCGCTTCCTTGATGAATTAATGCATGCTGGGAAACGAAGTCTCTACTGTGTGTTACTTTTCCCTCCAGTGGGTAGTGATGCCCAAAGTCATTCATTTTAAAAATTATCACCCTCCAGAGGGTCGCTGCATATCAATCGTCCGTTTTTAAAATTAATGACAGTTGCCGCTAAATATGGTCTCAACAGTCAACACCACGGAACCGCATAATTTCCGCGGTGGTGCTTGCTTCACGGTTGGACAGCCGTAACTATATTCTCCCTGTGTGTCCCAAGTTGAAGCCGCACTCCCCAGCAACCTACTTTATTTGATTTAGGCAAACCGACGATGGTATCAGCAAAATTCTCTCTGTCCAACACGTTTTGGATAGCCTGTATCCTTGATCACGGTCTGACATAAAGGCGTCACATACACAGCAAACCATTTGTTTAATTTATACAATACCCTTTATTTCCCTCTTGTGGTCTTCCTTGATGAATTAATGTATGCTGAGAAACGAAGTCTCTACTGTGTGTTACTTTTCCCTCCAGTGGGTAGTGATACCAAAAGTCATTCATTTTAAAAATTATCACCCTCCAGTGGGTCGCTGCATATCAATCGTCCATTTTTAAAATTAATGACAGTTGCCGTTCAGTGTGGTCTCGACAGTCCAGACCACGGACCCGCATAAAATCCGCAGTGGTGCTTGCTTCACGGCTGGACAGCCGTAACCATATTCTCCCTGTGTGTCCCAAGTTGAAGCCGCACTCTCTAGCAACCTACTTAATTTGATTTTGGCAAACCGACGATGGTATCAGCATCATTCTCTCTGCCCAACGCGTTTCGGATCGCCTGTATCCTTGATCACGGGCTGACATAATGGCGTCACATACGTGCTGTGTATGTGACGCCATTATCTCAGCCCGTGATCAAGGATACAGGCGATCTGACACGCATTGGGCAGAGAGAATGTTGCTTATACCATTGTCGGTTTGCCTAAATCAAATAAAGTAGGTTGCTGGGAAGTGCGGCTTCAACTTGGGACACAAAGGGAGAATAATATAATACTTTATTTAGATGCTGACTTTATGGCGCGCGTCAAACACTGACGAAGGCTGAGGCTGAAACGCGTTTGTTTGATATTTTGAGTGCACGATAATAAATCCCGATTTGGATTTACACCAACGCGAGTGCTGGTCCTTACTGTTGCGATACAGTGGAGCGTGAGATATATATATATATATATATATATATATATATATATATATATATATATATATATATATATTCACTGAAAAAACCATAGGTTGCAGGGACGTTATAGGTAGTTGGACATTTCACTCGTAGAAAACCAGAAAAATTTGGCTGTTATAGTTAGTAGAGCTAACTATAGCTCACGCCCCCGCAATGCACTGCTGATGACGTCACATATTACATCACTCATGACATGCTCAGTGACATCACTGATGACATCACTGATGACATCTCAAATGAATTTTTTTTTCATTTTCTACCAGGTTTGCGCACCCGGCGCGACTACGGCCGAAAATGAAAAAAAAAATGCTTTTATTGGGATGGATCCCCTGAACAGGCCTAGGGGTTTAGGGGGTTTTTACCCTGCCCACTTTGCTTCTTTTTAATGTTTTACTCACCTTTTTCCTTCTCCCTTGGTACTGAGTCACAAGATGGCTGCCAACACTTCCTGGTTTGAAGTGTTGGCAGCCAATCAGAGGCAAGCTCGTGCTCGGAAGGGCTCAGCCAATCAGATCTCACAATTCTCAAATATCAATATCTGTAAATCTTTAAATATCTCAAAAACTACTGAACGGAATTACACCATTTAAAAAAAAGCGTGCTTTCTGGACCAAGAGCTATCTCTCTGCCAGATTTGGTGTAATTCCGTTCAGCAGTTCAGGCTGTAGCCGTGTCTAAAGTTTCCTATGGAAATTAACATGGAGAAAACACGTTTTGGGACCCCCTTTTTTCTCGGCCCCCTTGACAAATCACCCCGAAACTTTCAGGATAAGAGCTGACCTGAGTGAACAATTAGTTTTGAAAATTTCGTGAAGATTCGTCAAACAGCGCCAAAGTTATTGGCAAATCAAAAAACACTTTTCCTATGGAAACTAGGTTCTAACTATAACTACCTACTGGCGACCGCCAGTAGGTAATATATATATATATTCGCCTCATCGGAAGTGCAGAGAATTCATGGTGTTCTTGGATATATATATATATATATATCACTACTGCCAGTCGCCCGTAGGTAGTTATAGGGTTTTTTGTTTTGCCAATAACTTTGGTGCCGATTGACAAAGCGTCGCTAAAATTCAAAACTAATATGCCACTCACTTTAGCTGCTGTTTTGAAAATTTCAGGGTGATCCATCAAGCGGGGCCCGAGAAAAAGGGGGGATCCCAAAATGCTTCTTCTCCATGTTAATTTCCATAAGAAATTTAGACATGGCTACAGTCTGAACTACTGAACGGAATTAAACCAAATTTCGCAGAAAGGTAGTTGTTGGTCCAGAAAGCCCTCATTTTGTTAAATGGTGTAAATTCATTCAGTAGTTGCTGAGAAATGTAAAGATTTCTCAGATATACTATTGAGGCTGTGGTGGATCTACGATCTCGTGTCTGAAATCTAATTGGCTGCCAACACTTCAAACCAGGAAGTATTGGCAGCCATCCTGTGACTCAGTTGAACCGAGTAACAAGAAAAAAGATTTAAAAAAAAGAAAAGGGAGCAGGGTACAGACCCCCTAGGCCTTGTGGCCGTGTCCCGGAGAGACCCCTAGGGCCAAAAACTGCATTTTTTTGCTGGCCAAAAATGAAAAAAAACCAAAGCACTTTGTTTAATTTTGGGTACAGGTAGGCCAGGTCCAGGGGCATTATTAAAATATAGGAGGGGGCACAGGCCCCCATCCTTGGGCTGTTCAAAGCCCTGGGGAGCTGCCACCTCCTTGGGAAATTTTTTGATATGTATGCAGGGATTGCCCTAGTGGCATACTAATGAAAGAAAAAAGCAGGGGAAGCCGTTGCCCTACGGCCTCCCCTGCAGCCTTGGGGACCGCCACCTCCCCGGGGCACAATACGTTAATGACGGGGGTCCATTGTAGACCCCCAGGCCCACAGACCACCACCTCCCCAGGGCAAATGTGAACAAAGATGGGGCCCTGGGGGCTACCAACCCTCAGGGGTGGCTCCAGCAATGTCCCGGAGTACCCACCCCTGGGATATTGCAGTTTGCGATGGCATGGTGTGAGCACCTCTCCCGCCATAGCAAACAGTGTGCTCCGCTTTGAGCAAGTGAAAGCATTTTGTTCTTGCTGTCTCAAAGTGGAGCACTTTGCTTTTATTCACAGCTCCCTATGTGTAAAAGCAATGCTGGCTCTCCCAGGAGGCGGGGAGCCAGCAGGGACTGCATAGGCCTTCAGGCTCCCCTCATGGTCCCCAGCGAAGTGGTCAGGCCCTGTGGGATGGGGTCCCCGGTGCCAAAAATGGCCCAGGAAGGGGGCCACTCAGCCCCTTTCCCTTTGAAGAAAATCATTAAAAAAGAAAAGGCCTGGGATGGGGTCCCCGGTCCGGAATTGGCCTCAGGAGTGGGGCCGCTCAGCCCCCCTCCCATGTAAAAAATAAAAATAAAATAAAGGGCAGGCCCTGGGGATGGGGTCCTTGGGGCCACAATTTGCCCAGGGAAGGGGGGCTATGCATCCCCCCTTCCTTTATTTTAAAAAAGGGAAAAAAAAGGAAAAGGCCGGGTCTCAGGGGATGCGGTTTCCAGGGCCATAATCAGCTCAAAAGGGAGGCCGGGTGGCCCCCCTCCCCATTTCATAAAAGACTGGTCCTGGGGATGGGGTCCCTGGGGCCAAAATGATCCCAGAGAAGGGGGGATACGCAGCCCCCTTCCAAAAAAATAAAAATGTAATTAACAACAAACTCCGGCAAGTCACACCTGGTGCAGTGGTGGTTGGGGAATGAAGTCCCCTTGAAAGCTAAGGGTTTTTGGGGGCCAAGAAGCCCTCCTGTTACCTCCAGTAACTCCCAGATTGCTGAGAGGAATTGGAGGCCAGGCACCCTTTCTCCACCACTCTGCAAACATGCCTCTTGGCACGCTTCTGAATTCCACTTTACTTCTGACGGCCTCAAGACTAAAGTGGACTACTTTCACCAAGCAGTAGTACGGCAGGAGGTGTGCTTGCAGAGTGGTGGAGAAAAGGGGCGTAGCCACCAAACACCTATCAGCAAACCCATTGTATGAGACTTACTGGAGTTAACAGGATGGGTAGTTGGCCCCCAAGGACCCTCTGGAGCCTAGGGGACTTCATCCCCCTACTAGTAGCGGGTCAGGTGGTGCGTTTGCACAGTGGTGGAGAAAGGGGACGTGGCCTCCGACAGCCTCTCAGCAATCCTGCACTGTGGGACTTACTGGAGGTAACAGGAGGGGTAATTGGCCCCTAAGGACACCCCCTTTATCCCCTTTATCCACCACTCTTCAAACGCTCATGGTGCACTGCTGGTTGAGAGATAAAGTCAATTTTTCTTCTGAGGGACCTTGGGGGCCAAGAAGCTCTCCTGGTACCTACTGTATGTCCTACACAGCGGGATTCCTGAGAGCTGGTTGGAGGCCCAGCCCCCTTTCTCCACCACTCTGCAAACATGATTACTAGTTTAAAAAAACATAGAAATTCACAGAAAAAACAAAGGTTACAGGAAAGTTATAGTTAGGAATTAGCTTTAAAAACCCTTAGAAATTCACTGAAAAAACCAAAGGTTGAAGGGACATTATAGTTAGCAAATAGAATTAAAAAACCTTTGAAATTCACTGAAAAAGCCAAAGGTTACAGGGACGTTATAGTTAGGGTCAGATTTCACTAGTACAAAACCAATTAAATTTGGCAGTTATAGTTAGCTGAGCTAACTATAACTCGGGCCCCGCAATGCACTGCTTCTGACCTCAAATATTACATCACTCATGACATGGTCTGTGACATCACTGATGACATCACTGATGGCATCTTAAATTACATCACTGATGACATCACTGACAACATCATCTGGTGGCTGTGAGTGTTTTAAAAATGTTTATGAGTGTTAAATATATATACCAAGGTGTATTGATGAATCAGTGGGTGTATGAGTTCCTGTATGGATGATTCAGTCGGTATGTGACTGACTGTATAAGTGAGTGACTAGGTGTCTCAGTGAATGTATGGATGACTGATTAGGTTATCTGAATGTCTGTATCTGTCTTTCAGATGGTGTCTAAGTGACTCTGTGGGTTGGTGAGTGGGTATGTGAGTAGATGTATAGGTGGTTGACTGGTTGTCTGAATACCTGTATGGGTGTATGAGTATCTGTGAGGGTATGTGACTTCATGCATGGATGAGTAAGTAGGTGAGTCAGTGGCTGTATGGGTTAGTGAGTTCATAAGTTAGGTACTGTATAGGTAACTGAGTGTGTGTATGGCTGTGTTGGTGAGTGAATGGATGTGTCAGTGGTATATGGGTGAGCAACTGGATATGTGAAAGGTAGTATATGTGAGTGTTGGAGTATATGAGTGACTGTATGTGTGAGTGATGGATTGCTGAATTTCACTGGTTTTGTATGAGTGAATCCTGAGCCTAACTATAACTTCTATGTAACCTTTGGGTTTTTCATTGAATTTCTATGTTTTTTAAATTCTATTTCCTAACTATAATACCCCTGTAACCTTTGTTTTTTTCTGTGAATTACTAAGGTTTTTCAAATTCTTTTTTCCTACTATAACGTCCATGTAACCTATGATTTTTTTTATTGAATTTTTAAGGTTTTTAAATTGTATTTTTGATCTAAAATGGCTCTATAGCGTATATTTTTTTTAACCTTCTATTTTCTTCAGTGGATAAATAAGCGTAGTTTTTTTCTTTACATTTTTTATATTCGCGACGATGGCGTAATACCCGCAGTGACATTGTGAAAGGCGCATATTTTTGAGGAATTCTTAAACATATATATAGACAGAGTTTACTTAATAGCAGACACCAGTTGTTTAGTAATGTAGGGCCTGATTCACAGAACTAACTTACGTCAAAATCCTAAACTTACAACAATTTTGGTATTCACAGAATGAACTTACAGATTTGGGTATTCACAGAATGAACTTACAACAATTTTGGTATTCACAGAATGAACTTACACATTTGGGTATTCACAGAATGAACTTACAACAATTTTGGTATTCACAGAATGAACTTACACATTTGTGTATTCACAGAATGAACTTACAACAATTTTGGTATTCACAGAATTAACTTACTCATTTTGGTATTCACAGAAGGCACTTACTCATCAATGAGTAAGTGCCTTCTGTGAATACTAAATGTGTAAGTTACACAAAATGTGTAAGTTACACAAAATGAGTAAGTTACACAAAATGTGTAAGTGTCTTCTGTGAATACCAAAATGAGTAAGTTTATTCTGTGAATACCAAAATGAGTAAGTTCATTCTGTGAATACCAAAATGTAGTAAGTTTAGGATTTTGTCGTAAGTTAGTTCTGTGAATCGGGCCCGTAGAGTTTATATTTGAGTTTGTGTGATGGTTTTATGGCTCTTCAATGTGGTGTTTTATAATGCGACTTACTTGTATTCACGTGCATATTCCCTTCATCCAATGAAATTTCACGTTTTTCCCAAACCACCAGCACACATGCATTTTCACTGTCTTTCATAGTACCAACTGTGATATTCAGCTGCAGACCTGTCCTATGTGCTACTCCTCCTTCCTACAAAATGCATAGAGTGTGGATTGTGGGCCACAGCTATGTCTATTGGGCTAAAGAGGCTGCAAAAAATAAAGGAATTGACAGAGACTTGGGTTTGCAAAATATGGAGATTAGTTAGTTTGGCCAGAGAGGGTTAAAGTTTCATCAGCTGCTGGCTTTGGTTAAATCCATTGTGGCTTTCCAAACTCCTCACCTCATGATTGTACACTGCGGTGGCAATGACCTAGGCACATTGACTGGGGTAGGGCTGGAAATCCTAATGAAGGATACCTGTGCAGAGCTGATGTGGCATTTCCCTCACACTATCTTGGTGTACCCTAATATATGCCAAAGACTGAAATGGAAGTGGTCAAATCAATTCTGTCCACAGATTGACAAAGCCAGGAAACATGTTAATAAAACAGTTTCTGCTTTCCTCGGAGACGATAACATGGGCTCTATCTACAACAACAATGTGCATTTTGACATGCATGGAACATATAAAGGTATGGAGATCACTTTACAGATGAGGGGAACAGGGTGTTTCTAGGCAACGTGAAACTTTGCATTCAGTCTTATATGTATCTGTCTTATACACACTCTCATACAAAGGCACTTGTCAGAGCCACCCAAGAGCCCAAAATGTTGTTACTGTTCTTGTTAAATGATTTTTGGGGGGAATTTTTGAAATTCACGACGACGACGCGATAATCGTATTCACCTCGCGAAATCGCAATACAAAAGCAAACATTCAACGACCACCACCAGATTCAAAAAATGATAACTTAAATAATTCATTCTAACTATTACAATACATAATTACTAACTTGAAGAAGATGTTTGTACACATATATTTGTAGTAACTTTTTTAAAACCTGTGTTTGAACCCTACTTCCTGTTTTTGCGATGACGCAGAGAGCCGTGATGACGTCGGTAACCGGGACGATCGCAAATTTTTTAAAAGGTGTAAAACATATATATGCACACATTTTACAGTGTTTTTGACACTAGGGGTTTATTACTGCACTGTTCATATTTTAGTAGGGAGTTTGTATAAAAACAATCATTTAAACCGATTTTTCATTTTCACAGAGGCGCTGGGCGTCGCAATGAGATTGGTAGCCGCGATCACCGTGAATACGTCGTGAAATGACAAAACAAATGCAGACATTCAATAGCCACTACCAAATTCAAAACTGCAAAATGGATTATAACCAACAGACTAAACACATTACCATCTAAATTACTGTATAATAGCATGTCCAACCCCCTTAATATCTCTATAACACAGTGCATAGCTTTTTCACTGTAATCTATAATGCATGCATCACTGTATCAGTAAGTCTCTCATTCACTGTATAAGTATTTGAGTGAGTCTGTAAGATGGTGCATCAGTCTATCAATGCTTCTGTAATGAACTGTGTGACTGCCTCTGTGCATCTATGAGTGGGTGCATCAGTGTCACAATGGGACTTTGATTGGTTGCATAAGTCTCTCACTCAATATGTGGGTAGGTGCATGAATGTGCATTTATAAGTAAATATATAACTGTCTGACTGGATCTGTGAGTGGATACATGAGTGTCTAAGTGGGTGTCTTGGTGAGTGAGTGAGTGAGTGAGTGAGTGGGTGAATGAATGTCTGAGTGGGTCTGTGAGTGAGTGCATAAGTCTCTCAGTGGGTCTCTCAGTGGGTCTAACCCTGGCAGCGTGAATGTCTGAGTGCTTCTGTCAGTGGGTGCGTGGGTCTCTGAGTGCAACTGTGAGTGTGTACATGAGTCTTTGAGAGTATAACTGACTGGGTGCATAAGTCTCTGAGTAGGTCTATGAGTGGGTGTGTGAGTGACTGTATGGGTGTGTTAGTGTCTGAGTGGGTCTGTGAGTGGGTGTATGAGTGTCTGAGTGGATCTGTGAGTGGGTGTATGAGTGTCTCAATGGATATGTGAGTGAGAGCATAAGTCTCTGAGTGGGTGATTGAATGGGTGCATGCAAGAGGGTCTGAGTGGGTCTGTGACTAGGATGGTGAGTGTGTGGGTGGGTATGTGAATGGAATTATGAGCCTTGAGTGGGTGAGTGAGTGGGTGCATGTATATCTGAGTGAGTTTGTGAGTGGGTGTGGGAGTTTCTGAGTCGCTGAGTCCATAATTCTCTGAGAGGGTCTGTGACTGAGTGTGGGAGTGACTGTATGGGTGTGTGGGTGGGTGTATGAGTGTCTGAGTGGATCTGTAAGTGGGTGTATGAGTGTCTCAGTGGGTCTGTGAGTACATATGTGAGTGCATGAGTGGGTCTATAAGTGGGTGCGTGAGTCATTCAGTGGGTCTGTATGTGGGTGTGCAACTCTCTGAGTGAGTCTTTAAGTGGGTGCATGAGTATCTGAGTGGGTCTTTGAGTGGGTGCATGAGTGCCCACGTGGGTCTGTGAGTGGGTGTAAAAGTCTCTAAGTGGGTATGAGACTGTATGCATGAGTCTTTGAGTGGGTCTCCAAGCAGGAGCATGAGTCTCTGAGTGGGTCTGTACATGGGTGCATCACTCTCCAAGTGAGTCTTTAAGTGGATGCATGAGTGGTTATATGAGTGGGTGCATGAGTATCTGAGTGGGTATGTGACTAAATGTATAGGTGTGTGAGTGGGTATGTGATTGTGTGTATAAGTAACTACCCGCAGTGACATAAGTAGTTTGTGACTGCATACATGAGTGCGTTACAGTGACCGGCGAGCGAGTACAAATATATATTTTTTTATATTTTCACCAATATTTGTGATAACGTCCCAATATCCCAGCGATGGTACATGGGGGGCTGTGCTGGCGATCGTGGCGTTGTTGCAAATATTGTGCTAGATTGATAAAATCAATTTTGGACACATAATTTGTGTCACTAATACTCCCATTTCTCAAACATGGGGTCAGAGTACCTCCACCCTGACCCCTTATGTTATCTTTCACAGAAACCGTTCCCGATCAAAAAAATGGCAGGCACAACTTTCTGTTCATGTTGCGTCCAGCCAATCAGAGCATTCCCGTTGACACGCGCATTCGTGATTAATCGCAAAACTGTCGTGAAACATCCACGATCAGAGATATCACTATCATTTTCAGCTTAAATTTTGCTAACAATGCTGAATGGATTTGCACCAAATAACATGAAGCACAATCTGTGTAACAACATCTACCTTTCTGCCAAATTTGGTGTAATTCAGTCCAGCGGTTTGGGCTGTAGGTTCGGCAACACGTTCCTATGGTAATTAGCATTACAAACGCACCCTTAATTCACACCCCTTTTTCTCGGTGCCCACTGCATTGATCACCCCCAAACTTTCCATGACACACAGAACCTACTTTGAACTTTTTTTGGCAAATTTCATGCAGATAGGTCAAACGATGCCAAAGTTATAGGCAAGTCAAAAATGCTTTTCCTATGGAAATTAGGTCCTAACTATACGTGTAATAAACTGCAAACCACATACATACAACTGTAAACCGCAAACCAACATCCACTAACAGTATATTACACGGGTCCAGTTTTCACCCAAACTCGCTAAAGAAAAGCATTCCCTGTGGGGAGTTTATTGGAATGGAACGTAACTGTTCTGATGAAAAGGAATTAGAAATCAAAATAAAAGAAACAGAACAAAAATTCCAACGAAGAGGATACAAATCAGTGGATATTAAAGCGGGCAAGAAACGGGTTGAATCCATTACTCATGCACAAACCCTGTTAAATAAGAATATGAGACACAAAAGATTCCATAATCAGAACAATATTAAATTTCAGCAAAGCGAATCTACAAATCATTTGCATATTGAACAAATATTGGAACATACTAAAGAAAGACCCTGATATTGGGAATACACTGGGAGAAAGACCTAATATAACATATCAGAAAGCTCCCTCACTTAAAGACCAGTTAGTGAGAAGTCACTTTGAAAAAACCAAACCCAAATCATGGCTAACGCAACAGCAAACTGGATTTGTGCGATGTGACAAATGCAAAGCGTGCCGGATAGGAAAAATATTCGAGAGATTGTGGACTTCAGAGGTAAAACTTTTACCATCAATGAGAGAATCACATGTGAAACAACATATGTAGTATACATGAATGAGTGGCAGTGTGGTTTAAAATATATAGGCAGTACTATCTGCCCTCTGAAAAAGACATTTCTCAAACACATTCGAGCAATACAAAACAGGGATATGAACTATGCTATGACCAAACATTTGGAAATACATAAAGGTTACGACTGGAAACAGATATGATTCTATGGAATAGCCAACATACCAAGATGTGAAAGAGGAGGAGACAGGACAACATGACATTAAAGCTTAGACATTTGGAATCGTGCTTGATCATCAGATTCAGAACTAAGCACCCACATGGCCTAAACGGGGATGAAGAACTGTATTTTAATTTATGATTTGATGAACATTGATACAAGTTGATCACACCATATATGTAAACAACTTATAAAGAAATCTGCCTTTTGTAAAAGTAACTGCTTTTTTGAAAAACACAAAATTGTGTGGCGGTCACAAATTAACAGAAACCCAACACAAAATAAATGGAGAAAGAAAGGAGTGAAATGAATTGGGCACGTAGCCCAGTAAATAATGTATGCATGCAAATGAGTTGTAAAGGACACAAAGCCCAACGAGTCACAAAGTATACATGGAGTCCTGTTAATGTGGTAATCACCTATACTCCAATTGGAAGAAAGCTGGTAGAGCCATTTAAGGATCACAGGTGACCGCCAAACATAATAATGGCAGATTTTGATTAACAACAAATCTTTCACTCAAAAAATAGAACCATTAGGATCATGCATAATTATTATTGGATAACATCTATATCCATATTTGGGTGCATGAAAACAGAAAACAAAATATGACAAAAACTGCACATAATATTGTTTCAAAGAGTGATATAAGTTGAAATTATAGGTATGAAATGCTTTTGTATGAAATGTATATACTACCTTCTTTTTACAACTGATTTTTGTCAGCAATGTTTTAACATGTAACTACATATCCCACAATGATTCATTATGAGCAAAAGTGGGAGTGCTGTATATATAGAGAAACTGAAAAGGGACTCACCTAACCATGAACAAGACTTGGTAGCCGAACGCATTGGTGTTGGTGTGCTGAGGGGCATAGATGGCCACTAAATACAGGAGTAATTTTGCACAGACTCCTGGAGTGTGAAATTTTTCTTTGTTGCTATATATATATATTCCAATTGACACAATTGTCACGCACTCTGAAGTTGCTTCTGAATCAATTTATTGAAGCTTGCAAACAAAAAACCAACAAATGCGTTTCAGCCTCCTGGCCTTTTTCAATGTTAATTCACTTCTCGGTCAGTTACATTATATCATGCAACAAAAGAGACATTGATTGGTCAGGCAACTCTCCATAGAAATTAATAAAGGACTATCACTAATACTCTCTTAAAGGTCCAGATTAAGGTGGCATCCATCTTAGAATGTTATTGTTTTGCATAAATTGTTGTGATTGAGTAGATAGGTCCACTGAGGGCAATATGAGGTTTCAATAAATTTGTTGTAATTGTACAACACGGAGGTGACAAGTTTGTAGAAAACTGCTATTACGGCCCATTCAGGGCAATATAATGTCGATAAATGAGATGCTAAATAATTTGTAGTAATGACACACACTACTCACAGTAAACTGATATCAGTATGTATTTGACAGCAACAATCCCTTGATTGGTAGCCTCTGAGTGGTAGCCTCTGACTACCACTCAGGAATCCAGCTGTGTGGGGCTTACTGCAGGTAACAGGAGGGCTAGTCCGCCTCAAGGGACCCTCAAGAGGTAAGGGGACTTCATCCTCCAACTCTGACCATGCCAGGAGGTGCGTTTGCAGAGTGGTGGAGAAAAGGGGCGTGGCCTGTGGCCACCTCTCAGCAATCCCACTGAGTGGGGCTTACTGGAGGTAACAGGTAGGCTAGTTGGCCCCTAAGGACCCCCAGCAGCTAAGGGGACTTCAATCCCCATCCAAGAGCATGCCAGGGAGCACGTTTGCAGAGTGGTGGGCAAAGAGGGCGTGGCCTGCTATGAGAACTTAGCAATCCTGCTGTGTGGGACTTACTGGAGGTAATAGGAGGAGTAGTTGGCCCCCAAGGATATCCTTGGGGGCCAACTACCCCTCCTGTTACCTCCAGTAGGTCAAACACAGTGGGGCCACGCCCCCCTTTCGCCACCACTCTGCAAACCCACCCCCTGGCACACTACTGGTTGGGGGATGAAGTCCACTTTACTCCCGAGAGACTTTGAGGGCCAAGAAGCCCTCCTGGTACCTCCTGTAAGTTCTACGCAGTGGAATTCCTAAGCGCTGGTCGGAGGCCCAGCCCCATTTCTCCAGCACTCTGTAAACGCGACTACTAGTTAAAGAAGCATTTGAATGCAATAGGTCTCGCATTTGCGAGAGTTACAGCTATTGGTGTTGTAAATGTAAAAGTTTTTTACTAATGTGTTTTGGAGTGGAGTTGATGTACGTTGTGTGTAGTGAAATTGTGTGGTATGTTGTGCAGTGAAATTATGTAGATAGAAAGTATGTGGTATTTAGTGTATAGGAATTATGTAGAGTGGGATTATGTGTTATGAAGAGTAATTATGTGGTATGGTAGTCTGTGTTGTGGAGTGGTAATTAACCTCAGGTTTAGTCTTCCTCATTTCCATAGAAGCTAAACTATAAACTCAATGAGACAAAAAAAAGAAGGAACCACTGAGGAGCACTTCTGGACCCAGTCAGGGGTATGAGCAGGGTCACTGGAATTAGGCGACTGTTCGGCTGTACCGATTTTTGCATAATTATTCATTTTCTGGGTTTGCCACATAATCCATCATCTGCTGCATAATCTGCAGATTTGAACAAAAAAAACCTTGTTTCTAGCTCAAATGTTACCAAAAATGCAGCGACAAGTGTTACAGCATGGTGGAAGGCCCTTTCCAAAGCTGGAATGGTCACCTGTTACTTATTGCTAAATGTGGGTGCTAAATTGGTACTAATGGTGCGCAAACCACTCTTGCTTCTTTCTGCGCCTCTCTTGCCTTTTTCTGCATTTCTCTTGCTTCTTTCTGCACCTTTCTTCCTTTTTCTGCACTTCTCTTGCCTCTTTCTGCACCTCTTTTCTACTTTCTGCACCTCCCTTCTTTCTGCACCTCTTGCTTCTTTCTGCACCTCTCTTGCTTCTTTTTTCTGCACCTCTCTTGCCTCTTCGTGCACCTCTCTTGCCTCCTCCTGCACTTCTCTTACCTCTTTCTGCACCTCGCTTGCTTCTTTCTGCACAACCCTTGCTTCTTTTTGCACCTCTCTTGCTTCTTTCTGCACCTCTGTTGCTTCTTTCTGCAGTTCTCTTGCTTCTTTCTTCACCTCTCTTGCTTCTTTCTGCACCCCTCTTCCCTCTTTCTGCACCTTTGTTGCCTGTTTCTGCACGTCTCTTGCCTCTGTCTGCAGTCCTCTTGCCTCTTTCTGTACTTCCCTTGCCTTTTTCTGCATTTCTGTTGCTTCTTTCTGCACTTCTCTTGCCTCTTTCTGCACCCCTGTTGCCTCTTTCTGCACCTCTGTTGCTTCTTTCTGTACCCCTCTGGCCTTTTTCTGCACCCCTCTTGCCTTTTTCTGCAACCCTCTTCCCTCTTTCTGCTCCACTCTTGCTTCTTTCTGTACCTCTGTTCCCTCTTTCTGCACCCCTTTTCTTTCTTTCTGCACCTCTCTTGCCTCTTTTTACACTTCTCTGTCCTCTTTCCCCACCTCTGTTGCTTCTTTCTACACTTCTCTTGCCTCTCACTCCACCCCTCTTGCCTCTTTCTGCACCTCTGTTGCTTCTTTCTGCACCCCTCTTGCCTCTTTCTGTACCCCTCTTCCCTATTTCTGAACCTCCTTCCTTTTTTTCTCCACCCCTCTTGCCTCTTTCTGCACGTCTGTTGCCTCTTTCTGCATTTCTGTTGCATTTTGTCTGCACTTCTCTTGCCCCTATCTACATTTCTCTTGCTTCTTTCTGCACTTCTCTTGCATCTTTCATCACTCCTCTTGCCTCTTTCAGCACCTCTGTTGCTTCTTTCTGCACTTCGCTGGCTTCTTTCTGCACCTCTCTTGCTTCTTTCTGCACCCCTCATGCCTCTTGCTGCACCCCTCTTCCCTATTTCTGCACTTCCCTTGCCTCTTTCTGCACCTCTCCTGCCTCTTTCTGTAGTTCTCTTGCCTCTTTCTGCACCTCTATTGCTTCTTTTTGCACTTCTCTTGCCTCTTTCTGTATTTCTGTTGCTTCTTTCTGCACTTCTCTTTCCTCTTTCTGCACTCCTCTTGCCTCTTTCTGCACCCCTGTTGCTTTTTTCTGCACTTCTCTTTCCTCTTTCTGCATTCCTCTTGCCTCTTTCTGCATCTCTGTTGGTTCTTTCTACACCCCTCCTGCCTCTTTCTGCGCCCCTTTTTCCCTCTTTCTGCACCTCACTTGCCTTTTTCAGCACCCCTGTTCCCTCTTTCTGCACCTTTCTTGCCTGTTTCTGCACCTTTCTTACCTCTTTCTGCACCTCTGCTGCTTCTTTCTGCACTTCCTATTCCTCTTTCTGCACCTCTCTTGCTTCATTCAGCACTTCGCTGGCCTCTTTCTGCACCTCTCTTACTTCTTTCAGCACTTCGCTTGCCTCTTTCTGCACCCCTCTTCCCTCTTTCTGCACCCCTTTTCCCACTCTCTGCACCTCTGTTGCCTGTTTCTGCACCACTCTTGCCTCTGTCTCCAGTTCGCTTGCCTCTTTCTGCACTTCTCTTGTCTCTTTCTGCATTTCTGTTGCTTCTTTCTGCACTTCTCTTGCCTCTTTCTGCACCCCTCTTGCCTCTTTCTGCACCTCTGTTGTTTCTTTCTGCACTTCTCTTGCTTCTTTCTGCACCTCGATTGCTTCTTGCTGTACCCCTCTGCCCTTTTTCTGCACCCTTCTTGCCTCTTTCTGCGCCCCTCTTACCACTTTCTGTACCTCTCTTGCCTCTTTCCACACCTCTCTTCCCCCTTTCTGCACCCCTTTTCCCTCTTTCTGCACTTCTCTGGCCGCTTTCCATACTTCTCTTCCCCCTTTCTGCACCCCTCTTGCCTCTTTCTGTACCCCTCTTCCCTCTTTCAGCACCTCTGTTGCTTCTTTCTGCACTTCTCTTGCTTCTTTCTGCACCTCTCTTGCTTCTTTCTGCACCCCTCTTGCCTCTTTATGCACCCCTCTTCCCTCTTTCTGTATTTCTTTTGCCTCTTTCTGCACCTCTCCTGCCTCTTTCTGTAGTTCTCTTGCCTCTTTCTGCACCTCTGTTGCTTCTTTCTGCACTTCTCTTGCCTCTTTCTGTATTTCTGTTGCTTCTTTCTGTACTTCTCTTTCCTCTTTCTGCACTCCTCTTGCCTCTTTCTGCACCTCTGTTGCTTTTTCTGCACTTCTCTTTCCTCTTTCTGCACTCCTCTTGCCTCTTTCTGCATCTCTGTTGGTTCTTTCTACACCCCTCCTGGCTCTTTCTGCACCTATCTTGCCTTTTTCAGCACTGCTGTTCCCTCTTTCTGCACCTCTCATGCCTGTTTCTGCACCCCTTTTGCCTCTTTCTGCACCTCTTCTGCTTCTTTCTGCACTTCTCTTTCCTCTTTCTGCACCCCTCTTGCGTCTTTCTGCACCTCTGTTGCTGCTTTCTGCACTAAGCTTGCCTCTTTCTGTACCCCTCTTGCATCTTTCTGCACCTCTGTTGCTGCTTTCTACTCTTCTCTTGCTTCTTTCTGCACCTTTCTTGCTTCTTTCTGTACCTCTCTTGTCTCTTTCTGCATCTCTCTTGCTTCTTTATGCACCTCTCTTGCTTCTTTCTGCACTTCTCTTGCCTTTTTCTGTACTTCTCTTGCCTTTTTCTGTACTTCTCTTGCCTCTTTCTGTACTCAAATGGGAAGTACAAGCTGTCAAGTTTAAAAGTCTGCGTGCTTTCGTGACTGAGGTATGTGTCTACTTGCACATGTATTCTCACATGTGTTATGCATCTGAAGATGGTAGCTTAAAAAGTGGGTAGCTTCTCCTATAGGTGGTCAAATGTTCTCAGTTCTGCTCTGTCATTCGGTTGCACAGGCAGACATGTCTTATGTATATAGGTGTTATAGAGCCCCTCAAATATACTATTGAATACCCATGTGCCCTGTATTATGAGCAGAAAGAAATACATACACCTTCTTGTACACAAATTTACAGAGTATGCTGTTTGAAACACAGGTATTCAAGTATTTGTATGTTTATTTTTATGTAACATGTCACTAAGTAAAAGCAGAGACACATGTATGCATACCTTCACAAACTTGGTGAGACTTACAAAAGTAATATGGTTAGCATTGCTGTTTTACATTTGGTACGCCTAACATTCTGAGCAGTCGATGAATAGTGAACCTTCAAGAGAAAAGTGAGGTTTAAGACATCTTGGGAGAAGGATTACTGATTAGGCTACTTTGTTTGAGTCTGTGGAAAGGTACAGACAAAGTAGGCCTCTTTCTGCACCTCTTTTGCTTCTTTCTGCACTTCTCTTGCTTCTTTCTCCACCTTTCTTCCTCTTTCTGGACTTCTGTTGCCTCTTTCTGCATTTGTCTTGCTTCTTTCTGTACCTTTCTTCCTCTTTCTGCACCTCTCTTCCCTCTTTCTGCACTTCTCTTGCTTCTTTCTGCGCCTTTCTTCATCTTTCTGTGCATGTTCTACCTATGTAGGCATAGTTAGAAATTAACATTTAAAAAACCTTAGAAATTCACTGAAAAACCAGAGGTTTCAGGGACGTTATAGTTAGTAATTAGCATTTAAAAAACCTTAGAGATTCACTGAAAAAAACAGAGGTTTCGGGGACGTTATAGTTAGGAATTAGCATTTAAAAAAACCTTAGAAATTCACTGAAAAAACAACAGATTTCAGGGACGTTATAGTTAAGCTGATATTTCACTCGTACAAAAGCAGAGAAATTCAGCCGTTATAGTTAGCTGAGCTAACTATAACTCATGCCCCCGCAATGCACTGCTGATGACATCACATATTACATCATTCATGACATGGTCAGTGACATCACTAATGACATCACTGATGAAATCTCAAATGATATTACTGATGACATCATCCACCTAATATCTGATGCACCTCCTCACACCCTAATATAACCTTTCATACACCCACTCTAAAATACAGGCTACCATTTTTGAAACCATAGACACATCAGTGCTAGTTAGTACATACCAACTCACTGATTCATAGGTCTACACACACATCCACTCACTCACCCATACAGTTACTCATACGCGCAGTCACTCATCAATACAGCCACTGATATATGCACTCATACACCCATAGAGACACTCACACACCACCACTCACCCATAGATTTACTCACACACCTAGTCAGTCACCCAAAAAATCAATCATGATGCAATTTACTCACCTATGCAGTTATACACACACCACCTCACTTATTCATACAGATAGTAACACATACTTACTCTCTTCTACAATCACTGACATAAGCACACACTCATCCATACAGCCACTCTCACAATCACTCACTCTCACATATAGTTACTTATATACTCCAACACTCACATATTCTGCCTTTCACATATGTAGTTACTCACATATATACCACTGAGACATCCATTCACTTACCAACACAGCCATACGCACACTCACTCACCCATACAGCCCCTTGCAGATGCACTCATGAACCCATACACCCAGTGAATCACCCACTCACACATCCAGTCACCCTCCCCCCACACAGACACTCAGGCACCCATACAGGTACTCAGACAACAAATCATTAACCCATATAGACACTCATGTAGCTACTCACCAACCCATGTAGCCACTTACACACCAATTGACAGACTGATACAGACATTCACAAAGATTAGTCATTCACCCATGCGTTCACTAAAACACATTGTATCACTCACTTATACAGTCAGTCACGCACTCACTAAATCATCAATTCAGACACTCATCCACCCACTCATTCTTTAATACACCTTGGCGTATATTTATATATAACATTCTTAAACTTTTTAGAAACACTCACACTCCCCGGATGATGTCATCAGTGATGTCATCAGTGATGTCATTTGAGATGTCATCAGTGATGTCATCAGTGGTGTCACTGACCTTGTCATGAGTGATGTAATATGTGATGTCATCCGCAGTGCATTGTGGGGGCACAAGTTATAGTTAGCTCAGCTAACTATAACGGCTGAATTTCTCTGCTTTTGTACGAGTGAAATGTCAGCCTAACTATAACGTTCCTGAAACCCGTGTATTTTTTCAAGGAATATATATATATATATATATATATATTATCTACTGGCGGTCGCCAGTAGATAGTTATAGTTAAAACCTATTATCCATAGGAAATCCGCGACATTCTATTTGAAATAACGTTGGCGCCGGTTAACGAATCTTCGTGAAAGTTTCCAACTTGTTGGGGCGCTCCGGTCCGCTCCTACCCTGAAAGTCTCGGGGTGATACGTCAAGCGGGGGCTGAGAAAAAAGGGGGGTCCCAAAACGTGTTTTCCCCATTCATTTTTCCATAGGAACCTTTAGTCGCAGCTACAGCCCGAACTGCTGAACGGAATTACACCAAATTTGGCAAAGAGGTAGCCCTTGGTTCAGTGTCGTGCCTTTTGCTTAAATGGTGTAAATCCGTTCAGTAGTTCCTGAGAAAATCAAAAGTAAAGTCACATATATATCTGGGCGGAGCCTAACCACACATGTCATCGTGAGATCTGATTGGCTGTCAGCACTTCATCCTGGAATTTCTGGCAGCCATCTTGGGACCAATATAAATGATAGTACCTCATTGAAATGCATTGTAGTGAATAGAAGATTTTGAGGGTCACCAAAAGGAGAACTATAAAGGGTGATAACAGGCTTTAGTTACATTAGAATGTATTTGTTGACGGTACCATACTAATTTTAGGAATTGTGGTGTATTCCAAGGTGATTTTACCATGTGAAAAACCTTCTGCTGGGATATCATGAATCATGTTTGAGAGAACACTATTTTCTCATGCTTGTCCCATGGAGGTTTGGAAGGTGCTCCAGAAGCTAAAATGAGAGCATATTTTCTGTAAATTCACATTATCTTTCTCACTCATGTGAGAATGAAGTCTGACATTCTCAGTAAAACATGTACATCCAACAAGGGCAGAGACTGTCAGTTGATTCCTTTGTGTTCTACTGCAGCTTCCCAGAGTGTTCTAAAGAACAACTAGAGTGCTAACAGCCTTACTTATGACAAAAGTATGGCACACCTGAAGCCATCTTGATTGGAATAAACTGGTAACACTTAAAACATTTAATTTAAAAAGGAACAAAATGATGGGGTTCATTTTGTCATAGAAATTATGGTTAGTGCTGTAGAAAGAAAAATTAGGACATGTTTCAAGTGTGATCTCAAATATCTTCCTGTTATATTTCAACAGGAGCAGCCTGCCAGTTGATGCCTTTGTGTTCTACTGCAGCTTCCCAGAGTGTTCTAAAGAACAACTAGAGTGCTAACAGCCTTACTTATGACAAAAGTATGGCACACCTGAAGCCATCTTGATTGGAATAAACTGGTAACACTTAAAACATTTAATTTAAAAAGGAACAAAATGATGGGGTTCATTTTGTCATAGAAATTATGGTTAGTGCTGTAGAAAGAAAAATTAGGACATATTTCAAGTGTGATCTCAAATATCTTCCTGTTATATTTCAACAGGAGCAGCCTGCCAGTTGATGCCTTTGTGTTCTACTGCAGCTTCCCAGAGTGTTCTAAAGAACAACTAGAGCGCTAACAGCCTTACTTATGACAAAAGTATGGCACACCTGAAGCCATCTTGATTGGAATAAACCGGTAACACTTAAAACATTTAATTTAAAAAGGAACAAAATGAGGGGTTCTTTTTTAAATAGAAATTATGGTTAGTGCTGCAGAAAGAAAAATTAGGGCATGTTTTAAGTGAGATCTCAAATCCTCTTCTATTTCATTAGAAAATTCTGACATGCAGACTGAAACAATCACTTTCAATACCAGCAGCAGACTACCAGTTAACTCCCTGGTGAGCAGTAGCTTTACTCCAGTGATCTAATGAGCAACTAGAGTGCTAACATTCTGAATTTATGGCAGATGTGAGACACATCTGAATGCCTTCTTGATGGAATCAAAGTAAAAAACTGAAAGCATTTCCTACTGAGGAGACTGCAGTAAATGAAGAAATTAGGAAACTTCATAACAAAGAAGTCTTCCAAGATGGCCACCAGTGAAAACAGAGCCCAAATGTAGCACAAATATTACCCAGATGTAGCCCACATATAGCCCAATGACAAAAGTGTGCAAAACACTTTATTTTTAGTTTTTTTGCAGTTTTATGTAGTGCAGACTGGTCAGGTATTGGAGCTTTGCATCTTAAAACATGACCCCCCTATACTACAAAAACACCACTGCACTATCCTAAACCCTAAAACACTACCCCCAGCACGACCCCCTACACTACCCAAACACCACTGCACTAACCTAAATCCTAAAACACTACCACCAGCACGACCCCCTACACTACCCAAACACCACTGCACTATCCTAAAACATGACCCCTACACTACACAAACACCACTGCACTACCCTAAACCCTAAAACACTACCCCCAGCACGACCCCCTACACTACACAAGCACCACTGCACTACCCTAAACCCTAAAACACTACCCCCAGCACGACCCCCTACACTACCCAAACACCACTGCACTAACCTAAATCCTAAAACACTACCCCCAGCATGACCCCCTACACTACCCAAACACCACTGCACTACCCTAAAACATGACCCCCTACACTACACAAACACCACTGCACTACCCTAAACCCTAAAACACTACCCCCAGCACAACCCCCTACACTACACAAGCACCACTGCACTACCCTAAACCCTAAAACACTACCCCCAGCATGACCCCCTACACTACACAAACACCACTGCACTACCCTAAACCCTAAAACACTACCCCCAGCACGACCCTCTACACTACCCAAACACCACTGCACTAACCTAAATCCTAAAACACTACCCCCAGCATGACCCCCTACACTACCCAAACACCACTGCACTACCCTAAAACATGACCCCCTACACTACACAAACACCACTGCACTACCCTAAACCCTAAAACACTACCCCCAGCACGACCCCCTACACTACACAAGCACCACTGCACTACCCTAAACCCTAAAACACTACCCCCAGCACGACCCCCTACACTGCCCGAACACCACTGCACTGCCCTAAACCCTGAAACACCACCCCCTTCACGACCCCCTACACTGCCCGAACACCACTGCACTGCCCTAAACCCTGAAACATCACCCCCAGCACAACCCCCTACACTGCCTGAGCACCATTGCTCTGCCCTAAACCCTGAAACACCAGCCCCAGCACGACCCCCTACACTGCCCGAACACCACTGCACTGCCCTAAACCTTGAAACACCAGCCCCAGCACGACCCCCTACACTGCCCGAACACCACTGCACTGCCCTAAACCCTGAAACACCAGCCCCAGCAAGACCCCCTACACTGCCCGAACACCACTGCATTGCCCTAGACTCTGAAACACCAGCCCCAGCAAGACCCCCTACACTGCCCGAACACCACTGCACTGCCCTAAACCCTGAAACACCAGCCCCAGCACGACCCCCTACACTGCCCGAACACCACTGCACTGCCCTAAACCCTGAAACACCAGCCCCAGCACCACCCCCTACACTGCCCGAACACCACTGCACTGCCCTAAACCCTGAAACACCAGCCCTAGCACCACCCCCTACAATGCCCGAACACCACTGTACTGCCCTAAACCCTGAAACACCACCCCTGCACCGCCCCCTACACTGCCCGAACACCACTGCACTGCCCTAAACCCTGAAACACCACCCCCTGCACGACCCCCTACACTGCCCGAACACCACTGCACTGCCCTAAACCCTGAAACACCACCCCTGCACCACCCCCTACACTGCCCGAACACCACTGCACTGCCCTAAACCCTGAAACACCACCCCCAGCATGACCCCTTTACTGCTCGAACACCACTGCACTGCCCCAAACCCTGAAACACCACCCCCAGCATGACCCCCTACACTGCCCGAACACCACTGCCCTAAACCCTAAAACACCACCCCTGCATGACCCCCTACACTGCCCGAACACCACTGCACTGCCCTAAACCCTGAAACACCACCCCCTGCACGACCCCCTACACTGCCTGAACACCACTGCACTGCCCTAAACCCTGAAACACCACCCCCAGCACGACCCCCTACACTGCCCGAACACCACTGCACTACCCTAAATCCTAAAACACTACCACCAGCACGACCCCCTACACTACCCAAACACCACTGCACTACCCTAAAACATGACCCCCTACACTACACAAACACCACTGCACTACCCTAAACCCTAAAACACTACCCCCAGCACGACCCCCTACACTACACAAGCACCACTGCACTACCCTAAACCCTAAAACACTACCCCCAGCACGACCCCCTACACTACACAAACACCACTGCACTACCCTAAACCCTAAAACACTACCCCCAGCACGACCCCCTACACTACCCAAACACCACTGCACTAACCTAAATCCTAAAACCCTACCCCCAGCATGACCCCCTACACTACCCAAACACCACTGCACTACCCTAAAACATGACCCCTACACTACACAAACACCACTGCACTACCCTAAACCCTAAAACACTACCCCCAGCACGACCCCCTACACTACACAAGCACCACTGCACTACCCTAAACACTAAAACACTACCCCCAGCACGACCCCCTACACTACACAAACACCACTGCACTACCCTAAACCCTAAAACACTACCCCCAGCACGACCCTCTACACTACCCAAACACCACTGCACTAACCTAAATCCTAAAACACTACCCCCAGCATGACCCCCTACACGACCCAAACACCACTGCACTACCCTAAAACATGACCCCCTACACTACACAAACACCACTGCACTACCCTAAACCCTAAACACTACCCCCAGCACGACCCCCTACACTACACAAGCACCACTGCACTACCCTAAACCCTAAAACACTACCCCCAGCACGACCCCCTACACTGCCCGAACACCACTGCACTGCCCTAAACCCTGAAACACCACCCCCTTCACGACCCCCTACACTGCCCGAACACCACTGCACTGCCCTAAACCCTGAAACATCAACCCCAGCACAACCCCTACACTGCCTGAGCACCATTGCTCTGCCCTAAACCCTGAAACACCAGCCCCAGCACGACCCCCTACACTGCCCGAACACCACTGCACTGCCCTAAACCTTGAAACACCAGCCCCAGCACGACCCCCTACACTGCCCGAACACCACTGCACTGCCCTAAACCCTGAAACACCAGCCCCAGCAAGACCCCCTACACTGCCCGAACACCACTGCATTGCCCTAGACTCTGAAACACCAGCCCCAGCAAGACCCCCTACACTGCCCGAACACCACTGCACTGCCCTAAACCCTGAAACACCAGCCCCAGCACGACCCCTACACTGCCCGAACACCACTGCACTGCCCTAAACCCTGAAACACCAGCCCCAGCACCACCCCCTACACTGCCCGAACACCACTGCACTGCCCTAAACCCTGAAACACCAGCCCCAGCACCACCCCCTACAATGCCCGAACACCACTGTACTGCCCTAAACCCTGAAACACCACCCCTGCACCGCCCCTACACTGCCCGAACACCACTGCACTGCCCTAAACCCTGAAACACCACCCCCTGCACGACCCCTTACACTGCCCGAACACCACTGCACTGCCCTAAACCCTGAAACATCACCCCCTGCACCACCCCCTACACTGCCCGAACACCACTGCACTGCCCTAAACCCTGAAACACCACCCCCAGCATGACCCCTTTACTGCTCGAACACCACTGCACTTCCCCAAACCCTGAAACACCACCCCCAGCATGACCCCCTACACTGCCCGAACACCACTGCCCTAAACCCTAAAACACCACCCCTGCATGACCCCCTACACTGCCCGAACACCACTGCACTGCCCTAAACCCTGAAACACCACCCCCTGCACGACCCCCTACACTGCCTGAACACCACTGCACTGCCCTAAACCCTGAAACACCACCCCCAGCACGACCCCCTACACTGCCCGAACACCACTGCACTACCCTAAACCCTAAAACACCACCCCCAGCACGACCCCCTACACTGCCCGAACACCACTGCACTGCCCTAAACCCTAGAACACTACCCCCAGCATGACCCCCTACACTACCCGAACACCACTGCACTACCATAAACCCTAAAATACTCCCCGCAGCACGACCCCCTACACTACCCGAACACGACTGCACTGCCCTAAACCCTAAAACACTCCCCCAGCACGACCCCCTACACTACCCGAACACCACTGCACTGCCCTAAACCCTAAACACTACCCCCAGCACGACCCCCTACACTACCCAAACACCACTGCACTGCCCTAAACCCTGAAACACCACCCCCAGCATGACCCCCTTTACTGCTCGAACACCACTGCACTGCCCCAAACCCTGAAACACCACCCCCAGCATGACCCCCTACACTGCCCGAACACCACTGCCCTAAACCCTAAAACACCACCCCTGCATGACCCCCTACACTGCCCGAACACCACTGCACTGCCCTAAACCCTGAAACACCACCCCTGCACGACCCCCTACACTGCCTGAACACCACTGCACTGCCCTAAACCCTGAAACACCACCCCCAGCACGACCCCCTACACTGCCCGAACACCACTGCACTACCCTAAATCCTAAAACACTACCACCAGCACGACCCCCTACACTACCCAAACACCACTGCACTACCCTAAAACATGACCCCTACACTACACAAACACCACTGCACTACCCTAAACCCTAAAACACTACCCCCAGCACGACCCCCTACACTACACAAGCACCACTGCACTACCCTAAACCCTAAAACACTACCCCCAGCACGACCCCCTACACTACACAAACACCACTGCACTACCCTAAACCCTAAAACACTACCCCCAGCACGACCCCCTACACTACCCAAACACCACTGCACTAACCTAAATCCTAAAACCCTACCCCCAGCATGACCCCCTACACTACCCAAACACCACTGCACTACCCTAAAACATGACCCCCTACACTACACAAACACCACTGCACTACCCTAAACCCTAAAACACTACCCCCAGCACGACCCCCTACACTACACAAGCACCACTGCACTACCCTAAACACTAAAACACTACCCCCAGCACGACCCCCTACACTACACAAACACCACTGCACTACCCTAAACCCTAAAACACTACCCCCAGCACGACCCTCTACACTACCCAAACACCACTGCACTAACCTAAATCCTAAAACACTACCCCCAGCATGACCCCCTACACGACCCAAACACCACTGCACTACCCTAAAACATGACCCCCTACACTACACAAACACCACTGCACTACCCTAAACCCTAAACACTACCCCCAGCACGACCCCTACACTACACAAGCACCACTGCACTACCCTAAACCCTAAAACACTACCCCCAGCACGACCCCTACACTGCCCGAACACCACTGCACTGCCCTAAACCCTGAAACACCACCCCCTTCACGACCCCCTACACTGCCCGAACACCACTGCACTGCCCTAAACCCTGAAACATCAACCCCAGCACAACCCCCTACACTGCCTGAGCACCATTGCTCTGCCCTAAACCCTGAAACACCAGCCCCAGCACGACCCCTACACTGCCCGAACACCACTGCACTGCCCTAAACCTTGAAACACCAGCCCCAGCACGACCCCCTACACTGCCCGAACACCACTGCACTGCCCTAAACCCTGAAACACCAGCCCCAGCAAGACCCCCTACACTGCCCGAACACCACTGCATTGCCCTAGACTCTGAAACACCAGCCCCAGCAAGACCCCCTACACTGCCCGAACACCACTGCACTGCCCTAAACCCTGAAACACCAGCCCCAGCACGACCCCCTACACTGCCCGAACACCACTGCACTGCCCTAAACCCTGAAACACCAGCCCCAGCACCACCCCCTACACTGCCCGAACACCACTGCACTGCCCTAAACCCTGAAACACCAGCCCCAGCACCACCCCCTACAATGCCCGAACACCACTGTACTGCCCTAAACCCTGAAACACCACCCCCTGCACCGCCCCTACACTGCCCGAACACCACTGCACTGCCCTAAACCCTGAAACACCACCCCCTGCACGACCCTTACACTGCCCGAACACCACTGCACTGCCCTAAACCCTGAAACATCACCCCCTGCACCACCCCCTACACTGCCCGAACACCACTGCACTGCCCTAAACCCTGAAACACCACCCCCAGCATGACCCCCTTTACTGCTCGAACACCACTGCACTTCCCCAAACCCTGAAACACCACCCCCAGCATGACCCCCTACACTGCCCGAACACCACTGCCCTAAACCCTAAAACACCACCCCTGCATGACCCCCTACACTGCCCGAACACCACTGCACTGCCCTAAACCCTGAAACACCACCCCCTGCACGACCCCCTACACTGCCTGAACACCACTGCACTGCCCTAAACCCTGAAACACCACCCCCAGCACGACCCCCTACACTGCCCGAACACCACTGCACTACCCTAAACCCTAAAACACCACCCCCAGCACGACCCCTACACTGCCCGAACACCACTGCACTGCCCTAAACCCTAGAACACTACCCCCAGCATGACCCCTACACTACCCGAACACCACTGCACTACCATAAACCCTAAAATACTCCCCGCAGCACGACCCCTACACTACCCGAACACGACTGCACTGCCCTAAACCCTAAAACACTCCCCCAGCACGACCCCCTACACTACCCGAACACCACTGCACTGCCCTAAACCCTAAACACTCCCCCAGCACGACCCCCTACACTACCCAAACACCACTGCACTACCCTAAACCCTAAAACACTAACCCCAGCACGACCCCCTACACTACCCAAACACCACTGTACTACCCTAAACCCTAAAACACTCCCCCCAGGACGACTCCCTACACTACCCAAACACCACTGCACTACCCTAAACCCTAAATCTACCCCCAGCATGACCCCCTACACTACACAAACACCACTGCACTACCCTAAACCTACCCCCAGCATGACCCCCTACACTACACAAACACCACTGCACTACCCTAAACCCTAAATCTAACCCCAGCATGACCCCCTACACTACACAAACACCACTGCACTACCCTAAACCCTAAAACACTACCCCCAGCACGACCCTCTTCACTACCTAAACACAACTGCACAATTTATTACAGGCGTTGCAACGCAGGCCTGTGGTGCTTACTGGAAGTACCTGGTGGGCTGGTTGGGCCCCAGGGACTCTCAGGATTCAAGGTGACCTAATCCCCCAACTTAAAACGCGCCACGGGGCGCGTTTGCACAGTGGTGAAGGGAGGGCGGGGCCTCAGGTGACATGTGCGCAAACACGCCCTGTGGTGCGTTTTAAGTTGGGGAGTTAATTCCCTTTGAATCCTGGGGACCAACTAGCCCACCAGGTACCTTCAGTAAGCACAACAGAGTTGCGTTGCAGAGAGGTGAAAAAGGTGCGTGGCCTCGGAACGCCTCTCTGCAACTCAGCTCTGTGGTCCTAACTGTAGGTACCTGGGGGGCTAGTTGGGCCCCAGGGACCCTCAGGATTCAAGGGGACTTAATCCCGCAACTTAAAACGCGCCATGGGGCGCGTTTGCACACATGTCACCTCAGGCCCCCTCCCTTCACCACTGTGCAAACGCGCACTGGCTCTGGTTAGTCAGAGTCAGTTACCACCAGTACCCGTCTGAAAAAGTTGTGGGCACAGGATGATTTTGCAACAAGGCCTCTTTCTGCTCCTCTGTTGGTTCTTTCTGCACATCTTTTGCTTCTTTCTGTGCGTTTTTCTTCTTTCTTCACATGTCCTACCTCTGTTGGCATAGTTAGAAACTAGCATTTAAAAAACCTTTGAAATTCACTTAAAAAATCATAGGTTTCAGGCACGTTATAGTTAGAAATTAGCATTTAAAAAACCTTTGAAATTCACTGAAAAAAACCATAGGTTTCAGGCACGTTATAGTTAGAAATTAGCATTTAAAAAACCTTTGAAATTCACTGAAAAAACCATAGGTTTCAGGCACGTTATAGTTAGAAATTAGCATTTAAAAAACCTTTGAAATTCACTGAAAAAACCATAGGTTTTAGGGACAGTTATAGTTAGTTGGACATTGCACTCATACAAAACCCGTGAAATTCCCCTATTATAGTTAGTTCAGCTAACTATAACTCGCGCCCCCGCAATGCACTGCTGATGACGTCACATATTACATCACTCATGACATGGTCAGTGACATCACTGATGACATCACTGATGACATCTCAAATGACATCACTGATGACATCATCCATGTGATAATTTCATGCATCTTCTCACACCCTAATATAACTTTTGATACACCCACTCTAAATTACAGACTGCCATTCTCAAAACCATAGACACTCCAACACCAAAAACTACATACCCACTCACTGATTCTTAGGTCTACACACACATCCACTCACTCCCCTGTACAGTCACTCATACTTACAGTCACTCAGTACAGGACTATCATATGCACTCATACACCTATATAAACACTCACACACCGCCACTCATCCATAGAGGTACTCACACACCTAGTCAGTCATGCAAAAAATTAATCACACACCCATTTACTCACCTATACAGTTATACACACACCAGCTCACTTACTCATACAAATACTAGCACATTCTTACGCTCTTATACAATAACTGATACAAGCACACACGCATCCATACAGCCACTCTCACAATAACACACTCTCACTTATAGCCATTTAAATACTCTAACACACATATATACTGCCTTTTACATATGTAGTTACTTGCACATGTACCACTGAGATATACATTCACTCACTAACACACCCATACACACACTCACCCACCCAAGCAGTCCATCACAGATGCACTCTTGAAATCATGCACCCAGTGAATCACCCACTCACACATCTATGTATAGAGTCACACACACCCCACCCACACAAACACTCAGGCAGCCATACAGATACTCAGAGAACCAATCAATAACCCATATAGACACTCATGTAGCTATTCGCAAATCCATGCATCCACTTACACACCAACAAACAGACGGATACAGACATTCACACAGTTTAGTCACTAACCCATGCATTCAGTAAGATACGTTTAATCACTCACTTGTAGAGTCAGTCACTCACGTACTAAATCATCCATTCAGACACTTATACACCCACTCATTCTTCAATACGCCTTTCCCTATATATATTAAACATATTTAAACTTTACAGAAACACACAGTCACTGGATGATGTCATCAGTGATGTCATCAGTGATGTCATTTGAGATGTCATCAGTGATGTCATCAGTGATGTCACTGACCATGTCATGAGTGATGTAATATGTGACGTCATCAGCAGTGCATTGCGGGGCGCGAGTTATAGTTAGCTGAACTAACTATAATAGGGGAATTTCACGGGTTTTGTATGAGTGCAATGTCCAACTAACTATAACTGTCCCTAAAACCTATGGTTTTTTCAGTGTATATATATATATATATATATATATATATATATATATATATATATATATATATATATATATATATATATATATATATATATATATATATATATATATATATATATATATATAGGAAATGTGGTCCTATGGGACATGCACCTATATAGAAAGGAGGCCAACAGGCAACTCATCCTCTCTGAGAACTATGTGAGATTAAGTAGGGAATCATATGATGAGGCACCAACACATACTACACGAAACTTGGGAACTGGAGACAACAGGAGTATCTGGGGGAGGGGGAATACAGATTCCTTTACACCAAAACTCCAATGGCACCCTGTTTTTCCATGCTGCCGAAGGTCCATAAAGATAATATCAATCCACCAGGGAGGCCCATAGTATCAGCTAATGGAAGCCTCCTGGAAAATACTTCAGTTTTCCTGGATGCTTTTCTTTTTCCCTATGTCCTCAGCCTCCCATCCTATTGCAGGGATAGCACAGACTTTATTAATAAGGTTGAGGGCTTCTCAAGGCAGGATAACCTCTGGCTGGTTACTATTGATGTAGTGTCCCTATATACATGCATCAAACACAGTGATGGGATTAAAGCATGTAAACATTTCTTCAGGGACAAGTCCATCTTCCTATATGAGCATTCTATGATGTTGATTGAGATGCTGAGTTTTTGCCTGGAGAATAACTTCTTCCTCTTTGAAGACAGGTGGCACAAGCAGATGGTCGGGACCGCCATGGGGAGTTGTTTTGCGCCAAGCTATGCCTGCATATTCATGGGGTGGTGGGAGGAACAGGTTGTGTGGATTGAGAAAAATGAACACTTGACCAGAAATATTGTATTCTGGACACGATTCATAGATGACATCTTCATGATATGGAGTGGTTCTAAAACTCTAGCTAGCGAACAATGATGTGAATCTCCGCTTCACACACAGATATGATCAAAAGGAGATGGACTTTTTGGATATCTGTGTGAGAATTGAAGAAGGTGTCATCTTAACTGAACTATATAGAAAAGCTACTGCAGGCAACAGCCTGCTACACGCTAACAGCCACCACCCACCAAGACTCAAGTGGAGTATCCCTTTTGGAGAGTTAGTGAGGGCTAGGCGTAATTGCAATACACAACAGGCGTATGAAAGAGAACAGGATATAATGCTGGAGAGATTCAGAAAAAGGGGATACCCCGAGAAAGTGCTTAAGGTAGCTAAGGAAAAGGCTGCAACACAGAATAGATCAGCCCTTTTGGTAAAACGACCAGAAACCAGGAAAGAAGGGAATATCATCAGAATGATCACCACCTTCAATATTGAGGCCACAGCAAAACGTGGCACCCTCAAAAGACATTGGCACATTGTCAAGAATGATCCGGTAATAGGTTCATTGGTCAGCACACACCCACTGGTGACATACAGAAAGGCACGTTCTTTAAAGGACATGCTAGTCAACAGTTACATGGGAGCAACTAAGCAACAAGGCTGGTTACAACAGCAAAAGGGTTTCTTTAAGTGAGGGAAGTGCAAGGCCTGTAGTGCCAGTAAAAACAGAAAAACATATCCACTACCAACAGGGAGAACAGGGGATATTAGAAAGTTTATGAACTGTAACACTGACCTCTGTGTGTATGTTATACTCTGTCCTTGTGAAAAGATGTACATAGGGAGCACCATCGTCCCTATGAAAAAGAGGATATTAGAACATATGCGAGCAATCAGACATGTTGATTTGAGTTACTCGACAGCACGACACTGGCTGAAGTACCATAACAAAAATGCTAACAGTCTGTCTTTCTTTGGTATTGACAGGGTTGCAGCGAACCCCAGAGGGGGAAATCGTGAGAAGCAACTGAGAATCCTGGAGTCAAAGTATATCATACTTCTCGATAGCAAGAGCCCCTTTGGAATTAACGAAGATGAGGAACTTTATGTCCACATTGGATAAGTACCCTAGATGAACCTTGTACCTGCTTTCATGGTGATCCATGTTTTCTCTGTATATACTGTGTCACGGTGAGGGCTCTCTACCGTGACCCAGTGTTAGCAGGTTTGAGAAACTTCACAGGAAGCGTAGTCTGCTTTAACTTTAATTTTCTTTTCTTTTATTTCTAGTAATTTCTCATTCCCCCACGTTTTGATTTTCTGGAACTGAACTCTGTCATCTTGAATTGAGTATACACCATCAATTAGCTGAGACTATCAGCTCTGTATCCCCTTGTTTTTTAGTGTTTTAGTTTTTAAGTTCCCCCCTCATCCCACCCACGCACCTTCCCCCCCTCCCCTTCTGTTTGTCTTAATTCAGGGTATGCACTTAGGGGCACACTTTTGGCGGCTGATCAGTAATGTTACAAAATTGGTTATGTCCTCGTATTCAGTGAACTTGAGTTGGTTCCCCATTAAGATTACTAAGGCCACTTGGCCATCATGTACTTTGCTGATGACTATTTTGAACATTATGAATATCAATATTTGTATTTATATGCAGTGTCTTGAGCAGTTGTATACTGCCACTTGGCTGAGGGCATTTCATAATGTACGAATGTGCGGGAGATCGTGGAACTGCTAATAAGTGATTGGCAGCACACGCTCGAATATTTAATATAATTTACGTATGCACGCAATATATTTGTTTTTATTTTGATCTTTATTGAAACTGCATTGAAAGACACAAATCAAAACAAAAATCTGTCTTCTACTCACAATGTCCTGGTGAGAACCACATGAAACGTAGATACAGTCTGTCTATGCTGGCTATGCATGTAACCAATTTTACTTTGTCCGTCCTTTATGTTTATTGTTTTACACTCTAAATGGTGGATGTGAACG
Organism: Calotriton arnoldi; assembly: GCA_963921515.1. NCBI lineage: Eukaryota > Metazoa > Chordata > Amphibia > Caudata > Salamandridae > Calotriton > Calotriton arnoldi. The sequence goes on from CAWUFW010007215.1 coordinate 252,510, forward strand.
GTGAAACTTTGGTTTGTGAAAAAGACCGTCCTGGTCGATACGCGTTGCCAATAATACACTTTGATTTCAAAAGTGACCCTGGTGTGCGAGTCTTTTTCTGTGGGTGCATTGGTTCAAAGTATTTCTCTTATATATATATTCTGTCAGTGTTGTACATTTGACGGGCATGCTACCAGATGGCTGGGGGTGCTCGATAAATGCCCGTTCCCAGACGAATGCTTAAAGACTCCTTGTCTGGGATAAACAAAAGGAATATGGCAATCCAAGCAGTGTATCCTCCAACTTTAATCAAAGTTCGGCACGAGTAAAGTGTCAGATGCATTTCGGCTTCATAAGCCTTCGTTATGATGCCTACATAGTCATTGCACAGTGTATTTAAACGTCTCCATCAGGTTACTAACATAACTGCAGGACTTAGCTTTAGTCCTCCAATTGCACCGCCAACAAGTGTTTGGTCCATTTCTCATTGCAATCCATCCACACAAGCTGTTCCTCCCACCATCCCATGAAAATGCAGGCATAACTACGAGCAAAACAATTGCCCATCATATTTCCAATCAATTGGCTATACCACGCCTCATTGAACAGAAAAACATTTTTTTTTTAAGACACTGAGGTATAATTGGTTTTACTTGCATATGAGGCAGCCTATTTGTTCTTTCCTGATCTATGAAGCCAACGCGCATGGAGATTTTGAATACTGGCTTGAGCGTGATACATCTCACTGAATGTGTCTCACACCCGACTATTTGCATTGCTGCACTTGCTTTCTTCCCGATCCCCCGTCACCAGTCTGTGTGCTTTCTTAAAACTCTTTTTTTTACTTGTTTATTTTTTTAAACGAGTTGCACTTTGATTGTTATGATAAAATAACTCAACAGCAATCATTGCAAGAGGAAATTCCCCCATTCATCTAATTTTATTTATTTTGTTTGACAAGCAAAACATCATTCTTTAGTCAATTTGTTTGTTGTGACAACAGCATGATTATGTATTTCGCTACATCTGTTTTCCATGTTTTCTCTTTGTAAGATGTGTTATAAGGTGGTTGAGCACAATGTCTGTCAGGCCGTGATGAAGACCTATTGGTTGAAACACTTTGCTGATTAAAGTACTTATACACCGTGAATTGCGAAACTCTTTTGCAGCAGCAATTGGACACTTTGCTTTCAAGTTACATACATTTAGGCAACAACCATTTTATGGTCCATTCACACATCTTTCATACATGCCACGCAAAGCAATTCACATCACCAATCATGGGCACAACACACACAAGGCTCACATAAAAAAAACTGGTTCATACACCAAAAGGACTGAAACACAATTTGCTCTACCACTCAACCACTCATTAGCCAATTTATTATACAAGCACACATCAAGGGAATCAATACACACATTCCACCAGCTTTCAGTCATGCATTCCACCAGCCAATGGCAACACATTCCATCAGTCAACAGCTACACTGTCTGCCAGCTAAATGGTACCCATTCCACCAGCCAACAGCCACACATTTCATCAGCCAACAGCCACACATTCTGTGATCCAACAGCCACACTATTACCAGTACACACATACTACTAGCCCCTATTGAGTTGATGCTTTGTCCACAGTTGCATGTTGACCATGAATATCTGTCTTCTACCTTCACTAGATCTTTATGAAAATAAACCTAGGCTAAGCTTTATCTACCTGTTCATGTCTATCTCACCCGGAGTCCTAATATGTTCACCTTTGCTAAAGCCTTACTATGGAAACCTAACCAGGCAAAGAAAAACATTCATTCTGCCCTGATCGCTGCCATCGATGACATTAGAACCTTCCTCAACCAGAGTGAAATGGTGGCCCTCGGCGACATTTGACCCTGTATCCCATCACATCCTCATCAAGAGGTTTCACCATGTCTGGATCCAGGGAGATGCCCTAAAATCACATCCTTCCTCATGGGACACATCCAGAGAGTCGGGCTACCACCCTTCACCTCTGAGCCTAAGAGCATCATCTGCTGCATCCCTCCAGGTTGATCCCTCAGCTCCACCCTGTTCAACACCTACATGATACCCCTGGCAGACATCGTCAGAATCCAGGGCCTCAACATCATATCCTACATAGACGACACCCAGCTCATCCTCTCACTCATGGAAGACACCCCCACCACTAGAACCAAATCCCACAACGCCATGAAGAGGGTTGCTGACTGGATGAAGACCAATTGCCTGAAGCTCACCACAGACAAGACGATAGTGCTGATTTTTGGGAACAACACCTTCACGTGGGACAACACCTTGTCGACCAACACCCTGACCATCAGACCATGCTCACAACCTCGGCATCATCCTGGACAGCAAGCTCACCATAAAATGCCAGATCACGACATTTTTATCTGCCTGCTTCCACACCCTCCGCATGCTTTGAAAGATTTTTAGATGGATCCCCATAAGCACCAAGAAATCAGCCACTCAAGCCCTTGTCACCAGCTGGCTGGACTACGGAAATCAGCTCTACGCTGGAATCACCACCAAACTCCTGAAGAGACTCCTGATGAAACAGAACTCAGTTGCCAGACTCATCCTCAACCTTCCTAAACAGACCTACATCACCCCCACCTCAGAAACCTCCACTGGCTCCCTGTCTAGAAGGGATTTCAGTTCAAGATACTGACACACCCCTTTAAGGCCCTCCATGACCAGGGAGTAGCATGCATCAACCAACAGTCCAGACTCCTGCACTCGCTCTCACACACACTCCCCCCATCTGCCTGAGCCACAGTAGAGGTCGTTACTTCTCTTACCTCACCACCAAGCCCTGCAATGACCCATCCCTTAGAACATCACCATCTCTCACAGAATTCAGAAAGGGACTCAAGACCTGGCTTTTGAATGACCCCAGTGAGACCTTACCACCTGGATACCCCCACGGGTGAGTAGCCATGCTTTACAAATACTGACTGATTGATTGATTGATTGATTTTTTTATGTGCTTTTAGCACATTCACTGCACTAAATCCAACTACTTCCAGTATGTGGTATTAAGTTGGTGGTGTCTGAGGATACACATGGAGCCCATTCCTCGGGCAGTGTGACCAAATCTACCTTTAGAAATGGAGTTAAACATTCTGGGGCAGACTCTACGAAATTCCCAAAAGGAACATCTTTGGAAAGGTTTTGGTGGACATGATTCTCAGTGAAAACTTGGTGCATGTCATATGCACCGTTATATGCAGTGCACTGAATGAAATGCACTTATAGTACAGTGGAGAAAACTTTAAACTACTAAAGTCGGTAAGAACATGGTGGCTGAAATCTCATTTAGAAAGAAAAAACAATAGATTAGAGTCCTTCTTACAAAATTAGATGGGCATATGTCAAAAACTACACAACTACTCAAATAATGGCACATTGGAAGGTTATTTATTCATCAACAGTAATTTGGGGTAGATAGTAACTCCTAATCTACGTGCTCCACTCAAGTCAATTTCCCAGATTGTCAGGTGAAGCAAGTTGAAAAACACAGGCCCTGCTGAGATGGGTACTGGGGCCAGTAATAGCTAGTCTTCTGCTTCTTTCCTTTCCAAGCACAAACTCTGCACCTGCAATATCAGTGAGTCTTTTGCTCTGTTACAAGACTACGGTTGTCAAAATGCCAATCCTGCAGCCTTGCAATGTCCTTCATGTTAGAAATTGAATTTCTGGTTGGCAGAGGTATGCACTCTGTCCAAGCAGGACCAAAAATCCTAGTCAGGGTAAGTCACAAACACACCCAAAATTAACTTGTGCTCAGCCCCTGGTTGCTTGGCACAGAGCAGTCAGGCTTAACTTAAGAGGGAAAAGTGTAAAGTATATGTGCAACACTTCAAACAGTAAAATAGTGAAAACACCTCACAAAAAGATACCACACCTGGTTAGAAACACAGAACTTAATTGCATGAGCAAAACAAGACCTACACAACAAAAATCCAATAAGTAGAACTGTAATTATGAATTTTTAAAGATTAAACTTAAATGTAGTGCTTAAAAGCATGAATCACCTACCGGGGCTATCTTGTCGCGCTGGACGGAGTCAAATCCAAAGGTTCAGGCTAGCTGCGATGGAGCATGGGTTGACTACAGGGACCTGCTGTGGCCCACTGCAAAGTACTTTAGTTACGTCATCTTCGAAGACGAGATGGGGGATGAGGAGGAGGTGATGCGTCATCATCGATCAACACAGGTACGCAATGCATTGGTTCTGAGCCGAGCAATGGTGATGATGCGTCGAGAATTAAGTTGATGCACCGCACAGTTGGCAAAGCATTGGAGTCAATCCTTGCAATGGTCGCAATGCGTCCGCAGTGGAGGAGAAGTGCCGGTTCTGAGTCCCTTGCGTCAATGGCGATGCTGGAGCAGCACTTTAAACCCACTTTCAAGGGCCTACGACTGGATTGCCACCACTTGGCAAGGCATACTCACAGATGGCAGAGTCCTAGTTCTGAGGCAAGTAAGTTGGAACTATTTTATGTCCCAGAGACTTTAATCAGGAGGCAAGCCAGCAAGCCCTTGGAGTCCCTCTGGTTCTGGGTTCAAGTAATGTGGGCCCAGTTCTTGTCACCCAGGCTAGGAGGGAAGCAGGATAACAGGTCAGTACAGCAAGAAAGCAGCTCCTCCAGAGCAGCAGTCCAGCAGAGTGGCAGCCCTTCAGCAGCAAAGCAGTCCTTCTTCCTGGCAGAGTATCCACAGGTCCAGAAGTGTACTGAAGTGGTAAGGTCAGAAGCCCAGTTTTATGCCCAGTGGTGCCTTTGAAGTGGGGGAGCCTTCAAAGATGGGCTTTGAAGTGCGCAGATTTCCTTGATCCCTGACCTGACTCCAGACTCACTACAGGGTGTCAAGCAATTACTTTGTGTGGGGACAGGACACAGCATATTCAGGTGTAAGTGTGAGGCTATGCCCAGGTCCTCTCTATCATCCTGCCCAGGATGGCCTATCAGGATGTGGATGGCCCATCAAGTCACACCTAAGCTCCCTTTGTGTGTAGCTGTCTAGAAGGAATGCACAAAACCCGGATGTCACCCACCCCAGACGTGTATTGGAGACAGGCTGCAGGCACACAGGGCTAGGAGCAGAAAAGTGCATCTCTCTAAAAGTGCCATTTTCAAAATTGTGATGATAATTTTGACGTTACCATTAAAGAGGATTTATCAATACAATTCTATAGATACTAAACATGACAGCTCTACCTCCTTCTGTTGGACTTGGCCCTTTTTGCAGGGTCATCCCTGAACTTTTTGCCTTCTTCCTGTATTGTTTCTGACCTGTTTTTGTTGGTTTTAGGACTCTGGGCACTTTACTACTGCTGATCAGTGCTAAAGTGCATATGCTCTCTGTATAAAGTGTTATGGTAATTGGTTATCCATAATTGGTATGTTTGCCTTACTAGTAAAGTGCACTATGTGTGCCAGGGCTGGTAATGCAAATGCTACTGGTGGGCCTGCAGCACTAATTGTGCCACCCACATAAGTATCCCCTAAAGAGAGAACTCAGGCCTGCCACTGCAGTGCCCGTGCTCAGTTTGCTAAAACTGCCATGTTGTCCTGACAAGTGCACCCACTTGCCAGGCCTTACCCTTCCCTTTTTATGCACATCAGACACCCCTATGGTAGGCCCAAGGTACACCCTTGGGCAGGGTGCAGTGTATGTGAAAGGTAGGACATGTACTGAGGTGTGTACCATGTCCTGACAGTGAAATACTCTCCATTTCGTTTTTCACTGTTGAAAGGTCATCTTGCCCATAGGACAGAATGGGGAGGCTGTGTAATATGTTTCCAGCCTATCTTCCCATAGGCTTAAGATGGAGGGGTGAAGTTTAGTGTGCCTGAACTCACAATTTAATAACACATCTTTTTGTGAAGGTGGTTTTTGCATTGTGTGTTTAGAAACCACATTTTTGGAAGTGGCTGGTTTTTTTTGTTTTTGTGTTCTAACAATTCTGTGTGTCTCTGCCTGGTTGTGGATTGACTGTCTGGATTTGAAAGTGATAGGATCTGGGGAATGTCTTGACCCAGGGGAGGAGGTGAGACAGCAACACGCTGACCTGCATCTGGAGTGTAGGGGGGAGGATTAGCCCCTGGAGGTGAAGAAGCCTGGGCTGCCGCCATTAAACAATGGCTCCATCTCCTGCTGAGTGATTGAGGATCCAGACCCCCAATATCAAAGGGAGACACCCAGAACTGGTTTGGACAGGGGTCAGTGCCCCCTGAACACAAAGACTTCAAAGACATTTAGGGGTATAACATGAGAGCTGAAACCCCTGAACATAGGACTGTCCAAGACTGAAAAAGATTGATCAAGACTGTAAAGGATTGAAACTACTTCATGGTCAAGAGGAACCTCTGCCAAGTAAGAAACAGCTGAAGAGACTGAAGGAAAGGACTGACCCTTGCTGTGTGTTCTGGGGCTGGCCTGCAGTTTGCTGATTTAACCAAGGAGAGGCAAAGGGACTTTGCTGTGTCCCCCTGCTTGAAAGGACTTTGCTGTGAGCTGTGTCCTGAAGTAACTTGTCCCCAAGGGCCCGAGGAGAGATGGCTCCCTGTTGTGGAAACTCAGGAACACAAAAGTTTCCAGAGGAGTGTCTCAGCGATGCTGTGTGTGTGTGCTTTTTGCAGCCTGAGACCTTCGTAAGAACTGCCCCATGATCGTGTGCACCTGGAGTCCAAGTGAGTCTAAGCGACGCTGTGTGCGTGTGCTTTGTGCAGCCTGAGACCTTCGTGAGGATTGTCCTGTGATCGTGTGCACCCGGAATCCAAGTGAGTCTCAGCGACGCTGTGTGCGTGTGCTTTGTGCAGCCTGAGACCTTCGTGAGGATTGTCCTGTGATCGTGTGCACCTGGAGTCCAAGTGAGTCTCAGCGATGCTGTGTGCGTGTGCTTCGTGCAGCCTGAGACCTTCGTGAGAATTGCCCTGTGATCGTGGGCACCTGGAGTCCAAGTGAGTCTCAGCGTCGCTGTGTGCGTGTGCTTCGTGCAGCCTGAGACCTTCGTGAGGATTGTCCTGTGACCGTGTACACCAAAAGCTTAAGTGGGTCTCAGCGACGCTGTGTGCGTGTGCCCTGTTGCAGCCGGAGACCTTCGTGAGGATTGCCCTGTGATCGTGTACACCCGAAGCTTAAGTGAGTCTCAGCGACGCTGTGTGCGTGTGCCCTGTTGCAGCCTGAGACCTTCATCATTGCCATCGGCTCGGACCGGCATCCCCAGAGGAGCGGTGCCGCCGGCCCAAGCCTGCCTGTGCCAAGGAGAGACCTCGAACCATCACGTCGGGGGTCCGTGTTCCACTGCCCGAGATCAACAAAGTCGCCCCAGAGGCCCAAGCCATGAGGAGAGGAGAGCGAGATCGCATCCCCCAGGTAACGCTCAGCGAGCGTGCGTGTGTCGAAGCCTGGGGCAGGGTGCGGTCTCGGAGAGAAACGCTCTTGGCCTTTCCCATCCTTGCAGCGCGAGCCCCCGCTCAAGTTAGAATCGCGCCCCGTACTTGCCGAGCAGTGGCAGTACCAGGGCCGGAGTGTGGAGCTGCACTTTGTTTACACCAGACCAGTGTTGGGGGCATATTTTGGCAGTAGCTGACCGCGAGTCAGTACGAGTGGCATAGAGTCCGTTCAGAGCACCGTGAACGGTGCTGGAGTACATTATTGTTGGCATTACGAACTGCCTGATTGTTGCATTACGCATTGCATTATTTTTGCATTACGAACTACCTAATTGTTGCATTACGCATTGCATTATTTTTGCATTACGAACTGCCTGATTGTTGCATTACGCATTGCATTACTGTTGGCATTACAAACTGCCTGATTGTTGCATTACGCATTGCATTATTTTTGCATTATTTTTGCATTACGAACTGCCTGATTGTTGCATTAGGCATTGCATTATTTTTGCATTGCGAACTGCCTGATTGTTGCATTACGCATTGCATTATTTTTGCATTACGAACTGCCTGATTGTTGCATTACGCATTGCATTATTTTTGCATAACGAACTGCATTATTTTTACATGACAAAGTGCCTGATTCTTGCATTACGAACTGCATAGCATTGCATTAGGACTGCATTTGGATCATTGAGAATTGCTCATTTATACTGCAAGAACTTACAAGGGCATGCTGGCCTAATAACTGGCCAGGTGAAATATTACAAATACGCATATGTTGGATTTTTATCGTGTGGTCTCATCGTATATCTTTTTATATAAACTTATACTTGTTTTTTATGAAACTCGTGAGGAGTCCATTTGTGGTGTCATCATTGGGTTACTGAGAGCGGGATTGCAAATATTTTACACATTGCCTTGGAGATAAGCCTGGCTGCTCGTGCCAAGCTACCGAGGTGGTGAACAGGGGCTATCTGAGAAGGTGTCCTTCCTTTACCTGACTTAGAAGCAAGGGTCCCTATTTGGACTAAGGTACCTACCTCAGCCAACTGGGGACCCCCAATTCTAACCTTGGGTAGCAACGGGTGGGAATTTGAACCCTCCCCGTTCTAACACCTTCCAATTGGGAATTACAGTTTATTGGATGTAACAAGGAATCCCTAATGTTAACCTATGGGAGGGGTATGCCTCACAGTAGTAAAAAAACAAATTTGTGGGTTTTCTACTACCATTACATGTAAAGCTTAAAAGTATATGACCTACTTTTTAATTATACAGCACCCTGACCTATAGGCTAGCTAGGGCCTACCTAAGGGGTGACTTATATGTAATAAAAGGGGAGTTTAAGGCTTGGCATGGCGTTTTAGATGTCAAGTTGACATGGCAGAGTAAACTGCACACACAGGCTCTGCAGTGGCAGGTCTGAAACATGTTTAAAAGGCTACTTCAGTCAGTTGTGCGGGCCCATAAGTAGCATTTAATTTACAGTAAGTTGTGCGGTCCCATGAGTAGCATTTAATTTACAGGCCCTGGGCACAGGTGGTGCACTTTACTAGGGACTTATCAGTAAATTAAATATGCCAATTGTGGATTAGCCAATCAAACCATGTTTACGGAGAGAGTACATGCACTTTAGTTCAGGTTAGCAGTGGTAAAGTGCCCAGAGTCCTAAAGCCAACAAAAACCAGATGAACCAAATTTTAGGCAAGCAGACAAAACATTTTGGGTTTGACCACCCTATGGTGGACAGGTCTAACACTTCACAACAGATGAAGTAAAAGGTACTGCTTCGACAGCAGAAGGCTTTCAGTAACAGCCAATGTTGCAGGGATTCTGGCCAAGGACAGAACTATGCGTAGGATTATGGGACTGAGTCATCCTACCACCTTAGTACCCATGAGCCCAGGACCGACTAGCTATAGTGTCTCACTTGCGCTCCTACTCACTCACAGAGAAATAAGTGATTAGACACACCAGAACACAACACTCCCGAATCTCTCAGGACTCGTGGTTGCAAGACACACCCTTTCACACACACTCTTGTACCTGTCCACAATAAGATCTGACAGAGGCACGAAACAGTTTAAAATATTTATTTTAACTAACGTGCTCTAACATGCAGTATACGTGCCACAACAAGCAGGAAAATGCATAATACAAATACGGTCAGTATTGAAGCTAGTCCATAGATCATGAAGGGAGATGTCATAATGAAAAGATAATGGAGCCTAACCTCCCTCCCTTTGCTAAGAAGCAGTATTATTATATATTAGAGGATCTCTGAGTTTTGGCTGCAGACCCCATACCTTAGACTATAGATGGTAGTTCTACATCATAGGTGCTGTCTCGCTCTTCTCCCTCGAAAGGTCCCTCTCTAAGTGTCTGCTCCCTATGCGTGCATCCCAATAATACCAAAGTACGATTTCCAAACAAAAGCTGCATTGTTATGTTTTGTCTAAGTGCTAGGGCCTGACCAGAACAGAATAACAAGGGGCATTGTTTATCGACCTTCCTTCCAATGTTCAGACTAAATCCCAGGAACTGGCAGAGAATGCACACAGCAGACAGTTCTCATGTGAAAAGTACGAACAAAGTCTTTGCAAAAATAAAGCCATGTAGTAACTTGCGCAAAGCCGCGCAAAGGCTGCAGAACTCAGGCTAACTTAGTGAAGACGACAATGTCCCCATGGGCCATGTGACACCAACTGAAAGTCAAGGAGGGACATCAGTCTTCCAGCTGTGGTCAACCTATAGACAGTATATGCATGTATGGTGCCAGTTGAATCTGGTGAGTCGCCAACTTTTTTTATCATGTGCTAGTTTTACAACTCGCATTATATTGTACAAGAACCTGATCATTTTTATCCACGCCACCCTAGTGTTTGTTGTAACCAAGTATACAGGTGGACTTGTGGACTTCTGCAAACTGTCCCAAAACCATGACGGGAGAAGTGCTTGCATCGTGAAGTGTAGTGAGCACATATAATTCCCGCCTACTGGAACATTTGAAAGCAAGCACTTTGTTGCAACGCAATACACTGCTCTGACCTTTTTCGGAGCTTCTTGTAAACAAGCTCCTGAGGTAATCCTTTGTGGGACTTTTTAATAGTACCACAAGCCACAGTTACAGCTTTATGCTGTTCGCTAAACAATTGGGCTCCTGTTTAGAAGTTGTCTACTTAAAGTTTATAACCTTTATAAACAATAGATTTGTCAAGCTCCTGTGCCATCTTCTCACTAAGTTCAAACGTGAAAGGACAACAAGCAGGTTTTAATGTGGAGTCCTGTTTATACTCTCATGCTGTACACATAACCAGTTGAGCTCTTGCACAACATGTACATTTTGATGCTATAACAAGCTCTTTTACTAAGTATGTACTGCCGAACACCAGTCACCCTTTCCGCAAGATCAAGGACTCCTTGGCTGCAATATTTTTTCGAGGAGTATGAATCTCTGGAAACTTGGCAGAAAAATCTTCCACAGCAGGTCGAATTTCAAACAAACTGTCATGGTCTGGGTAGTCCCAAAGTGCGAAACTGGATGTTGCCTAAGCAGTATGAGTAGACCAGTAGAATTGTACAGTTGATTTGTTCACTTTTACCAGGTTCAGAATTAGACCCAGAAATGTCCTTAGCTCCCCATGTGAAGTGGGAGTCGACAGGTATTCCCTAGCGCGAGGCATCAGGGTGCCTCCATGCTCCCTCAGAAACTGTTTTATGTACGCATGTGTTTGCTGCACAATTTATTCATAGAAGTCTGCAGTCAGAAGATGGAAGTAGTCAATAGCAAAAGTTGTTGTTTTTGCCTTACATACAGCATCTCTAGTGGTTGGAGGAATTACTGGCTAAACTAAATTAGGAATCTGCCAAGGGAGCACTCTGCATGTGCTCAGTGTGGTATCTGCCTGCACCCTGCATTGGTCTACCCTGTCACTAGCTTTTCACTGTACAGTTTATCCTTGCAAAGGGACATCATGACTAGCAGGACCATGCTCTTCTGAATCATTGGAAGATAAGTCATCATTGGAAGGAATGCCAACTGAAAAATCACTCCCAGATTCTGCTCTGTGACGCTCTCTCTTTGATGCTGTTTCTGAATAAGACCCTGCCTCAGAGGTCTCCTCCATTATTCAAGTTAGAGCTTCAGAAGCAGTCATCCATTGAGAAGGCATCTCTGTTTTTTAACTAAAACTACCTGGCCCAAGTAGAAGACGTACTTGAAGAAATGAATCCTGTGTGAGTGTTAGGGTGTGTGCTATGAATTGAAAGAAAGAAATGTAATGCTGTGAGAGTGTCGTAAAGTGTGATCACAACAAAACTATCAACCACCTCAAAACTCACACTCAAAGAACTTCTCCAAAGATCCAGTGCTGCCAAAAACTTCTCCAAAAAAGCTAAGAGAAAAAGAAAGAGTAAAAAATGAGTTCATCTTGGAACACACCCAATAAAGCAAAAGAACATTATGCCATATTTGTCCCTGATGCCAGGAGAAACATCTTTCTATGGCATGCTCCTTGTGAACGAGCAGAATACACAATGAAGTTAGCCATTTGCACCATGTGCCTCTACGATTCACAACAGCATAGGGCATTGTGTCAACCCGCATCAGGCACTAACCATTTATTCTGCCATTCACATTTTACTTCTACACAGCACAGCATATACCATTGGGGAAACGGGTGAGCATACTCTATCCATTGATCAGTTGTTGGGCCGTTCAAATAGTATTTCTACCCTGATGGACAATGGCTGAGCCACTGATCAGTTATTCAGCCATACACATTTTGCTTCCATCAACCACAGCACAGGGCAATGCGCCAGCCCATCCACCATGACCTCTTAAATGCAATGGTCATAGCAAAATGTGAATGGCTGAATAACTGATCATAGCTTAAGTGGGCTCACCTATTGTCCCGTGTTTTGCCTGTTTCTAACACATCTAATGGTCAGTTCAGGGAATCACAAATTAAAATAAAAGAACAGAAGTCAGGGAATCAGATATTTAAATAAAAGAACAGATATAATTATAACAGCACATGGGTTGCACATATTATCCAAACACTTGGAATCTGAGTAATGCAGTGAAATAGGTTTGGAAAGGTCGGTTTAAACTACATATGAGGAGCTATGAATTAATGCCCCAATTGGAAATATTTTCCAGTGTGTGAACAAGGTCCTCTTTGAATCAAAATAACCATTTAAAACAGCCCAGATGATAAACCTTGTTGGGAAGGATGAACACAAACAGATGTATTCAAGCCCTGTCACCTTATAAAGAAATCTGGTTCAATGTGGTTGTTGTTCTGAAGAAGGTGGAAAGAGGAATAAAATTGACCACTGAAATGTGTGTCAACCTAGTTTACCAAGGAAGGATTCAACTTGAAGAATTTTTTCCTGCAATGTCAAATACACGTTTGTTGGTGGTCCACATGACTGATCCAGAAACCTTTGTTTTTATCAGGTATAAGTGAGTGTGAGTGCTAGGTGAGTAAGAGGAAAAGCAGTCAGGGTGCATCTAATTAAAGATTGTGGCCCAGATTTGCTAAGCCTTTGCATTGTCCTTGTGTCCATCAAGGCGGCGCAAGCCAATGCAAAGCCTTAAGTACGATTTTAAAAAGCCATGCGAGGTGAGATATACATCTCATTGCGTGACTTTGTAAAGAAATTTAAATGTGTCACATTTTGCAGTGGTAAGTGTTCAATGGGTGGAGCATGGGTGTTTCTGTGCATTCACTCATGGAATTTGATGCAATGCCAGATTTACTGAAATCAAAAAAACTCACATTGTGCCAAAATGGTACACCTCCTGACCATGGTGGAACAAGGAGAAATATGTTCATTTCACATAATTACTTCCTCTTTCTATGCATGGTGCATTCTGTATCACACATAAAAAGAGGAAATTGCTTCTGCCCGTAATGCAAGCATTCTTGCACCATGGTGCAATGGGGTCTGCATTGGTGCTGGGTAGTCTTAAGTCAAAAAGCGCAGGTAGAGAGCTGAAGTGCGACATATCTTGGTAAACATGGCACTGTTCAGCTCTGTCCTATTCATGCAACACAGCGTATCAACTTTGCTTGCTGCCCTCCGTGAGCTTTTAGTAAATACGTCCCTGCATTTTTGCATATTATATAGGAGAGAAAAGTTATGAAATATTGTGATACATATTTGAAGAGCATTTTGTATTTACCTGATTTTTGATAAAGCAAAAAAGAAATACTTTTGATCTTGTTAAATATTTTGTGTCATAGATCGTTTATATGGTATATTGAGAAGTAACACAGGTTAAGCGGAAGATTCTTTTGTTTGTTTTTGATTGGTTTACCCTCTCCCAAACCAAGAAGAAATTTCGCTGGAGTTGGCATTTTTGAGTGTCTATTTTCATATTCACAATAGTTTTGATTGGTGTACATACTACCTTGCTCAATTTAGTCAACTTAAGGGCCAATATTTCCTCATATATTACCCCTACTTACGAACTTGCATTTTCTAATTAATGATTTGTCTGCTAACTTGCAGGGTTTCTGCCTATGTGTAGCTTTAAATACGGTTATTTCCTTTAGACTCTTATAATGTATATCCAAAAGGAACACTGAAATGAATTATTCCATTTGATTCATGGCTAACAACTGGTTTGTAGTTTTCTTTAAATTCTCAGTGGTCTGTTTGTCAATAATGATGGTCTTGTTCAATCTCCAATATCTTTCTCGCCTTGACCAGTACCCCAGATCCAAATAGTATTATGGAGCATCTGATAGCAAAGATTCCTGTAACTTGTATTTGTGAAAGCGTTTGTTCTGATATAGTAAAGAGCCTATTCTGTTCAGTTACAAATGCCTGTAATTGTAAAATTAGGTTCTTACATATTTATCGCTCCTCATTCAATAAAGTTGCAAGAGTCTTTGGGTATTTATTAGAAGGGATGGTCCTATATCCACCGCTATGCATCAGAATACAAACATTTCGTGGTCCACAATAAGTGTATTATTCTACACAACTGAGGCCTTGACTCGAGGAAAGTCCGCAGGGGTGCCGATTCTTATGTCTCTGTTTCTCTTGCGTTTTCAAGTACGGAATTGTAGCTTAGTGATCCGCACAGACATGAGGTTTGGCATTATAGGAGAGCTGTAGATGTGCAGGGTACAGCATCACATATTTAGGGGCTTATTTACAAGCCTCTTGCGCCACTTTTGCGTCATTTTTAACATGGGAAAAGTGACGTACGGGTAGGCGCAAGGGGCTTGTAAATAAGCCCCTTAATACTTAGCTCTTGCCGTTTCTTGTAGGCCCACATTTCTGACGAGCATCTTGCACCGCCTGGGTGTGATTCGAGAAGAAGGATAGTTTGTTACCTTCATGTGTGATTTTGTTTGTTTCTTGGCTAAAACAAGTATGGTAACTTAGTCTCTGTAGTTAAGTACCTTCACCAAGTTTGTGCGTGGTGGTGCTCCAGGGACTAGTCATGAACCCAGTGTGCGAATGGCTCCTTCTACCACAAATTGGCCAGAAAATTAATCTTGGCCATAGATAGTCACAAGTAAATGTTCTCTTCCAGTTTCCTCATTTCTGTCGTCTCCAGGAGACCCAGAATTTGGATGTTGCACCTCTGAGACCTCACCACCAGGTCCTTGTTTTATCCTTTTAAACACTACCAGTTTGGGTGCCATGTGCTCACAGTCCTCTGTTACTTTGTGCATGGTGACTTTGGTATTTTAAATCCGGTGCTTAGCCGCAACCAGTCGCTGATTGTGTCCCTCCCGCGTTTCCTTCATGAAGTCTAAATGCAGCGTAAGGACATCCATCTTAGCCAAGCTCCCTTGCATCGCTAGTAGCAGTGTCTTTGCTCCCCCATCAGTGCTATGTTCCAGAGGTGAATCCAATGTCATGGCAGGGTCTGGATTTGCGCATTCCTCCTGGCAGCGGGTTGTCTTTTCAGATTCAAATTGTAGTTGGCCCTACCTACGGTCCACTTTGCGGGGAGGCATTTGTTGGTTTAAGTCAGGATCTGGACCAGCGAAGGATGGGGGATGCGGTGCTGCACCTCCACATGCAGCTCACTGTGGCACTTCATAGGCCCTACAGGGATGGCCCAGGTCACAGCGGAAATGCAGTCAGTGCACCGCTCGGGTTTAGGATCAATGCAGTGCTAACAGTGCCATCCAACAGCCCTGGAGAATCTCGTTGCCCCCGTCACCCCAACAGTTTCGCTCAGAAGGCGCCTGACAATCTCTGAAGGCATAGGTTGCCAGTTCATCAGTACATGTAGGATGCAGCAATCATAGGTAGGTGAGGCAACCCAGGTATCATCAAGATGTGTCGGCAGGGTGGCAGAGCAGCATAGTGCAGCTATCATGTAACTCGCCACTCACTATGCTCCCAGTGTTTGCACCATGGGGTTTGCCAGCATTATTCACACCAGTAGGTATATGGGCCCCACTGTTGCATGTGACTAGTTCGAAGTCAATCACTCCCCTCCCTCATTAACATCCGGGGGGCGGTCCCCTCAGATTGTGAGAGCAGATGGGGGGTGTCGCAATTGGCCATCCCTGGCACACTTCAGCCGCGCCGTCCCCACAGGCTTAGCTCACATCATGCCAGAGGGGCCGGCCTTGGTACTTGAGGCAGGGGATTTACAGCCTAGATGTTGGGCACGTCTTTCTCTGGTGTCCTTCTCTTCGATGCCTCTGGTAGGCACACCGGGGTGTCCCAGGCAGAATATTGCACTGTCATACCCCCAGGGTCACCTTCTGTAAGGCAGGACAAGATACGGTCATGGTCTCCACAGCTGCCCCCACACCCCAGACCGCCTAGATCATGGAGTAATGACATCTTTCAGACATGTATGACTACCTTCATGCATGTCAGAAACAAACTGCAAATACATCAAACACCTTAAACTCAAAAGCCCCATGAATGCACCACCCAACTTCATTCGCAATGGACTTGGAATTATCCTCCACCCAAAAGCAAAGGGCGCCTGCCACTGTAACCTGGGGAACATAAGCTAAACCAGTATTATATACCAAACTCACATAAAGGTATGAAAGAAGTCCTAAAAGTAAAGTTTGAAGGATCATTCTTGCATCTCAACATAGCCCTAGGGATTTCCTAACATAAAATTCAAAAGTTACTGATAGTCTAGAGACTCGGTAGCACAAAGGCTTGCCAATCTTATATAAAAAGGCATGTTGCCTTGCTTTCAATGAATAGATTTATTTTGGAGAAGTCCCATTATCACTATTTGTGAGGGCCTGGCTAACGAAATAGCACATTCAGTCATGGTATCAGTTGTGGCCCGAGCTTCCGAAATGACCTCAGGAGCTGCAGCCAACACTTTCTGGTCCTTTTCTTCTGCCCTGGGTGATCAACACCCGCGTTACGATGTAGTCTGTTCTTACGGTGTAACTGGTGCAGCATTATTTCCATCAACATTTTTGGCTTTATCCTGGTCTGGATCATGTCCTCCATCAAGTTAGTCACAAATATCCTCCCAGAGGGAATGATGAGTGCACCTGCTTAATTCCCACCTGCAATGTGGCCTGTGCTCTGAGAAACCGACGACGCAAAGCAGATACAACCTGAGCCCAGCCGCGGCCCGTGCAGGTAAGAGCGGTGAGGCTGGGTGGGGGGGGGGGAATTTCGACAGACAATGACGAGGAAAAATTAAATAAATAATTAATTTTCCCTCACCCCGACCCGGACCCACCGCCCCACCGCTCTTACCTGCCGCGGCTGCCTGACCCAGATACTTGCAAGTAGAATTAGCGTGCTGAATTTCATCTGCCCTCTGAGACAGATAATCCTCTTCTTTGCTCACTGAAAGGTGGGGAAAATCTCAGTGATTTCACAAGCACAACTTGTAATGCTGCAGGAGAATACTCAGAGCCCATGAACTAGAATACCAGTGCGACAACAGATGTCCCAGAGCTTCCCTCCAGCTCTGCAACCACATTGAGACACCAACATGGGCAGATCAGGGGCTGGAAAGCTACTTTGGAAGATTTCAGGTAGGCCAGGATTGGGAAAGAGGGGGAATTGTACAAGACACAGAAATAATTTAATGGTATCATATTGATAAAAGCTCTCCTCTGCCTCAATGATTCACCTGTCCTGGGAAAAACCGAGCAGCCTTGTAACTGAGATCTGAAATTCTCATCAAATGCATAAAGCAAGAAAATATCTAACTCTATGCAGCAAGGGCCCAGGCCATCCAAAGAAAAATATAATGCAAAATGTCAGTCACAATCAAAAACAAAATAGCCTGTATAAAGTAATCAAAAATGACAAGAACCCTAGCTAAATAGTACTCAAAGAATTGGGCAAAATCAGAGCAGGACTAACAAAGACTCTTTGAATACTAAAGAGGTCAATAAATGGTTGAAAAGGGTACTGAAAATAGGAAGATAGGAAGCCCAAATGAGAGGGAGCCAGAAGCTAAAAAGTCAGAGGAAGCATGCAAGGAAGCACATAGTGATATTTATTTATCAGCACAAGGTGCAGCATATGAGTTATCAAGCACCTGAGCACAAGACTGCAGTTCTACATAGAGCACAACTAGTGTTAGCAAAAATATAAGCCCAACTTTAGATAATTCACATACATGAGAGAAAAATGCTTCAAATGTGTCAAAAGGTGATAAAACAATCAACATGACTGATGGGGCTGGGGCTTGGCCCTGATTAAAATGGCTGTCTCTTAGAGTGCTCCCGTCTGGCCTGCTCTGTAAAGTCCTTCTTAGGTCAAGCCTACAGCGCTTGCGCTGTTAGGCGATCTATTGTAGGTACTTTGTGGAGGTTTGACTCCTCCCAGGCTTCAGATAGGCTTTTGTGCGTGTTCTTCAAAAATCGTAGCCTACAAACGGGTAATGGTGGAAGCATGTTCCACCTTTTCTGAGAAGGTCCCTCTCTTAGAGTATTGCTCCCTATGTGCAGCCCGTTTTTATTTTTACTTTGGCAGCACGGCGCACCTTTCTTTTCCTCGGAATTTGCCCTGAGCACCCTGGTATGTGTGGGTCACAAAACGGCTCGGTAGGTTCAGCACTCACTGCAGAGATCTGTGCAACCTAGTTTTAAAAGTTAACTACCAACAAGCAGCGGCGCGCACACATGTATATCTAACCCCCCCTGAACAATTACTCAGCGTAGTTTCTCCAGTCTCTACGTGTGTTTACCAGCCTCCTCGCTCCTCCCTCCCTAACCCCCCCCCGAATCATGTGACTTTTCTAATGCTTGTTCTGGTCTGTGTCATGATTGCCCGGGCCACAAGCAGGGAGAGGGGCTAAAGCTGCGCCCGTGTGCCATAGAAACCCTGTCTCGCCCACAAGGACTTTCGTTTGTTGCTTATATATTTTTTCTTTTGGGATTTGAAATGGCAGGGTGGCTTTTATGCTGTTTGGAGTCCCCCTGCTTTTTGCCTTTTGTCTTCCTGGTTTGTTCAGACACCCAGTTTGCCCAGTGGTGGGACCCATGTGGGAGTCCGTCACCGTTTGGTTGAGGGCCATCTATATAAAGTACATCACTTGTCCTTGCGTGTCTGGAAAACAGCTGTGAGGTAGAGTACATACACATGAGAGCTGAAAGTACCCCCAGGTGAGAGGGAGGAGGTGTGATGAAGACTGCGGGGCTCACCATTACCACATGTTTTATATGGTAAAGAGCCCTCATGCATGCATTTGTAACATGCCAGTAGCCTAGCCTAAGTCTGGGGGTGAACTCCACTCTGCTCGTGGAGTTTGCAGAGTTTTCCACACTCTGTGTTACGCGGATCTAGCGGAGTTCTGAAAAACTTCGCTTCACGTAGCGGAGTTTTTTCCCATGCTCGCGTTCGCCAACTTCAAGTTGGCAAGCGCGAGCGAGGAAAATCCACCTCCCAGCGAGATTTTTCCCCGTTCGCGATCGTCAACATCAAGTTGGCGAGCACGAGCATGAAAAATCAACCTCCTGGCGAGATTTCTCAATGCGGGCCGTCAGATTTCTCATTGCGAGTGGTCGTGTATGCTCGCGACCGCTCACGTTGAGGAACGTCCATTCAAGTAGAGAAAGCTGCTGCTCGAGTAAAAATGTACTCGAGCGGCAGAAAGGAAGCAGCGCCCGCTTGCACTGTGCATGGTGCCGTTCGCGATGACTGCACAGTGCAGACAAGCACCTGGCCCTGAAAATCACCATGAATGGCATTTATCTAATGCACTCCGCTGTTCGCGGAGCTCCGCATAGCGCAGCAGAGTTTTTTTTGCACTTCGCAGAGTTCCGCATAGAACTCCGCGAACTCAACCCAGGCTTAGTCTAGCCATGTTTTATGTATGCATTGTGTTCAGTGTACAGAGAGCACATTTTATTGTACAATCACAGTCACTTAATATCCAGTGGGAGATCGGTACACGCAGGTTCATCCAATCGCAGAAGTTCTGCATGTCCCGTGTAGACTGGCCCATAAATAGTTTTTTAAATAATGCAGCAATTTGTTCATGATCAAACTATACACAGTAAACTTTAAACCACCAATAACTGACCCAAGTACTTTGAGACAGAGGTGCTACAAGAACAACCCCTAGTCCTAACTACCGTGGAGTTTAGCCACTTTCTAAATTCTGGTTTTGGGAGAAAATGGTCCCAGGGATTTGGAGATACAGTGATTTGCAGTGACGTAACACAGCTGCTGCAGTGTGGGGGGGGCCGAGCAGCAGGAGGCCCCCTTAGCACAGTACTCTGGACCTAGAGCTCCTGATGAAATCCAGAACGGTGCCTCTCCATGTACCTTGCAGGGGGGCCCCCTCAAGTTTCGTTACGCCACTGGTGATTTGCCCAATGAAACCCAATGCCGTCAAAAGGGGGCACTAATTCTCCTGTTGCCACAGACTGGCCTCATTTCACAGCTGTGTATATTTTGGTCTATAGATGTCATGTTTGGTGTACAGAGTGTGTTGAAGCTTGTTATTAGTGTATATGTTACGTGTATGTAGGATTCATTTATCTGTACGAATAATGTTTTATTGAGCAGTAAACATCCAGAACTTTTCCACTTCTGGCCTCTTGCCTCCAAACAACAGAAAATACACATTGCAGAAGTACATGAATTAGTAAGACGTGAGGTAATAAGATGCTCTACAGAGTTGCTCTTGTGGGAGTTGTAGAATGTTATTTTTATAGTATCTGAGCAGAGTCCCCCGATTTGGGTTATGTTGTGAGGAATTATGAAGGAGGGGGAAAAATAACTTCACTTCCTGAGAAGACCGACCTGATGACAGGATGCTTGGGTTTTGGTGTTGACTTGTAGAGTCTGGAGTCTTGAGTGAGTCAATGGGGAAGCTCAGGGAGGACTTGGCACAAGGAGATGGTGAAACATCTGTGAGCGTCATGTTGGTGGCCATGTCTTAATCCTCGGTCTATGGTGGTGGTTGCTCAGTAGACAGCTAACATCTGAAATTGGATTGCATGTGAAGGTGTCTTCAGTAGAGGACATCACTAAGTGACAGCAGTGCAGTGGTGTATTGAATTTCCTTGATTGCTTAGCTGGAATGCAGGAGCACGAGGCAAAGATTGGGTGTATATTTCTGCAGGTAGCAATGTGGTGTAAAATTGCTTTTACATCATTTTCGAATTCTCTATTAGCTCTTGAAGGAAGCCCTACTCGCCCAACAATTTTAGGAAGCTCTCTCCATATTCCAACATTGAAACACAACTAACTGCGCTCTGGTCAGGAGTATATTTGTATGTGTTGCCAGGGTCAAGCATTAGTAAATTGTTAGTGAACCCCACAAACTTATGAATTTGTGGCCGTGCATCAGCATTTCCATGTGGACCCACAAAAAAACAAGCATTGGCAAAGCTAATAGGTCCTGTGTTGACCACAAGTTTTTTGACTTTGAGCTTTGTTTGTTTTTATCATGGATTTTGCAAAACTTCATTCTTGGAAAACCTGCCTGGCATCAGCATAATCAATCTAAAAAAAAAAATGGCGACATGCAAAAATACTTTTGGTCTCAAAAAGCACAGATTGCTATACCAGTCCCTGGTACTTGAGGGAAATGCTTGTGTGTGTGTGTTTCCCTTGTAAAAGGACAGAATGTCATCACTCACAGTAAAGTTAGCTAATGGCTGAGGTAGGCTGACATATTGTCTTACACTGTAATGAGTGGAAGGAAAATGGGAATGACACAATAACAAGCCAATGGATGAAAATGGTTGGCTGAAAGCCCTTACATACATGTATACATATAATTGTAGCAAAATCCAAAGGTTTTGGATTTGCATTTGCAAAGCCAATAGGTATCGCCTTTGGGACCTGTTGGCTTTGGCAATGGTTCTGGGCATGCTACACAGTAGCCATGCTGTGTAGCATCCTTTTTTTTATTTTTATTGCTTGCAGATTTGAGTTGGAATGGTAAAAAAAAGTTAGTGCTCGTGTGGGGAAGCAGCACAGGGTGGGGGAAGCAATGTGGGGAAAGTAACACGGAGCAGGGCAAGAAATAAGAGGGGTGTGTGAAGAAACACGGGGAGGAGGAGGGGCAACACCAAGGGGCGGAGCGACACAAAGGGGGATGTAACAGAAGGGGGATGCGGTTGGGGGTAAGCAATATGAAGGGTGTGGAAAAGGAACACGTGGAGGGTGCAGACAGAGGGACAGAGGAATTTAAGGGGGGAGCAAAGGAACGAGAGAATGTGCAATGAGAAGGTGAAGGAAGAAAAAGACAACAGTAGGGGGCAGCAAACAGGGAGTGAGCAAGATGTATACGTGGGCAAGAGAAAGAAAACACATGCACTCGAATAGAGTCCTTAAAAAGAAAAAAGTAGTGCCTAAAAACAGAGCAGTGGATGGACACAAGTAATGGGTCCAGGCTTCGAGGGGGTTAATCCAAGAAGAGGAAGTGAAGCCCACACATGCTAAAGAATTTGAAATAAGCAAATGAGAGCGACAATGAAGCCAAGCACTAGTTATCAATGAACGGGCTCTAAGCCCACTGTAAGGCGACAAAATATTTAGCAACAGACAGCGCATACGCTGTCGGAGACGAGACACATAAACGACCACAGATCAACCACTAACAATGGATTTGTGAAAGCAGAAATTCTACTCGCCTGATGGAATTTCTGTATTAGAAAATATATTTTTTGCAAAGGATAAAAGCACAGGTGCAAAGTTTTTGGCAATTCAAATTTCTTCTTGGGTGGGCAAAAAGCTTTAATAATTGGCCCAGTATTGTTTGTCTGAGAGGAGGAATGAAGCAATTTGCAGACAGTTTGGTCAATATCCTTGTTTGCTCACGGGACCACTAACTATGCTGGAATCATGGATAACTCCAAGAGGATGAGGAGAAACAGGTCGCCTTTGTTGAATCACTGAAGGGCTTTATTAGTGACCTGTTTGGTTGCAATCTTGATACCTTACCTGTGGCAGAAGTCAGCGAGACTGTGTATGAGTCAAATTGTAAACCCAGCTGTATTTGTGTACAATAGCATGTATGTTATATATGCATAGATGATGTACATTGAATAGCTGTCTTTGTGTATAAGTCGCTAAAGGTGCATTTGTAGTGGTACATTAGTATACATTTGTTTACCAGTGCATATTTGTGTATATGCTGTGAGCAGGCTGCACAACGCCCATAGGGCTAAAATGTCTTCAGACCCCCCACCCCATTGTGTGTATCAGCCTGGGCTGCTGCAGCTCGAGCTGCTGTGGGCTCGGTTGGGCAGTGTCTGGAGTCTTATCTCCGGCACTCCAGAGTTTTTCACAGGTCTTTAAAGACCATTTGCATATTTACATACCTTTGTAAACTGGTTACGGAGGCTTAGTTTTTAGGTCAAGCCTGGGCAGCGCATGTGCTGCTGCGAGGCATGCAGTAGTCGAGTATGGCTTTGAAGCCCCGCCCACTCTACACCCATATTTTTAATTGGCTTGTGTCATTGTCGTTTGTACAGGCTGGCTTCCGAGTCGTTATAAGGCTTGTTAGTCCCTCCTTGGTACTGCCTTGTCTGCATTTTTTACCTCCCTTGGCGACTGGCCCTTTTACTTCTGTT
Source organism: Calotriton arnoldi (assembly GCA_963921515.1). Taxonomy (NCBI): domain Eukaryota; kingdom Metazoa; phylum Chordata; class Amphibia; order Caudata; family Salamandridae; genus Calotriton; species Calotriton arnoldi. Next base: position 275,923 of record CAWUFW010007215.1, read on the forward strand.
GCGACACAGTATGTCTTATTTAGTCTGTAAGCACTATTTTCTGTAATGAGTTTCTCCTACTGTAGGCATGACGTGCTTTCCTTGCCATGCGCGCTTTCACTTTCAAGCAGCCCCGGACAATGGCGGCCAATTTGAAGTTAAATAGATCTTGCATTTAGAAGAGTTTGAGCTATTGCCATTTGTTAGACCTGGCATCATTGGTGCGGGTCTCCCTTCCTCTTTCTGCTTCCTATCCTTTATGTTGGCTGGATTTAGATGCTCTGGGCGCTGTGCCACTGCCAATCAGTGCCACAGCGCGAATGCTCCCTGTGTAAAGATAACTGTATGAATTGGGATAACCATAATTGTCTCGTTTGGTTTACCTGTCAGTCCCTAGTATAAGTGCACTGTGTGTGCCCAGGGCTGGTAGACCAAATACTACTGGTGGGCCTGCAGCGCTGATTTGCGCTACCCACCGAAGCAGGTTTTAAAGTATGTCTGTGTAGCATGTTCTAATAGCGAGTTACCCTCCATTTCACTGTTTACTATTGTGAGGCTATCTGTTCTCATAGGCCAGAATGGGCAGGCTGAGTATTACATCCCATAATCCTACCTGCCCCCAGGAACCTGATAGGAAATTCGAATTTGATATGTTTAAGTTCAGGACATTGAGATACATCTTTTAGTAAGGATCATTTGCGTAGCCCGTGTTCGAAAATGCCTCTGCTAGAAACAAGGTATTTTCTTGCCTAAGCTTTCCTGTAGGTTTTGCTAGTGTGTGTATTGGCCGTCTTGTTTTGGAGCAGCAGGGCCAGCTGGGTCAGACCTGGCTGGAGAGAGAGATCGGCATTTAGAGTATGGGGAGGGGTGACTCTTTGATCTGAGCAGGGGCGTGCCTGGCAAGGTGAATGATGGCTTCACCTCCCACTGGGCGTCTGATAGCAGACCCCCTGATTCTCAAAGGGCAGGATGTCGCCTTGTAAACCAAGTGCTCCCCGACCCCACCGAACTGGTTCTGGCTGCTTTCAGTGATTTGTGACTGTAGAGAACAAAGACTTTTTAGGTATAAAACGCTGCGCTGAAACCTTTTTCAAGTGTGTTCCTTCTGGATGTCAAGACGAAACTCTGTCCGAGTGAACAGAGGAAAGGACTTTGAAACTTTCACCAAGCTTGCTGAAGAAACTACCCGAGGGCCTGAATTGAGAGCGCCTCCTGCTGAAGTCTCAGGGACATTAGACTTCACCCCGTCAGCCGTCTGAATTCCTGTGCTAGGGATTCTACTTGCAGGTGAGGCCTCCGTCGAGTAATCCGGAACCTCTAGTTCTACTGTGAGGAACGCGGACTGGTAACCCTTGTTAACTCTGTGTGTCGACTGCCGCAGCTAAGAGAGAGCTGCCGCCGCTGAGCAACCGCCTTAATTTGAACCTTCGGAACCTTCGCTGAATCTTTGTGAGCCGCCGCAGTTAAGAGAGAGCTGTAGCTGCTGAGTGCCCGCTGTTGTGCCAGCCTGGTCGAGATCATCCTTTGTCCGGTGGGCCGCTGCAGCTAAGAGAGAGCTGTTGCCGCTGAGTGCCCGCACTTGTGTCAGCTGTGCATCATCGTGACTTGTCCTGTGGGCCGCCGCAGCTAAGAGAGAGCTGTAGCCGCTGAGTGCCCGTCGTTGTGCCAGCCTGGTCGAGATCATCCTTTGTCCTGTGGGCCGCCGCAGCTAAGAGAGAGCTGTTGCCGCTGAGTGCCCGCACTTGTGTGAGCTGTGCATCACCGTGATGTGTCCTGTGGCCCGCCGCAGCTAAGAGAGAGCTGCTGCCGCTGAGTGCTCGCACCTTTGCCAACTTTGCATCATCGTGATTTGTCCTGTGGGCCGCCGCAGCTAAGAGAGAGCTGTTGCCGCTGAGTGCCTGCACCTGTGCCGACTTTGCATCATCGTGATTTGTCCTGTCGGCCGCCGCAGCTAAGAGAGAGCTGCTGCCGCTGAGTGCTTGCACCTTTGCCAACTTTGCATCATCGTGATTTGTCCTGTGGGCCGCCGCAGCTAAGAGAGAGCTGCTGCAGCTGTGCTCGCACCTTTGCCAACTTTGCATCATCGTGATTTGTCCTGTGGGCCGCCGCAGCTAAGAGAGAGCTGCTGCCGCTGAGTGCCCGCACCTTTGCCAACTTTGCATCATCATGAGTCGTCCTGTGGGCTACCGCAGCTAAGAGAGAGCTGCTGCCGCTGTGTGCCCACCACGGAGCTGCAAGACAAGAGTCATCGCCACCACCAGCCCGGGCCGCCACAGCCGCGTGCTGCTGCCGCTGAGAGCCCGCCTGTCCCCGAGTGCCCGAATCATTGTGAGTGCACGTTGCGGACCACTGCAGTCGAGAGTTGTGGTCGCTGGGAGTCCGCCTGTCACCGTCTCCGCTTCTTCGAGAAGCTACGTGCTGTGTCCCCGTCCAACGGCAGGTATCTGGTGCGCAACGGGTCGCGTAGACCCAGGCCTTGAACTCAGTCAGTGCCACATTCTGATGAATACGTTATTGCCTTTTTAAGTCCCTACTGATTTACATGCATTGTGACTGGTTAAAACGCTTTTGAGAGTCTCGTGCTAAACCTTAGATAAAGATACTATTTTGCTATACCTACTTGAGTTGTGTCCTTTTGTGGTGTCGTTACTGCCTTATTGTGCATGGTCATAAATGCTTCACACACTGCCTCTGAGATAGGCCTAACTGCTCGTGCTGTGTTACCACAGGGTTGAACAGGGGTTATCAAAGGGGGTAGCCCACTTGCCCTGACTTAGGAAGAAGGGTCCCTATTTGGACATTGGCGCCAGCCATTGCCAACTAGAGACCCCCATTTCTAACATTGGCGGTCAGCGGTGAGGATCAGGGGAGCAAGTGGCTGAACTGGGGGACCTACTGGAGCTGACCCATTGGCAGCAGGAAGGGGGGCCCTCCAGGGAGGAATTTTGCGAGCAACAGAGAACCTGCCCTTCTCTTGAGGGGGTGCGGCGACAGGCCGCTGCCCAGGCAGCAGGTGATCAGACAGGGTCACATTGGATCTATTGGGAGAATGACCTCCTTTACAGCGAGCCTAAGGTTGCTGAGCCTGGGTCAGCCTGTGTGCTGGTGGTACCCCAGCGCTTCAGGACCTTCCTACTGGGGTTGGCTCATGATGTGCCATGGCCGGACATCTGGGGCAGACCAAGACCTTTGAGAGGCTGGTCACCCACTTCTATTGGCCCCAGATGCGCAGGAGCTCAGATGCTCACTGCAGGACGTGTGAGACTTGCCAGGCAAGTGGGAAGAGTGGGGGGAAGATTAAGGTCCCACTACAGCCCTTTCCTGTTGTGAGCACCCCATTCGAGAGAGTGGGCATTGATATTGTGGGGCCTCTGGATCCCAAGACAGCCATGGGCAACAGGTTCATCCTGGTCTTGGTGGACCATGCCACCAGGTACCCTGAGGCCATCCCGCTCAGGACAGTGACGGCCCCCATGGTGGGATGGGCACTGATGGGGATTTTCTCCCTTGTGGGATTCCCCAGAGAGGTGGTGTCCGATAGGGGAACTAACTTCATCTCCAAGTACATGAAGTCTCTGTGGGAGGAGTGTGGGGTAACATATAAGTTCACCACTCCTTACCACCTCCAGGGTAATGGGCTGGTTGAGAGATTCAACCGTACCCTCAAGGGCATGATTATGGGCCTAGGTGAGCCCATGAGGCGTAAGTGGGACGTCCTCTTGCCATGCCTGTTGTTTGCTTACCATGAGGTGCCACAGAAGTCCTTAGGGTTCAGTCCCTTTGAGCTGCTCTATGGTCACCTGGTAAGAGGGCCTCTGGGTCTGGTCAAGGAAGGCTGGGAGCAATCTCCCAGGAAACCTCCCCAGGATGTGTTTAGTTACATGCTGGCCTTCAAGAACCAGACTCGGCGTTTCAGGAAACTTGCTGAGGCAAACCTGGAAGCCAGCCAGGAAGAGATGAAACGCTGGCACGATCAGAATGCCACTCTGATCGAGTTTCAGCCTGGACAGAAGGTTTGGGTCATGGCCCCGGTGGAGCCCTGTGCGCTCCGGGATAGGTGGACCGGCCCCTTTGAGGTGGTGGAGCGCAAGAGTCCTGTTACCTACGTGGTGGACTTGCAGTCTCCCAGGAACCCCTTGCGGGTCCTGCATGTTAACCGCCTGAAGCCCCACTTTGAGAGGTCTGAAGTGGGCATGCTTCTGGCCACAGATGCTGGGATGGAGGAGGAGAGCGAGCCCCTTCCTGACCTCCTGTGTGCAGGGGAGCGAGATGGGTCAGTGGAGGGTGTGGTCCTCTCCACCACACTGACCCCTGAGCAGCAGGGTGATTGTCGCCAACTGTTGGGGCAATTCAGTGATCTGTTCTCCCTGGTACCTAGTGTCACTGATTGGTGTGTCCATGACGTGGACACTGGGGACAGTCCTCCCATTAAGCACAAGGCTTACCAAGTGACTGACCGGGTAAGGGCCTACATTAAGGATGAGGTTACCAAAATGTTTGCCCTTGGGGTGATTGAGTCCTCTAGCAGCCCTTGGTCCAGCCCAGTGGTCCTGGTACCAAAAGCTGCAGTGCCTGGTACCACCCCAGAACTTCGGTTCTGCTTGGACTATTGGGGCCTCAATTCAGTCACGAAGACTGACGCGCACCCCATCCCCAGAGCTGATGAGCTCGTAGATCGGTTAGGGGCTACAAAATACCTCAGCACATTTGATTTGATGTCTGGGTATTGGCAGATCGCCTTGACCGAGGGAGCAAAGGAGAGGTCAGCCTTCTCCACACCCGATGGGCACTACCAGTTCCGGGTGATGCCCTTTGGAATGAAGAATGCCCCTGCCACCTTTCAGAGGCTGGTCAACAGGGTGTTGGTTGGGCTGGAAGACTTCAGTGCCGCCTACCTGGATGACATTGCGGTGTTTAGCTCCTCTTGGGAGGACCACCTGCCCCACCTCTGGGAGGTATTGATGGCACTGCGGAAGGCAGGCCTCACAATCAAAGCCAGTAAGTGCCAGATTGGGCAGGGTTCTGTAGTGTATTTGGGGCACCAGGTGGGGAGCGGCCAGGTGGCGCCCTTCAGCCCAAAATTGAAACTATCCTGGCGTGGGAACCCCAAGACTCAGACGCAGGTGAGAGCCTTCTTAGGACTCACGGGGTACTACAGAAGGTTTGTCAAGGGATATGGCAACATTGTTGCACCCTTGACTGAGCTGACTTCTAAGAAGCAGCCAAAGAAGGTAAACTGGACTGACACCTGTCAGAACGCTTTTGACGCCCTGAAGACTGCCATGTGCACCGCACCCGTGCTTCAGGCACCCGACCTTTCAAAGGAATTTGTTGTCCAGACAGACGCCTCAGAGCATGATATAGGGGCTGTTCTGTCACAGATCAATGAGGAGGGACTAGACCAACCGGTAGCCTTCCTAAGCAGGAGGTTACTTCCCCGGGAACAGAGGTGGAGTGCAATTGAGCGTGAGGCATTTGCTGTGGTCTGGGCGCTGAAGAAGCTGAGACCATATCTGTTTGGGACTTCCGGGTTCAGACAGACCACAGGCCCCTTAGATGGTTGATGCATATGAGGGGTGAGAATCCCAAGTTGTTGAGGTGGTCCATTTCCCTACAGGGAATGGATTTCACGGTGGAACACCGCCCTGGTACAGAACACGCCAATGCTGACGGTCTGTCCAGATTTTTCCGCCTTAGTGATGAGAACTCCCATGGGGATGGTTAGTTCTCCCCACATTTCAGCTGGAGGGGACACGTGTTAGATCTGCATCAGTGGCGCGGGACTCCCTTCCTCTTTCCGCTTCCTATTTTTTATGTTGGCTGGATTTAGATGCTCTGGGCGCTGTGCCACTGCCAATCAGTGCCACAGCTCGAATGCTCCCTGTGTAAAGATAACTGTATGAATTGGGATAACCATAATTGGCTCGTTTGGTTTACCTGTCAGTCCCTAGTATAAGTGCACTGTGTGTGCCAAGGGCTGGTAGACCAAATACTGCTAGTGGGCCTGCAGTGCTGATTTGCGCTATCCATCGAAGCAGCTTTTAAAGTATGTCTGTGTAGCATGTTCTAATAGCGAGTTACCCTCCATTTCACTGTTTACTATTGTGAGGCTATCTGTTCTCATAGGCCAGAATGGGCAGGCTGAGTATTACATCCCATAATCCTACCTGCCCCCAGGAACCTGATAGGAAAGTCGAATTTGATATGTTTAAGCTCAGGACATTAAGATACATCTTTTAGTAAGGATCATTTGCGTAGCCCATGTTCGAAAATGCCTCTGCTAGAAACAAGGTATTTCCTTGCCTAAGCTTTCCTGTAGGCTTTGCTAGTGTGTGTATTGGCCGTCTGGTTTTGGAGCAGCAGGGCCAGCTGGGTCAGACCTGGCTGGAGAGAGAGATTGGCATTTAGAGTATGGGGAGGGGTGACTCTTTGATCTGAGCAGGGCCCTGCCTGGCAAGGTGAATGATGGCTCCACCTCCCACTGGGCGTCTGATAGCAGACCCCCTGATTCTCAAAGGGCAGGATGTCGCCTCGTAAACCAAGTGCTCCCCGACCCCACCGAACTGGTTCTGGCTGGATTCAGTGATTTGTGACTGTAGAGAACAAAGACTTTTTAGGTATAAAACGTTGCGCTGAAAACTTTTTCAAGTGTGTTCCTTCTGGATGTCAAGACAAAACTCTGTCCGAGTGAACAGAGGAAAGGACTTTGAAACTTTCACCAAGCTTGCTGAAGAAACTACCCGAGGGCCTGAATTGAGAGCGCCTCCTGCTGAAGTCTCAGGGACATTAGACTTCACCCCGTCAGCCGTCTGAATTCCTGTGCTAGGGATTCTACTTGCAGGTGAGGCCTCCGTCGAGTAATCCGGAACCTCTAGTTCTACTGTGAGAAACGCGGACTGGTAACCCTTGTTAACTCTGTGTGTGGGCCGCCGCAGCTAAGAGAGAGCTGCCGCCGCTGAGCGCCCGCCTTAATTTGAACCTTCGCTGAATCTGTGTGGGCCGCCGCAGTTAAGATAGAGCTGTAGCCGCTGAGTGCCCGCCGTTGTGCCAGCCTGGTCGAGATCATCCTTTGTCCTGTGGGCCGCCGCAGCTAAGAGAGAGCTGTTGCCGCTGAGTGCCCACACTTGTGTCAGCTGTGCATCATCGTGATTTGTCCTGTGGGCCGCCGCAGCTAAGAGAGAGCTGTCGCCGCTGTGTGCCCGCCGTTGTGCTAGCCTGGTCGAGATCATCCTGTGTCCTGTGGGCCGCCGCAGCTAAGAGAGAGCTGTTGCCGCTGAGTGCCCGCACTTGTGTCAGCTGTGTAGCACCGTGATTTGTCCTGTGGGCCGCCGCAGCTAAGAGAGAGCTGTTGCCGCTGAGTGCCCGCACCTGTGCCAACTTTGCATCATCGTGATTTGGCCTGTGGGCCGCTGCAGCTAAGAGAGAGCTGCTGCCGCTGAGTGCCCGCACCTTTGCCAACTTTGCATCATCGTGAGTCGTCCTGTGGGCCGCCGCAGCTAAGAGAGAGCTGCTGCCGCTGTGAGCCCACCACGGAGCTGCAAGACGAGAGTCATCGCCACCACCAGCCCAGGCCGCCACGGCCGCGTGCTGCTGCCGCTGAGAGCCCGCCTGCCCCGAGTGCCCGAATCATTGTGAGTGCACGTTGCGGACCACTGCAGTCGAGAGTTGTGGTCGCTGGGAGTCCGCCTGTCACCGTCTCCGCTTCTTCGAGAAGCTACGTGCTGTGTCCCCATCCAACGGCAGGTATCTGGTGCACAACGGGTCATGTAGACCCAGGCCTTGAACTCAGTCAGTGCCACGTTCTGGTGAATACGTTATTGCCTTTTTAAGTCCCTACTGATTTACATGCATTGTGACTGGTTAAAACGCTTTTTGAGAGTCTCGTGCTAAACCTTAGATAAAGATACTATTTTTCTATACCTACTTGAGTTGTGTCCTTTTGTGGTGTCGTTACTGCCTTAATGTGCATGGTCATAAATGCTTCGCTGCCTCTGAGATAGGCCTAACTGCTCGTGCTACGTTACCACAGGGTTGAGCAGGGGTTATCAAAGGGGGTAGCCCACTTGCCCTGACTTAGGAAGAAGGGTCCCTATTTGGACATTGGCGCCAGCCATTGCCAACGAAAGACCCCCATTTCTAACACCATTGTAAATGACAATAGCTTAAACTCTCATAAATGTGAGACCTATTGCATTGCAAATGCTTGTTTCTTTATGCCATGACTCATCTTTGGCGATTTATGGGTGGTGTTACCCCTCCTGCCTTCTTCACTCCCCTGGAAGACCAATGTTTGTCTCCTACATGAACTTCAAATTATGAGGGAACTAACGCCTCCTCAGGTGTATTGGATGTTGCCATGGCATCCTGCGCCTATCGTGTACACTGCTACTTAGGGCCCCTATGCAGTATTCTAATGGAAGCGGGCACTCTACTGTTTCTGCTGCCAGAGGTGCTGGTGCTGCCATAGTTCCTATGTCCAGGTAAGCCCCCCTCAGTCGCATGATCTCAACAGCTTCTGGAGATTTCCACAGATGATTTATCATGATGACACATTCCTCACCAACCCGCGTCAGCAGCACACCTATGCCCCTGTGTGCTTTGCCCATCCCCCAGGCGACACATTCTCTGCCTCACTGCTTGCAAGGGCCCCTACCAACATCCCATTCTAGAATAGCATCCATCATCTTGTATTGGGCTGCCTCTTCATTTCACACATATCCTATATGGCTGCCATCTTGGGGAAAGGCAGGCACCTTTGGCTGCAACATTGTACATTGCCTTTAGCACCTTGTGATCTACTGCTTTAGGTGGTGACCCAAACCCAGTTCACCCTCTGACTCTCCCCAATGCTCCGGTCTTGGGGCCCCAGGGATGCATCACATTCAAGCCCTGCTCCAGATCCCATTTGAAATTGCTTGGGATGGCAACTCCTCTCCTTCCCCACCTGCAAATCTACTACCCCTCAGCCTTCAGCCTGCTACTAGATGCTCTTGCGTGATCACCCTCCAGCCTCATGTAGACTTACAGTTTTATACTTTCGGAAGCCTACTGTTATCTATTTATCTGCTGTGCGGGCCTTGATTCCCACCTGTTCCATTTTTGCATCCGATGCCCAAACCTAAGGCCAACTGACTCAACTCTAAGACTGTTAAGGACCTCCTCACAGAACGGTAACTGGCACTCTACCTGCTAAAATGGAGCCGTCCTCTTTTGACCCCCTCATGAAAGAACATTAAATTCAACCTGGGGTCATTAGAGCGTGCGTCATTGGAAAGAGCAACAGAACTGAAATCCCTGCACTCAGATGTGTCCACCGTGCATTCCCACCAACTACTTGCTACTTTGGAAAAATGGGCTTTACTGAGGATCATGAATTGAGATACTCCATAGGAATGTTAAGGACCTTGAAGATTGTTGTAGCCAAAACAATGTTCACATTTATGGAGTGCCAGGAATCGTAAGGTGGAAACAAATTGTGCCAGTTCTTAGAATCCTACATTTAACATCTACTGGGTCTCTCCTTCCGACCGCAGCTGGAAACTCAGAGACCTCACAGACTACGACAAGGTAAGCACACCCTGCCCTCACTACTAAGGCCAATAATAGTGTATTCCTTACATTACAATCATGTAAAGCTTATCCTGCAGGCGACTAAATGTCATAGTCTGTACTTCTACCAGAATGCACACTAATTTCCCCTAAGAGTCCCCTGCTGCCCTAAAGTACTCATATAGTTAGTTATCTCAAGCTGAAACAATCTCTGTACCATGCCCACTTCTTCTTAGTTTTGGCACAAAGGCAACTGGGATGTCACTTTCCTGGCCCCTGATGATATGGTCCACCAACGTTAACAGCATAATAGGAAGGTGCTAACCTATCTACAGGCTAAAATAGCTAACATTGGGCTCCTTCAAGAGACCCACTCCTCTCTGGCAGAATCTGCCAAGTTGCAGACAGCTTGGGTGGGACAGAATCTTTTGCCCTCTAGAAGAGCCCCAGAACCGGACCGTCCAGTTGGCGATCACCCACCTTATGGAAAAAACAGGGTGGCAAAACTAATTCATAAGAACCTACCAGCCAGAGGTATTGACCTCAAACAGAGTATGTGCATTGTGCATGCCTAAATTCTATACACATACAACTTTAGGAGGCAAACAACTCCAAAGTATCTCAATGTACTACTATATGCAACATCTGTTGCAAATGGCCTACTACTTCTTCCCATATCTAGAAACACCAGACTGGGTGAATCTTGAAATGGCTCTTCAGAATGGCATGATGGACAAACAAATGCCATATCTATGATGTATCCCTAAAGTGGCGCTTGATAACCCCATCATTACTACACTTCAGATACAGAAAAAGACACATCTTCAGCTAGATAATCTTATCCATGCTCAAGCACCGATTTTGGATAACACCGGTCTTTTGCTTGGAGGCAGTTCTTTTAGCTGACATGAATGGAAGAAGAGAGGCACAATGACAATTTCAAAGGTTTTACAGAAGGAATGGTAAAGCCTTTTCAAGAGCTACACGAGGAATGCCATATGGACCGAGGATCCCTTTTGCAATCTCATCAACTGCCCAACTGCGGAGCTTTATGAATGCTGCTCTCTGTCGAAAGCAAGATGAGATACAGGACTTAGTGATCCAATCTGTATCTAACAAAATGGGGGGCATATAGGAAGTTAATCTCAGGACTCTACGGATTGCTGATTTCCACCCTGTACTCGACACCTACCTCTACAAATCTTGCAGCCTCACATTCACACATCCCTAACAGATAAGGGATGGAGCGCTCTTCTAACCATGCATAACACACATCTCTGCGAGTCCAGACTAACATTCAGCTCCTTTAAAATACTTCACGGATGGCATTGGACCCTCAAAAGCCGTTTTAAGCTCAAATGGCACCATTAGACACCTGTTGGAGATACAACAAGCCAGGAGGCCACATTATACATATACTGTGGTCTTGAAAACTCATTCAGGACTTCTGGTATAAGATTTTGGGAAACACTGATCCGGATTAGCGAGCTTATTCTTCGTCCCTCAATAGGACTTGCTTTGCTTTATCATACCTAAACCATCCCAGATATGGATAATTATAAAAGACACTGGTTGGCCTCTGCCTTGGCCACAACAAAACTGTGCATACTTTCCCATTGGAACTCGTCCACACCTCCACCAATTGAGGACTGGTTCGAGGCTATGGCAGTAATGGCCTCTCATGAACACTTAATTTTACAAACATAACGACCAGCTGCATGTCTTTGAAGCCATATGGAGCCCTTACCTGTCCTGAAACGGACTTGAATACGCATTTACTTCTGCCTAGCTGTCTCACCCACTCTCTGTACTCATTGGTAAGATGGTTAGGGAGCTACGATTGTCATGTGAGGAGTCTCTGAACTCCTTGGAACCGAGGACCTATTTTATAAGTAGACATCTATTTCTTTACTATCTGCATTTGGGACGGTGAATGGTTATACGACTTTATAGCCAAACTACTTTTCCTATTCCCAGTCTGGTTTGGCACTGTTTGTATCTCAGTGATTGTATCTGTCTTTTAATGACCACTGGGCTACTTTTTGATGTAATACTACTAATAATAAATAACAGAAACGTCGAAAATCAATAAGTCAAACAGCAAGACATAATGAGTCTTCCCAAATAGAGGTCAAGCCATCAGCTTGGGACAAGACCAAAACAGATTATGATAATAGCAGTTGTGAGGGAGAGAGTAAATACACTCAAGTATAATGAGGAGAACTTCTCAAATTCAATGTTAGAGACAGGAGAAAGACAAAAACACAATGAAAGTCAGACAAATACCAGACTTCTACACTTGCAAAGGAGTTGACCTTTCTAAATACACAACTAGAGGACCAGGAGAATTGAATGAGGTGATCCAATCTGAGATTTTTAGGCATTGTAGAGAAGAACCAATAGAACTTGTAGGTCATAGAGGTCATTAACCACCTGATTAAGGGCCTGAAATAGAGTTTAGTGAAGAGGGAACTCCATTACAATGGCAATAGTGTACCCTCTCCTCCAAAGCGAAGGCCCGCCCACCTCAATTAGAGTCTGGTGGAACTTGAGTAAGTAGATGGTGGAGATTACTACATAGGTTTGGCCATGTGTTTGCCTGTCCTATTTAAAGTGGGGGAATAGATGGCCAGTTTTCACTGCTCCTCATCACCAGGTAAAACCTGGTTGTACCGGCATTTTCTTTTGAAAATAAAAATTGAAAATTGACAAATGGCTCCATCAAACTTTGAAAGCATTTGCAGAAACAGATTTGACAGAGGTTTTTGTAATAGTAGAATATGTTCATTTTGAGGGTAAAATCTCATAAAACATTCAGACGCACATATTATTACCAATATAAAAATTATATTATTTGAAATTCTCCATTAACATGAAACCGCAACGATTGCCTTGCATTTTTAGTCGATTTTGAACAAATCATGATATGAATACCCCAAACATATTGTTAAATTCATAGAGAGCCTGTACAATAAAATTATAATGATTATGTAATTAATTGGAAACAAGCTGCCCTTATTTTTGTGCCTACAGATGTCTTAACCTCCAAGCTGAATATAAAAATTTCTATACAGCACATACAATCAATTCATTTGTGTCTCTTTTTAAAGTCCTGAATGCATTTTCAACAGTCATATCGCCACTTTTGACAAATAGGTAACAGCCATTTGCACCAAATATGATGATATGCTTGGTAGAAGAAATACAAATGAATCTCCATGTGATTCGAATGCTATTTATTGGGAGGTTCCCTAGCCTGAATTTTATGGATAGGATTCTGGCCTCCACTGGCTCAAATTTTATCAAAATAGAGTTCAAACAACAGCAAATTTTTCATCATAACAAACTTCCCCACCAGATTTTTATAAATGCAAGAAATGTCAGCTGAGCTGGCGGACATCTCAAAATTTGGTGGGCGGTTACTCCCTCAGGATGACTGAGTACTTTACTCCGTGACCCTGATGGAGTAAATTTCAATCCGCCAAACTCAGATAGAACTGAAAAGGATTGGACAATCACTAGAGCACACTAAATAACATTCTCCTCTAGTCCAAATAACATGCAGCCAATAAACAATCTTGATGAACTTTGGCAACTACCAAATAAAATTAACATTTTTAACTAAGGGTTGAACTTTTGCAAGGTTATCCCCAAACGTTTTGCTTCTTCCTCCATTTTTTTCCTGACCTGGTGTTGTTGGTTTTAGGACTCTAAGGACTCTAAGCACTTTACCACTGCTGATCAGTGCTATAGTGCATATGCTTTCTGTGTCAATTATGAACATAATTGGTTATCCATGATTGGCATATTTGATTTACTGATAAGCCCCTAGTAAAGTGCACTTACTGTGCCAGGGCTTGGAAGTCAAATGCTACTAGTGGGCCTGTAGCAATGATTGTCCTACTCACAATGAGTAGCTGTGAAAAGGTATCACAGACCTGCCACTGCCGTGTCTGTGCACAGTTGTTAACTGCCATGTCGACCTAGCAAGTTCACCCACTTGTCAGGCCCTATCCTTCACTTTTTTTACATGTAAGGCACCCCATGGTAGGTCCAAGGTACCCCCTCGGCAGGGTGCAGCGAATGTGAAAGGTAGGACATGCACTGGTGTGTGTGACATGTCCTGATAGTGAAATACTGCCAATTTCGTTTTTCTCTATTGAAAGGCTATCTTGCCCCGTAGGATAGAATGGGTAATGCTTTGTAACATCTTACAAGTATAACTTTCCATTGGGACAAGATGGAGAAATAAAGTTCAGGCTCTCTGAACTCCAAATTTAATAACACATCTTTTAGTGAAGATGGTTTTTAAATTGTGTGTTTGAAAATGCCACTTTTAGAAAGTAGACATTTTCTTATTTAACCATTCTGTGTGCCTCTGCCTGTTTGTATATTGACTGTCTGGTTTTGTAGTGACAGGGGCTGGGGATGTACAGCCACTGGGGGGGGGGGTTGAGGTGTGCCTGGCCCTTCCTGGATGACTCAGAGCTGAGCTGAATAGACCTTGGCTGAATTTAGAGTAGTGGGATGAGTTTTCCTTGCATTTGAATAGGGCCTGTCTCACTTGCACAATGCGGTCTCCACCCCCTGTGCTCATACTGCAGCAGTGATGACAGAACTGGTTTGGACTGGGCTCAGAGACCCTTGCACAAAGAGAACAAAGACAAAATGGGATATAAGTAGTAGACCTGAAACCCCAGAACTTTAGACTACTTCTGGAATCAAGAGGAACCTTTTCCAAGGAGAAGAGCTGGAGAAACTGGAGGAGGAGTACTGCCCCTTTGCTGTGTGCTGTCTGGGGTTGGCCTGCAGTAGCTGTTTCTGCCAAGGAAAGGACACAGACTTTGCTGTGTGCTGTATCCCCCTGCTTGAGGAAGATCTCCAAGGGCTTGAGTAGAGCTTGACTCCTGTTCTGAAGTCTCAGGGACACAAAGACTTCACCCCCAGCTCCCCTGAACTTCCTTGCTGGGAGTTCAGACCTGCCAAGAGGTGCCTGTGTTGGGGCTCTGGAGATTGTTACTGCTGTTGGGAGCTGGAAGAGCATCACAACTACAAGAAAATCGACGCATCACTCTTCTTGCAGCAATCTTTCCGACGCAGCACACCTGTGCGAGAAGAATCTCCACACATCACCGCGCCACTGCCGAAACCGACGCAGTGCCTGTCACTGCTGCAAGAACCTACGCATCAAGGGATCATGGCTGAAGAAACCGACGCAGCCCCGCTCGATGCTGCCACACCGATCGCCGACACATTCCGGATTTCCACGCATCGTACCTGTGTGAAAAGTTTTCCTGATGCATCACCCACGGACCAGAACCATCTCGGAATCGACGCATCACTTCCCCCTACAGACACTTCTCCTGCATGCAGCAGAACTGTTGCATCGCCTCCCCATGGTCTCAGGAACTGACGCATCTCTTTGTTTTTCGACGCTTCCCATCGCTGCGGCTGTTTGGCCTTGTGAATTTTGACGCATCTACAGGTACTTTGTGAGAAATCACGCATCCATAGTTTTCTACGGATCAAGTTGTTTGAAACTTTTTAAAGTCATATTCTTATTACATGTTTTTGGGATTTTTGTCATTTTTGGTCGTGGTGAGTTTAGATAAAGATACTTTATTTTTCTAAACTGGTCTGGTGTCCATTTGTGGTGTTATCACTGTATTACTGTGTGTTTTGAGTACAAATACTTTACACATTGCCTTTAGGATAAGTCTGTCTGCTCGTGCCCAGCTACCCAGGGGGTGAGCAAGGGTTATCTAAAGTGTATCCCCCTTACCCTGACTAGAAGTAAGGGTCCCTATTTGGACAGAGGTGCCTACCTCTGCCAACTAGAGTCCCCCATTTCTAACACTACAGCAATAAGACATAAGACAAACAGAATTTAAAAAGTGAATGAGTCAATTTCCAAATCTACTCTGGTAAGTTTTATGAAACTTTAAAGTGGAGAATGTTATTTGAACAGATGGTTCCGCTATTTAAAGTGGAAGGAATACGAGCTATGCTCATATAATCAGCTAAGCTAAAGGTCTTTGTAAAGGGTACATGCACGACAGTGATTCAGCTCAGAAATGTTTCAGACAAATGCAAAATAGAGTAATGAATTCTTAATGGATAAGTAGTTTTTTGAAAACTATAAAAAATAAGGATTAGTGAAAACATTTTTAAGTTCACTATATGCGGATAACCTTTAATGTAGTAGTGCAATCACTGCCATAAACTAGACATGAAGAGTTAACTGGGTTTTGGGGGGAAATATTCTGCTTCTCCCATATCCTTAAATGATGCATCGAATCCTGATTGGGAAGCAAGCGTGGTTCAGTCGGGTAAGGCAGAAAATTACCAGGAGGGGTGGGTGATAAAGGAGAGCGGAAGTGGAACTACAACTGAAAAACACAAACACCTATTCACAGTCTCCGCCTATTATGGTGCATTATTAGATTAACCAAAACGCACATATGACTTTATAAATTGTTAGTTGCGTTTCCAAAGGCAGCAATTGTAGTGGGGGACACTTTAACTTTCTTCAGTCAGTAAATCTGGATTCAAGAAAACCAAACAGCTTTAAGCAGGTACTTAGAATAGCCAAAGCGAGCCCTGTTATAAAAAAGAATGATGGCTCACAGACCCTTGGAGGGTAGTGCATATGCAAGAAAGGTAATATATGTATTTTTCTTATTGTTCCCAGAGAGCTTCCAGCACAGACTATGTTATAACTACAAATACTATTCAAAATACTTTAGCTATATGTATACAAAATTGCTTTTCAGATTACACAGACATTCAATTAATGGCACAATAATCCCTCAGAGAAAGACTCCTTTAAGATGGCAATTTGATAAGGTAGAGCTAACAAATGAAAGTTTTACTAAAATAAAATAAAAAGCAAGAAATGGGCTTCAGTTTTTTTTAAAGAAAACATAGAATCCGTACTCCTAGCAAGTGTGTAGGAAGCTTAATAAGCCACTATGCATGGTGAAATATTTGCTTTCCAAAAACATTTAAAAAAGGAAGAAAAAACTGAGCTCACACTATTAAGGAAAGAAATGCAGCAGAACATAATTAAAGCTATTCGAAATCCAAACGCTAAACAAATGGCCACTGACAGATCTCAAATACAAATTTGTCTTCGAGAACATTTCAAAGAAGGAATGAATGTGTCAGAAACACATATTACAGAGCTTTTTGCCCAGATACAAATTCCCTCTCTTTCCCCTGTTGAAGCACTAGATTCAGGGACGGACTGACGGCAGTGGGCACCATGGGGCAGATTTACAAGCCCCTTGCGCCACTGGTGCGTCACTTTTTGTGATGTACCGGTGGCGCATTTTACTGCTCCACATTTACAAGGACAGGAAAAGCCACCCTGCGTGACTTTTCCTGTCCTTGTAAATATGGCCCCTTTGCACGTAGCACTTTGCGTGAAAGGGGTGTTCCATGGATGTTGCTGTGGGTGTTCCCAAGCAATACACATGGAACCAGACACATTTCCAGATTTACAAGGAATCGTAAATCTGGAAATGCGTGTGAATGCTACTCCTCCCCAGGGGAGGCGTAGGGAGGCGCAACAAGGAGAAATGTATTCTCATTTCTTTTCCTCTTTCTATGCGTGCTGCATTGTGCAGCACACATAGAAAGAGGAAATCACCTCTAATGATTGTTTATGTATAGGAAGGTGTCCCTTCCTGCACATAAACAATCATTGAAACAATGACGTTTTTCTACTTCTATGTGTGCTAATGCAGCACACATAGAAGTTGAAAAACGGCATTTCAGATTGTTTTTGTGCAGGAAGAGAACACTTCCTGAACAAAAATAATCTCCCCACGACACAGGCATCCTTGCGCCATGGTGCAAGGGTGCCTGCTCTGGCACATGGCAGCAGTTTGTGCGCCAGTGCAGGAGGAAGCACAGAGATGCGACATATTGTTGTAAATACGTCGCATCCCTGTTCTTTGAAAGTGACTCACTGCGGTGCAGCCAAATGGCTTGCAGCACGCACTGAGTCACTTTCTTGTAAATCTGCCCCCGGGTGTTTTCCCGTGGGCTGGAAGGTTGGGGGCCGGTTTTGGACTGGCGGAGGCCATTTTTGTTAGTGGGGGACTGTTTTGCAGCAGCGCTGCAATGTCAGTCCCCTTTAACAAAAGCAGCAGCAGTGTTTGAGCAGCAGGGTTTCCAACCGCCCCCCCCCTCCCGGGGGGGCGGTCCAAGTTAATTGCCAGGACTGGTTTGCGTTCTCAGTCCAGTCTTAGCTAGATTTGAGACTGCAGATGGAGCAAGCGGTAGTTAACGCTGTAACAAATCTATAAAAGTTTAACCCCACAGGAGAGTATGGATATCTAGTGGAATCCTACAGGTAGTTCATTGAAGAACTTAAAAGTCCTTTGACACAGTTTTTTTTAATGATATACTAACAGGAGGGACTGTCCCGTCCTCCCTTAGAAAGGGAATCCTAATGAGCTTTCTTAAAAAAAAGGTAAAGAAAAACCCAAAGGAAGTTAATTCATAACTCAATAACTATTACACGTCGAATATATAATTTTTGGGACAATCATAGCATTACTCTTGGCTGCTGCTGTCTTTAAACTGTGGGCCATATTTATCAAGGGGTTATGTTTCTTTTGCACCACACAGTGGGGTGCAAAAGTGATGCAACTCTTAAGATGCAGTTTATCAAGCCAGGCAAGGCCTCCTTTCGTGACCCTGAGTGGCTTGATAAACCAAGAGTAACGCGATGCAGCCAAATCACTGCTTTGCCCTTACTCTGCCCCAGGCATGCATTCCATGGGTAGTAGGTGGGTGTTCTCACGCAAATGCCACAGATTATGACACATTCCCAGATTGTGGTAGACCTTGGAATGCACCAAAACTACTACGCCTCCCTCCGTGAGGCATAACATGGAGAAAAATGTTTATTTCTCCTAATTTTTTCCTCTTTCTATGTGGCACTGCATTCTGCAGCACACATACAAAGAGAAAAATGCCTCAAGAAATTCTTTTTGTGCAGGAAGATGTCCCTTCATGCACAAAAAACAATCCTGCTAACAACACAGGCACCATTGCACCATGTTGCAATAGTTCCTCGCATTGGCACTAGCCAGCACATTGTGCGCCAGCGCTGGAAAAAGACAGGAATGCGCTGTGCAATGTTAAGTACCAAGCATTCCTGTCCTTTCCCTATCACAAAGCACAGCGTAGCAAGGTGACTTGCTGTGCTGCGCGATATAATGATAAATAAGTGCCCCTATTTCACAAGGATCAAAATGGCTTTATTCCATCCCAACAGCTATATACAGATACGCATTCCCCTAAATAAAATATCAACAACATTTCTATTTTTAAACATCGAGGAGGTGTTTGACCCGATTAGCTGAGAGTACTTCAAGTAGTAGATTTTCCATTCCAGTTCACTAGGCAAATCTCCTATATATATAAAGGGGAGAACATCTCAATGGCATCGAGTGAAACAGTCACTGAAATATTTTCTATAAATGGGGGCACCAAGCAAGGGAGTCCCTTTGTCACTAGTTTTGTTTGCAATTTTTATTGAACCTTTGGCTATTGTTTTAAGAAACATGAACAGATAAGGCTGGCCCTGTCTGACACAACTAAACTCACATTATATGTTGACGATATGGTACTGATTTTGGGGTATTTGGACAAAATATTGGAAACAATATTGTGATACAAAATTATTGTGTCAAGAATATCAGGATATCAAAAATATTGTCAACAGGTCTATCGCAGCATAAAATATCATTCTAATTGTGGTTTTTAATATCATTGTAATAAATACCAATTCAGAAAATAATATTGTATGTAAAATTGTATGTAATATGTAATCTATTGTAGTGTGCCTGATTCTATATGTTTATTAATTTTTTTATTTGTGTTTTTAGTAAGATAATTTATTGATTATATAATCGTTGACATTTGAATTTTGTATTGTATTAATGTACAAAAATAATGGATTTTAAATATTTGTAGAAGCGGGATATTGAGGTGCCTAAGTACAAGGAGTTAACGCCGCGTTAGCTGCACTTTTCCACCAGTTTTGCGGCGATATTTTTATCACCATATGTACAAGCTGTCGCTAACCTCTGTTAGAGGCAGTTTTCCGGCGAAAACGTCCATTATAAAGATCGCCACTTCTGTTAGCGATA
The DNA here is from genome assembly GCA_963921515.1 of Calotriton arnoldi. Lineage (NCBI taxonomy): Eukaryota > Metazoa > Chordata > Amphibia > Caudata > Salamandridae > Calotriton > Calotriton arnoldi. Next base: position 295,617 of record CAWUFW010007215.1, read on the forward strand.
ATGACATGCAAGGGAGGCGTTCCCGTACAAAACCATCCGCTAACACCACTTTGCGATATTTACAAGGGGATTCTTTAAGTTTGGAGGACCAAAAAAACTGCCTCTAACTGCAGTTAGAGGCCGTTTTTTAAGACCAGAAAATAGCTGGTCTTAAAAATGTAGATAATACTTGGGGCCTCAAATCAGCAGGTTTTGTTGCTGGACTGCGCTGCAAGCAATGTTGCTGCGCTGCCCTGCGACAAAACCACAGGGCAGGACTGCCCACCATCAATAAGAAAGTGCGCATTCCTGGGCCTCACTCATGAAAAGTGTTGCAGCGCTGCGACAAGACAGCGTTGCAACACTTTTCACTACACCCTTCTTGCGACACCATGGATGCGCTGTATTCACTGGACAGCGCTCCATGACGCAAGTAATGACAGATACGTCTAGAATCCTGATGTATCTGTCTGCGCTAAAGTCACGCATTGCTGCAGTCGTGTCACAACCATGACGCAACTCCAGCAATGCATGGGGCCAGCCTATCCCTGTGGCACTGCATCACCCTTACGCCTAATATCATGCAGGCGTAAGGTACTGACGCAGTGCCGTTCTTGAGGGGTGCCCGGGTGTCGGCGCATTTGGAGATCCATCGGTGGTGGTTGTGTGCTGCGGTGTCATCGTCTGTAAGCGTTGGCGGAGTGGTGGTGCTGAGGGAGTTGACAAGACATACTTCAGTGGCCTTGATCCAGCTGCGAGGGGGGCGATGATGGCGGTTGTGTACGGTGGGCATGGTGAAGACGTGATGTATACAATGATGGTCAGTCCAGGAGAGTCTGGTGGTGTGGCTGTATTTGAAGGTCCCGCTAGCGGAGGAGACGTGCTCGACCATGAGTCCTGCTATGTGGCTTGCTGCGGTGACTAGCTGCTTGAGTCTGATGTTGGGGAGCTACCCCAGGAAGGGGTGGTGTTCTGGTCACTGGGGTTGTCCAGGTGGAACTTGAGTTCGGCGAGTAGGATGTCGTCGGTAGATGGGAGAGCCTGGTGTGCAATGAGGTCTACAATGGTATTTGAGAATGGGTGTCCATGGCCCGGGGGGCCTGCAGAGGAGTGTGCCGCAGAGGATGGGGTTCGGGTTGGTCCTGATCTGGAAGTTAAGGTGTTCCATGGTCACCGTTGGGTCATTAGAGTGCGCAGTTAGTCGGAGTGTGCTTCTGTAGGTGATGGCAATGCCTCCTCCCGGACGGTCAGGGTGCTCCTTGCGGGTGATTTAGTAGCAGTCAGTGATGGCGATGGTGATGGCGATGTCTGGTCCAGAGCAGATGTTGGTCCTGGCAGGCGAGGTGGCGTCCAGGTTGATGGCGAGGAGGGTGCTGGCGCCGTAGGGGTGGAGTGTCCAAGAGGAAGGGTCCTTGGTGCTGAGCGCGGTCCAGGGGCAGACGGACGCAGACGGGCATGCCTATGGCTTGCCTTTGGCATGGGAGACGTCCATTACAACGCAGGCATTACATCATAATGCCTTTACAACGCAAATCCAACAATGCAGGTGCCTTTACATCGCATTCCATTACAACACATTGTGAGGTCAGTAATGGGGTATTTTTAATTTTTAGGGTGGGTATGGGTTTCGGGTGTTGGAGATGAAATGTGGGGTGTATTATGGGGTAATATTTGAAAATTGGGGTGTGCATTTGGGTCAAATATGAAAATTGGGCTGTGCATTTGGGTCAAATATGAAAATTGGAGTGTGCATTTGGGTCAAATATGAAAATTGGGGTGTGCATTTGGGTCAATTTTTAGTGTGTGTTTTGGGGGCTCAATGATGAATTTTAGGGTTCAGGTTTTGCTTTGGGGTGCAAGGGTCAGTTTTAGGGTTGCACTCACTGAAGTGGGAATAGTAATGTTTACATTTCCGCAATCCAACATCTTCCCTACTGTTGCAATATGCCTAGTAATACTATGCATTGTAATGGAATGCAATATAATGGTATGCGTCGTAACTCCATATATACCTTTGGCACACCAGTGGTATGCCAGCTGCGCATGGCCGCACAGCGGCCACCATTGAGAAGTGCTGCGGGGGGACTGGACAGCTGGGAGGTGGGAAACGCCGGAAAGAACACTGGATGGGGCGTGGACGCAGGGGAGTGTGTGTGAGCGGGTGTTGTAAATATTTACATGAGAGAAATCTTACCTCGAGACTGGGTCCCGTGTCTTTGCTGCTCCTGCTCTCCTGAGTCTGCTTCCAGGAACAGGAAGTAGGCAGCCAGGCTCCCTCCACTAAGCCAATCACAAGGCTGCAATGTGGCGTTGGGATTGGTCATTGGTGCCGGGACGAGGCGTTCAGAAAGGGGCTGGAGGTGTGGGCATGTTCTCCATGCAGGCTGTAATGCATCCTGCATTGCGAACAGGACAGTGCGCATGACTGCTTTGTGCAGCCTGAGCGGGCCGACCAAACAGTCACTGCGCACTTGAGTGGGCATGCCACTCTGCCCCTGCCATGCTCCGTGAGTGGAGCAGCCCTACCCACCCTCCAGCTCGCAACAGAAACATGGCACCATAACATCAGGAAGTTATCATCATGTGATGATTGTTCCTCTTCTTGCACTGCTTGGAAGCAGTGGGGCGACGCTCTTCCGCCATAGCGGATGAGCCGACACTGGGGGTGCGTCATCTACTGGTGCTAGGCCTGGGCGACTCGACCCCTGGGCCTCCTCCGCTACGTGTCCCACCTTCTCCTTACCTGGACATTGACACCGTGACGCAATCCTCTAAACTCTCTCCAAATCTGTGACTCACCCAGCAGGAGCCTCAGCCCAGTGGGATTTTACAAGCGTGAGTACAGCAGTCACCGCCAAGTCCGCTGGTGAACCTCCCGATGCAGTTGATGCAGCAGGGCCCCCTTAGGCGTGAACTTGCAGCGCTCCCGCAACACAAGTTTGGCGCAGCTCAGGGGCCTCACCCTCCACAGCGTCCTGCCAGCGCAACCTCATCGGGCCTGTGATGCAAAGAGGTGCCGCCCACCTTTGGTAATCCTCTCTGTGCACCCCGGTGTAGTGGTGGATCGTAGTATGCGATGCAGACCTCCCTACGTTGGTGCGCAGGAGCACCTCTACCATTCACAGCTTCAAGTGGCGCAAAGCGGTCTTCTCACACAGGTCAGCAATGTGTCTCCATGCAACCAACCAGACTTCACCACCAGGTACGGGCGATCGCCATGCCTCAATGTCTACCGCCACCGTTCATCGACTCAACAGCTCCTCCGCATCCCACTCCAGGTTCCAGACGCAGGTCCAGCGACGCATCCAGGCTCCAGGCGCAGGTCCAGCGAGGCATCCAGGCTCCAGGCGCAGGTCCAGCGAGGCATCCAGGCTCCAGACGCAGGTCCAGTGAGGCATCCAGGCTCTCATCCTGGTCAACCTGGATGTTGGGTGGATTAAGGGGTTTGTTGATGTGTGCTGCACTTGGCCCTGGTTGCTCCATTCTGCATTTCATTGTTTTTTTTGCCTACTTTGTATTGGAGGTCGACTGATAGGATACTTTTTTCCATTAGAGGCAAAAAAAACTCACATTGGGCTGACTAACGTGCGTTTTTTTGCCGCTAATGGGCCTTTTGTTGGTTTTCGCCCGCTAACGCTGGAATTCCTATCACCATCACGCTAATGTTAGTGGCAGTTTTCACCGCTGATCCCTGAAGCTATCGCCATGTAGCGACGTCTTGTACATACGTCGCTAACAAGGCGATAGTTTTCAGCGGTACACGGCAATAGAAAAACTGCCGCTAACTAGCGTTAGCGATAGTTATCGCCAATTCTTCTACATATGCCCCTCAGTTTTTAGGGATCAAGGATGGGGAGATTTAAAAAAAAGGGTATATTTTAAAATTGAATTTTATGTAATTTTTTTTAATGATTTGCAGATTATATTGTACGTTTCCAAATTGTATTTAGTTTGATTATTAATTTTCAAAAAGTATATTTTATAAATAATTAAAATATATAGTATTGGTAGAAAATTAAAATATATTGTGTTAAAAAATTGTAAAATCATTTTTTAAAAATGTATAAAAATTTAATTTAATTAAGTAAAACAATTGAATTTTTTAATATATATGTTTTACATTTTATATTTTGTGCTGAAAAAATTCCAAAATAAAAATATTTAAACTTTTTTTGTTTTAAAATTATAATTTCATTGAAAAATATATTTTTTATTTTTTTATTTAAAAATTGGGTTTATAATTTAATTGTATTTCATGGTTAATTTTGGATTATACTTTTATTTTATGGTTTAAAGTTTAGCTATGGTAGTAAATATGTTAGCAATTATATTAATTGTTAATGGTGATAAAAATATTCTTGCATATGCTAATGTTTAAATTAAAGTGGGAATAGTAAATGTCACTCCTCTAGTGTCCAACACCTCCCCCGGTAGCATTGGATTAGAGTGGGAATATTAAGGACCCGATTACGTGTTTGGCGGTCGGAAGTACGCTGCCAAGCCGGCAGTATACCGACCGCCAAGCTGGCGGTGTTGTGTCAGCGGTGCGACAGCGGTGGCCTATAGCAGATGCCGCCGCTGTGGCAGTCCTGCTTGCACGTCAGTGCACTGGGTACCATGCACCATGTTGTGCATGGCACACTGCATGCATGACAGTGCAAGCAGAAGGGGGCACAACATGTGCTCCGATGCACTCCCACATGGGCTAAAACTCTCTGTTGCCCTGTTTGGGGCCCCTTTTTCTGCATTTCTGTCGACCTTTTCATTCCAGGGTCCCCGGTATGAAAAACTCATCGGAAAGGTAGGTCATAGTCTGCAGGGCAGTGTCGGCATCACCATCTCCACTGCAGACCACCGCTTTCTCCACCACCGCCGCATCAGTATCCATAATCCTGGTGGTCTCGGGGCTCCTGTGTCGGGCTGGTGGCAGTCCGACTGCAAAACTCCTAATTGGGCAGTTGGACCGTTGAGTTTGCAGCGGTTGGACTGCCACTGCGGGTACTGCAGTCTTGGGACCGCCACACTCATAATAAGGCTCTAATTGTCACCCCTTTAGTGTCCAACACCATCCCGAAACTGGTATAGATTGGAGTGGGAATTGTAAACGTCCCCCTTTTAGTGTCCTACATCTTATCCAAGTTGGTTTACATTAGAGTGGGAAGAGTAAATGTCACCCCTTTAGTGTCCAACACCTTCCCTAAATTGGTATAGATTGGAGTGGGAATAGTAAATTTCACCCCTTTACTGCCTAACACTTTCCACAAATTGGTTTAGATTGGAGTGAGAATAATAAAGGTCACCATTTTAGTGTCCAACAACTTCCCCAAATTGGTTTACACTGGAGTGGGAATAGTACATGTCACCCTTTTAGTGTCCAGCACCTTCCCTAAATTGGCTTAGATTGGAGTGAGAAGAGTAAATGTCACCCCTTTAGTGTCAAGCACCTTCCCTATATGGTATATGTTGGAGTGGGGATTTTAAATGGCACCACTTTACTTGCCAACACTTTCCACTAATTGGTTTAGATTGGAGTGGGAATAGTAAATGTCACCCCTTTAGTGTCCAACAACTTCCTCAATTTGCTTTAGATTGGAGTGGGAATAATAAATGTCACCCCTTTAGGGCCCGATTACGATTCTGGCAGTCCATGGACTGCCAGACTCAGGGCAGGGTGGTCTCCCAACCGCCGTATTACAATTCGGACTGTTGGACCGCCAGAGCTCCGCCGCAGCCACCAGGGAATTGCCATTCCCTGGCTGTGTTGCGGCGGTCAGGAGGCTACAATATGCTTGGCGGGACCGCCGTGGTCCCGCCAAGCATATTAAGAGTTTCCTCTCATCCAGCGGTATCATGGAGATTCCTCCACCATAAACACCATGGTGGAGAGGAGGCACAGGGGGCCCTGCGGGGGCCCTGCAGGGCCCCCTGTGCCTCCTCTGCATGTGGATGCACGCAGGGGGCACAACATGTGCCCTCCTGTGTGCATGCATGCCAGTTCCTGCACGGCATGGACTTTTCAGTCCATGCTATGGAGGAATTGTTTTTTGCCTTCCGATTGCAGTGCCTATGTTCAGGGCACCGTCAGGGGAACGTAAAAAAAAAGCCTTTGGTGGGACGGCGGTGGGGCAGACCCAGTGTCGCACCACCAAAGTCGTAATCAGGCCCTAAGTGTCCAACACCTTCCCCAAATTGGTATTGATTACAGTGGCAATAGTATTATTCGCCCCTTTAGTGTCCAACACCTTCTTCAAATTGATATAGATTGGAGTGGGAATAGTAAATGACACCCTTTTAGTGTCCAACTCCATCCCTGAATAGGTTTAAATTGGAGTGGGAATAGTATGATTTATGTTGGAGTGTGATTATGTAATTTGATCATTTCTGTCTAAAATCCTTTGCTTGAATTATATTTGTTTGTAATAGAAATAATTTGCTTTATTGATTAGTATTGTTGGTGTTTAGAAATATAACAAAAAATACTTGCATGTTTGTAATAAATAAAATTACATATTTGTATAAAATAAAGACATGTAACACTTTTTTCTCATTTTATTTATGTTTTTATAGTTTAATTAATGTATATTTTTACATTTGTGAGCATACATATTTCAACTTAAAAACAAGCATTTATATATGGATTAATATATAGAACATTTTTTAATGAATTTTTATTAATAAATATAATAAATATATAATGTGTTGTACATTTTCCATGTTTTTCTCCATTGTTTAAAATTCTTTTAGCATTTCTTAAATTGTTTCATATACATATTTTCAATATTATTTTAACATAGGTTTTTTCAGTATATTTTAAATGACTATATATTTTATACTATTATTTAATTTAAACTTTACAATTTGTTTACTTTTTAAAACATTTATTTGATGTTTTACATATCTAATTGCTAACATAATTTTTTTATACATTTATTCAATATTTCCCATTCATTTCAATGGTGAGACAGTTTTTTTTTTGTGTTTCATTAAGCGGGCATTTGCTTTACTGCTATCTTCTATTATGCAATCTATTTGTGTAATTTTTAGTCTATTTTCCCAGATCAAGGTTGCGGTAAGGTGCTGCTGGTCATCGGAACAGGTAAGTCCTTTTTAAGGATTTTGTAAAGAGTTTTGAGTGTGGCAGGGTTTAGGAGGGAGATCTAGAGGTTAGTTATAGTGTTGTTTGTGTTTTTTTTGTAGATTTAGTTGTATTAATAGTAGTGTTTTTCACTAGTTTGTAGTTTGGGTTTTCATACACTGTTTTGGTAATGTATCAGTATATTATATTAATTTGTGTTCTTTTACGTATATTCTCATGATTAAGCGTGATGTATATGAATTTTTGGGAACGCAATGTGTTTTTCAGGTGGGTTTTCTTGCTTACTTTACAAGTTTTTGTCTACAAGTGTGTCTCATGGGCATTGGGAGTTACCGTTTTTTTTTTAAAGGAAATCATTTTTGGTTTATAATAAACCAAGGCTTTTTACGTTGATTTCCTATTTTTTGGGTTTCCTGGACCATTTTCTGTTTTCGTAAACCCTTTTTTGTGTTTTTCTTGTGGTTCCCAGATATGTTGGATTGCTTCCAGGGATCTCTATTGCATTTTCTCTATCTTTGGATTTTTTTGGACACTATTGTTCCAATTTTTGGTGGATTATTATTTTGATTACGTGGATACAGAGGAAGATCTGCTGCTACAGAACAGTAAGTTTTATTCATTTCAATTCTTTTGGAATTGTGTGGTTTATGTATTGTATTTATTTTATGTGATGGATTGAGTTTGTTCTTGGAGCTGTTTAGTTGGTGAGGTTGGTATTTTTTGTTTAAATCACTTACGTTTTTTTATTATCTCAGACTTAATTAACATTGGAGTTTTATTTAATTTTTAGATTGATGGAAATAATATTATGTTCAGTATTTATATAAAAAATGATTTGCCATGATGGTTTAGATTTTGGGACAGTTTTTTGGGACGTTGGTAGGTTAATATTTATATCATAATATTCTTTTGGCTATTATTTCTAAGCAATCTACTCCTTTGTTGTTTATGAAGGATTTGACTTTAAATTGTGCCATGTCGTACATTCTTTTAGCTTGTTTGCTAAGTTTAGTTGCAATGTGGCAGGTCTAACAGAATGCTCCATTCGTAGTTGTCAGCAGCTTTTCTCTATTTGTAATGTTTATATAACAGTATGAGTGCAGGTTGGGTTCTGCCTAGTGTGGATTGGAAGGCATTGTGACATCTTTCCATTGTGTTGTTTATTTTATCTTCCTGTGCCAAGGTGCTGTTATAGACATTCCACCATTGAATTTGGTATTTGGGTTGGTGTCTGTGTTCAGAGCGATTCAGTCTGCTAACCCAAGTGTCTTTGAAATAATCATTTTGAGGGCTTATTTTGGCTTCATTGTGTTGGTAGAAAGGGCTTTCTATTAGTAAATTGCAGTGGTTAACTACCTCTGTGACAGGGATATGGGCTAGTGCTTTCTTTTTTTTATTTCAAAGGAAATCTGGTTGTTTGTAGAATATTGTACACTTAGAGCCTAATTACAACTTTTGGTGGAGTGGTGGCACGGCGGTGCCAACCGCCGCGTCACAGCTCCATTGAAGGTCAGTGCCACCCGCACAATTGCGACCAATTTTGTAGTCTGGCAGGCGGCATGGACATCCCGCTGCAGTGCGTCTTTCAAAGGCGGCGGTGCCTTTGAAAGAGGCACTCCAATGGGACTGTCACATGAGTTCCTGCATGGCAAGGACTCAAACATCCATGCCGTGCAGAAGCATGGGCGCATGCACCCAGGAGGGCACATGTTGTGCCTCCCTGTATGCATCCTCAGCCTGAGGTGGCATGAGGGCTCTGTAGGGCCCCCTTTATTTCAGCACCGCCAGCCTTTACATGGAGGAAAGGCCTCCATGAAACCACTGGCTGTCCTGAAACTTGCAACTAATATGCATGGCAGGTCCTGCAGCAGCACCACCTTCATATTACATAGACCCTGACAGCTGCGCCACCGCCAGGAAATGGCGGTTCCCTGGAAGAGCTGACAGTCCAATTATGGTCAGGCCACCCTAGTCGTAATAGGGCAGTCAGACTGCTGGTGTGGCGGTGGCTGAACCGCCACCTATGCACCACCACGGATCTGGAGGTCCTCGAACCGCCAGCCTCATATTTTGGCCCTTAGTGCAGATTGCTGGGGGTTTCTCCATATGCTTTGATTGAAGTGAGAGTAACAGCCTTGTATGGCTGTGTGGTGGTAAAATGTTTGAATCATGGGTTATGTTACAGTGATTTCTTAAGCATAAACAAATACCCAAAGTTGTTTAGGCTCCAGCACTGTGGGTTGCTCAAAGTCTATGACTATTTTGTGTGGGTAGCAGTTATTTGTTTTATGTTTAATGTAGTTTAAAAGATTGTAGTAAGTGTTGCTTTGTTCATTTGGTAGTAGGACATATATAAAAGAGATAGTTGTGTATTGATATTAACCATGTATGGTGTATATCTGAGTGAATGGTCTGGCACTTTTTCCGAAGGTCCCATCCATCATACAGATTTGACAATGGCTTAGTTTCAGTAAGTTATTTGCTATAGAGAATATTAGGATTCATTTTTCATTGTTTAAGCTGTCATATAAAAGGAGAGGTTCCTCAATATGTGTCATGGTTAAAGGTTCAGTTATTTCTATCTTGGTACCTTCAACAGGCAGGAGGAGTATCTCTAGTGGCTTTTTTAGTTCATGCAATTAAATGTTTTAAAGTGGGTATAGATGGTAGTTGGCCTGTGATGTGTTCAGGTACTTTAGGCAGTATATATTTTAGGATTTTGGTTGTGGGTTCCTGGGAGCAAGTGCTTGCCTCTCTTATATCCTGCAATACCCCCTTTACTTCTATTTCTGTCACATTTAGGGGGTGGCTGTGTTCTCTTCCATGATTTACATCATCTTTTCTAGTGGCGCTCCCAGAGCATGCATTAGAATAATATTTGTTATATTTCCAATTTACATTATCTGTTGATGTACTTGCTTGGTTGAAGGGGTAGCCCATGTGACTTAATAACTGCTTTCCTTTCTGTGATGTTATATATTTGGCTCTCTCTCATTGTATCAGAAAATAGTGTGATATATAAATATATACAAAATTTTAACATTTGTACGTTTGTTATTTATATGTAAAATGATGTAACTACTTTTATTTTGTACACTTACATGTATGTTCTTTTTAGATGTTTCACACTGTTTTGCTGTTTTTCTGTTGGGGGTGTCCAAATGTGAATCAGGTGCTTTCTTTTTCGTTGGCTGAAAGAAATGTTAATTTGTTGGTAGTTTGTGTTTGAGACTTTGGTCCTTAGGTTTATTCTCACTCGCTATTGGGGTGAGTTTATATTTTTCATTAATTTATGTATACTTACTTAGTTATATCTTTTTGCTGTTTTTTCTGGCAATGTATGACTCTTCCAAGCCGTAAAGAGATAGAAGTTGGAAAGTGTTTTATTAATTAGCTGCTATTTTACATTTTTAAGTTTATTTACAAGTAAGTTTTAATTTAAATATAAGTTTTACTTCCTTGGTTAGGTAGTTGTCAAGATGTATATATTTCTTCTTTAAGGATCTGGACAGAGAATCCATCAGAGTTTCCTCGTCTTGCCGTGTTTGTTGTTTTTGAAGAATTTAGTTGATTAAATTAGTGTGCTTTTATATAGTTGATTTCATTGTTTGTCTGATTTTATTGGATAAAGTTGTTTATAGTTTGATTATATTGGTTAGTTTAGTTTTAGTTTTCTTATCAGTTGTGTGCTATGGTAAACTCTAATTTCGATTTAATTTATAATGTGTGTGTGTGTGTGTGTATGTATATGTATATATTTAGGAGATAGTGTCATGCTCCTGTTACAGAAAGATATATTTATCTAACCTGTTTTGTTGCTGAGAGTACATTGCATGGTCATGTCCCATCATAACAATGATTAATTTTGTGTGTTACGTGCTCAAGTTAAAACTGCACCCTTCCATCAGTGCAAATTGATACAGGAAGCCTGCACCAGTAAGTATAGAAGTCTCTGCGGTTATGGCAGCCTCAGGCGTCGGTACCAGAAACAACCAAAGAATGCCATATTTGACCAATGGCACAGATGCAGGAGAGCAGAAGCAGAATATTGATGGTCAGTTCCAGGATTAAATACCAGATGGTCTACTTCCATTGCAAAAAGAAGAAAGGTGCACTGCTCTAAAAATACTCCTTAAAAATATAGCAAAGTCCAGCTGTGCTCAGCTACCACAAGGATCATGTAAGAGTGAGGTCAGATAAAGAAATTTCTCTAGAGTCTTCCACTATAGGCCATGAGTGGATCAGGTCAGGGAACAAGCACTTGCCTCCCAACGGGAGACTATGGAAAAAGAAAAAATTGAATCCAGCCCAATAATGGCTCATCGTGTGGCCTGTCAACTCCCTTTCTCCTAGGATAGCCATTACATCAAATGCAGGTTTACCTCCTCAGCTTTGCTGCAAATAGTCAGCAGGGATCTTCAAGCTGTGCTCATGCACCCCCCCTCTCATTCCATCCAATGGGTGGTACCCATCCAAATGGGAGCAGCTCTCACTTTCAGCAGAAAGCACCCATAAAATACTCCTCTCTAGGGCCAGACATGGCTACCTCACAGGATCCTTGCGGTTTCTTAAGGTGGCAAGAGCAACCCGCATGGGCTCAGTACAAAGGCTCTTCATCCAAGCCTGGAGCTTCGCTGAGGGCCTCAGACTTCCAGCAGAGTCAGTTTGATGGGAAACAGCTGTTACTACTCAGGCCTTCAACACGCAATGCCTTTACCAAGCAGCCTTTACCACTCATGCCTTTACCATAAAGATGCATTTACCATGTATGCCTTTACCACGCATGCTTTTACCATGCATGGTAAGCATATATATTAAGGCTAAATTTTGGGTCTAAGTGTGGGTAGTGGTAAAGGGTGGTAAGGGTAATTTTAAAGTTTAAGGGAGTGTAGTAATAAAATAGTGATAAAGGTAATTTTAGGGTCTAAGGGCCTCATTACGTTGTCGGTCAGAAAGCATTCCAACTGACTCCTTGTCGGAATCGGTTCTGACTGACTCGGGGTTGGTGAGTCCGACCGACCGATTACGATGTTTCCGAACACAGTTCAGTCGGACTCCCATTGACTTCAATGAGAGCCTTTGTTCCGACCGACAACACAGGCTCGCATTGAAAAGTGGGGTGGTTGCGGAAAACCTTGCACCCTGTCACAGGCACCCCATGGTGTGCCTGTGCCTGGTTGGAAAGAGGAGTCCCAAGGGTACCCCCACGAGTCACAACCAGAGGCCTCCGGGTGAAGGAGGGCCTGCAATAGGACCCCAAAGTCAGTTTCCAACAGCCGTTTCGTGTCAGACAGACCAATTCGGAAAGGCTGTCTGAATCCGACATCGTGATACGTCGGTCGGATCGCGGTCCATAGACCTGTACGATTTGGCTCCGACCGACTCGGAGTCTCCGAATGCCGGTCGGAACCAAGTCGGAAAGACCGAACGGTTACCTTCCATTGTAATCGGTCAGTCGGAAATGTTTCAGAGTCGATCCGAAACATGGGTTCCGACACGGGTTAGGAAAATCCAAATGCCGTTCGGAGCCTTTCCGACCGACATCGTAATGAGGCCCTAAGTGTGGGTAGTAGTTAAGGGTGGTAAGGGTAATTTTAGAGTTTAGGGGTGGGTAGTAATAACATAGTGACAAAGGTAATTTTAGGGTCTAGGGGTGGGTAGTACTGGTAAAGGGTGGTAAGATTCATTTTAGGATTTAAGGATGGGTAGTGGTAAAGGGTGCTAAGGGTCATTTTCAGGATTTGGAGAGGGTAGTGGTATAGGGTGGCAAGGGTAATTTTAGGATTTACGGTTGGGCAGTTTTAAAGGGTGATAATGGTAATTTTAGGGTTTAGTGGAAGGTAGTGGTATAGGGTGTTAAGGGAAACTTTAGGGTTTAGGGGTGGGTAGTGGTAAAGGGTGATAAGACTAATTTAAAAATGATGGCTTGGGGATGCTCCCCCCCAAAAAAATAAAAACATTATTTAAATTAATTTAATTAACATTTTATGTATGTATATATATGGGTTTTACTTAACTTAAATATGCTTATGATGCATGGTAAAGGCATGTTTGGTAAAGGCTGTATTGTAAAAGCATGTGTGGTAAAGGCATGCATGTTAATGTCATACATCCCACTTTGGATCACTATATGTCCAAGAGGGAGAAGGTAGTTCTTCCCATTGTTTTGCCATAATAATTCATGAGGGACCCTATCCCCAATTCAGAGACATTGAGTAACTCCCTAGAGAGTCCTATGTATTGGTGAAAAACATCATTCAATTAAGAAAGGCATATACTATATTTCAAGCTGGGTGAGAAAGGAAACATCTTCTAAATAAAATGAGGACAACTAAAAATCCCAGAGCCTGCTTCAAAATGTCAGCATCATATCTATGTAAAACTTTGGTTTTTGGTGCCTAAATGTTTTTATATTCCTACTCCACCTCAAATCTAAATATGCATAACAATAAATTACTAAAATAAAAATGTACTTCAATTCCTCGCATTTTACAAACTGTAATAAATAATATGTGGCCTTCTGTAATATGTATGGGTAAACACTTATTTGGATATTTCTCACAAGTGTGAATGAAAATATATAGAAATCCTATATTACAATGCTTATTTCAAAGAATATGAATTGCAAATATGAGCATAAGCAAAAACGTGACTACCCTTAACCTCTAGGGCATTAAAATGATTGATCCTTCCTTTGAACATTAAACCATAGGCCTAGGCAACAATAATCTATTAAATCAAGCCTTACGAAATTGCTGGTCCTCATTCTGAAACTGACCATTATATATATTTGTGTTTTCCTTGGGTGAATTTGCAAATAACGTCTGCAATATTAGTGCTTTGTGTTTAGAATGACCACTCACTATCTAAAATCAAGGAACAGTTAGATATAAAAGAAAAGCGGCATTTGATAATGAGAGAATCTGGATTGATATATTTACTAACATTGAGGAAAGGCCTTTGTGTCTTTCAAAGTCTGCAGAGGATCCAGGACACACAAAGGCAAAAAAAAGCAGGGCTAATATAACCCTTCCTTAAGACAACAGGCATTCAGAAAAAAACATCAAACCCCTTTTCAGTCATCTTTGATCCTCAGCCAGATGTCTGTGCTGAGTGGCCTAAAAATATTCATCGTGCAACATATAAACCACCTAGAAAACTTTGCCCATAATCTAGTGTGCTCAACTTAAATGAAAGCCATAGAGGAGTTGATTAAAGCCATGTTTCTTCTGTCTACTGGAGAATGTTTCAACAGCTGACTGAGGAGTCAAATTCAGCCTTGCGTGTATGGTAGTATTGGTTCAGCATCACCCTATTTGTGCAGGTCCTGAAGAATTTGCTTAGCAAAAACGTTATCAGTGACGTCCATCAATGTGATCATCTTAAACTCATAGGCTTAAATTCTTGTTTTTTTAACATTGGAACTGTGAGCCCACCTCTGTTCAGGTCACAAATGAATATGCTCCAAAAAATGAGCGGGTCAAAACAAAGTCTTGCACTAAGATATGGCCATCTGTGAATACTATACTAGGGATTCCATTGGGCCTCACACCCTTAAATTCTTTAGAATTTTTAATAAGTGTTACTAAGCCACACACCTTTAAAGGTTATCGTTCTTGACCGCTCTCCACATCCACATCCTTGTTACTGCATTGGATTAACCAATACACCTCCATAACATACAACTTCCTATAAGTCTCCTCAGAGTTTGGCATCACAATGGTCAGGAATGTATCCTTCCGTGCTCTAGCCACAGAGAGGCAGAATGTCTTATAATTCAGCTCCATTACTGCCTCAATTACCCAGGACTCTCATCTTTCCCTATTGATTCCTATTAGCTACCTATTTTAGTGTTGTCATCGTTTTCTGATTTTGTTTATAGCACTCACCTTTACTTCTTTAATGTTATGATGTAAATATTTTCTAACTTCTTTCACTAAACATCAGCTAATAAAAATCTGCTTTCAGATCAATTAACCTCACTTCCCACAGTCACAATTTAAAGTCCCATGAACGCTCTTCCTTCATGCTGCAGCAATACCCCATCAATTGATTGATTACGGGTACAAAAAGAAATGCTCACATATCCCCAGCCCTAAAATCCCTAAATTGGTTGCCATACGAAGCAAGAATACAGCTAAAGATTGCCTGCATGACTCACAAAGTCCTCCATTTCAAAACCCCCGGTTACCTGGCTCAAAAGTTAGAACTATCTGGAGGGGGTTGACCATCAAGAAGTGAAAACTCGTTCATCTTGAAACCACAGATTTTTCGCAAAAATGGAACGAGGCACAGAGCTTTCGCAGGCTCTGCCCCCAAGATCTGGAACTCCCTCCCTTTGGAAGTCCGCAGAATCTCTTCAACGGCTTCTTTCAAAAAGGAAGTAAAAATAATCCTAATGAACAAGTTCTTGCCTTAAATGCCCATGGCTCGTCTGTTTTACTCACCGCCCCGATTACTTCCTATATTGGACTAATCACCTGTGAAGCCCAGAGTCGTCAGCTATACTCATATAAGTAATGTTTGTTCTTTTCCCAGTACGCTACTGTATTTGCTAAATGTGTTTTTCTTTGATACCCACTCTGTCATTGTTCTTGCTTGCATACTTAGATGACGCTGGTTTTTCCCTTTATAATTTCCTACCCTCCCAAAGTGTGAAGCGCTCTGATTCCCATCTGGGTCATGTTCATGCTATACAAAACTTTATAAATAAATAAATAAATAAAATCAATATTATTTTAGGACAATTTAACATCCTGTTGATCATCAAAAAAATTACTTTCATCCAAGCTTCGAAAAATCTGTTCTTTTTGTGTTCTACCGGCCCACTAAATTAGAACAACTTCAACCTTATATTAAGATAATTTCAAAAGATCTGGATATGATCTGCCAAAACTTCAAAGAAAAAAAAATTCATTTGATGTTCTTCTCACTAAGGTGGCAGTTTTTCTGTGGATATTGTGGCACCAGAGACTAAGTTCTAAGGAGCAGTGCCTTAATCAGGATCAACAATGTGAACCTTATAATTCACATCCACTCCATGGGGCCGATTCACAGAACTAATCTGAGACAAAATCCTAAACTTACTACTTTTGGTATTCACAGAAGGCATTTAGTAGTAGTAAAGTTAGGATTTTGTCTTAAGTTTGACTTAAGACAGACTTAAGACAGACTTAAGACAAACTTAAGACAAACTTAGGACAGACTTAAGACAGACTTAAGACAGACTTAAGACAAAATCCTAACTTTACTACTACTAAATGCCTTCTGTGAATACCAAAAGTAGTAAGTTTAGGATTTTGTCTCAGATTACTTCTGTGAATCGGGCCCCATGTCACTTGAGAGTCCCTCACATCCATATTTGAATGAGTGTCTAATTGTTCTACCTCCAGCAGGCATTACTCTTATGAAATACTTTGGGGAATATTTACAAGAAATGGTACTCCGCTGTTTTGCCGCAGTGGAGCTCTAAAAGTTTTACCGCCATGATACGACAGTTTCTAATGCCATGGTAGTGTTGTATTTATAATATGGGGCTTTTAGGCATTAGTAAAAGGCCATTGTCGGAAAAACTAATGTTGATCTCAGTGCTGAGTCGACAAAAAAAAGCACACTAATGTAGAAAACGTGATTCTCAGCCTATTAGCTGCCAGAAAAACAGACGCTAGCTGTCCTAGCATCACTTTTGAAACACAAAAATGCTGCTAAATGAAGAACAAAAACTTACACTGACCTGAAGACAGCTATGCAGCAGACAGGAGTGAGCACAGCACAGGACAACTATCCCACAATGCCCACTACCATCCAATATGATCAGTCAGAGTCACAGGGGAAGAGAAAGTGCAAGTTCAGTCAGGAGGAGAATGAGAACTTGATCACGGAGGTGACGGAGAACAGACACCAGCTCTTCATCAGTTCAGTGTCTTTGGGGAAGAAAAAGACCATATAGCAGTCCATTGTAAACAAGTTGAACAGTGTTGCTGAAGTCAGGAGGACAGTGACGGACTGTGAGAAGTGCTGGCACGATGCTAAGTTCAAAACTAAGGAGAAACTGGCAACAAATCTCCAGGCAGCATTGCAGACCAGAGGTGGTAGCCCAGCGCCCAAGGAGGAGCTGGATCCCTTGGAGGAGCAGGTGTCCACAGTCATCTCTGAGGGTCGGTGGTTGGAGTTGAGGGACACGACATTGCTGGCTATGATAAACTACATCAGCAACAGGGTAAGTACCAGCAAGGGCCAATGTGGGGAGCTACGTAATGTTGTGTAGTCCAGGCAGCTATGACTCAGCACTATGTGGCACTGACTGCAGGACAAAAGGTAGCCACCTGGCTCATCTATTGTTAGTAATGACATCAATGGAAGGCTCATGGGCATTTTGATCACATGTTGGCATAGGGTAGAGTTGCAAGCCTTCCATCTGTGCTATCCTATGATAAAAGGAGAGGGCAGCAATGTGTTGTTTCTACAAGAAACGGCTCATTCCTGTCTTAATTGCTTGCATGGGTGCACAGACAGCAGACGTTCACCAAATCAGGCACCCCTCCACCGTGGTTCAAGGATACCTGCGTTGGTGCTAGCCAGCTGAATGCGCACCCGCAGAAATTCTGCACAGGGATCCATTGTATTGTCGTAAACACAGTGCAAGCCTGCACTTTGCCATTCACACAGCTTGGCGTAGCAAGATGGTTTTTTGCAATGCACTGCACTACATGTCTTTGAAAGATGCCCCTCTGTACTACATGTCTATGAAAGATGCCCCTCGGTCTCACCTGGGCCCATGCACATTAACAAAGCCTCCAAATCCCTAACATAAAATTGGTATCTCACAGGAGAGACAACACACTTGAGGGGTGGGGTATATGTGGGCCATGGGTAGTACTATCAGATCTCAGATTGGTTACCACCACACAGCCACTAACCTTCAGAAACAAATCCAGCTTAGGCGATGTACAGTTCCCAGTACCCCCTGGCACTACCCGCCAGGAAGCATGTAACGCCCTTCCTCTGCAGGGCAGCACGAAGGGGAAGGGGAAATAAAGGCTAAAGTAACAAAAGGTAGCGGTCCGCTACTTAAAGAGCCTTTTCGATCTTCATCTGTAGAGGAGCGAACCTTCTTACTTGGAAAATCCCACAGCCACTAGAGGTACCCTGCACATGGAAGAAAGGACAGCCGTTACTCCCATCAGACTATCAGATTTGCCCAAGTAGAGCCAGAGAAGCAGTACTAACACCCTACCACCCCAGCTAGACTACTTACAAGCTGTACCCAGGTGAAGCGGTCTATAAGCAGGTGAGAAGCGAGTGTGGCAGTCGACCTGGCTTGGGATAAGCCAAGCTGGAATCCAAGGTACAGATTGACTAGAGTAAAAAGGCCCCAAAAGAAATAAGAGGGCGGAGGTCACTCTCTCCTTGAGAGTGCGCACTTGCCTCACGGAAGAATCCTGAATCCACACCACCAAGCCAAGCGTGGTGAGTCTCTCACACTACCGGTAGGATGTTTGTAAGGCAGGGAAACAAATGAAGATTGAGTAGAGATGGTAGTCCCCAGCCAGGGTGTGATAAGACTCACGCGATGCTGAGAAGGGTGACACAATCCAAGAGGGCTTCGCTGCCCGACATAGACACATGCCAGGAAGGGCCACACGTATGTTTGCAGCGGTGCAAAATTCTGGAGAAGACTGGTGCTCCTGTCCTCGGAGGGGACCAGTCCGAAATAGTCTCGAGAGGCACAGGCAGGCTTACCAAGAGTGCTTCGGTTTTCCTGTCCTGTTTACGGGTGTGACTGCTGAGTACTGGCAGCAGCGTGGCGACAGCTCCCACTGCTGGCAGAGACTCTTTACCAGAACGGGTGGGCTCTGGTTCTTGGATCAACTAGTGTACTCCCAATATCCTCAGGATAACGATCACGGCACAGTGGTCCTACGTGGTTACGGTGAAAAAACTCGGCAGCAACACTCCTTCAGTGATCCCAGGGTCAACGGCTCAAATCCATGACTGACAAGCACCGGTTCGTCCCGAGGGAGGGGCTTATATAGGCAGCCTCAACACCCTGGAGAAAACCTGATGGTTGCTCTGTGGCATGTTGGGACTTGTAGTTCGTTTGGTCCCCATGTGCACGCCGCTCCACGGAGGACCATAACAAGTACCTACACATAGGAACATTTCAAGAGTCGTGTCCAAACCCCCCTAGGTTAAACTTCATGGTACACAGCTGTGCTAGCATGCAGGCTCACACCACACAGTTGTCAGCTGCCATGGTAGGGACCACCTGACCTCCTCTCATCTAATATATATGAGTGGGTGTGGGGGTGAATGCAAGTAATGTACACCAGCAGACCATGGGCCATATTTAAAGTGAAAAGGTGCAGGGTGTCGATGCAAACAAATCTGCAGCGCCAAGCAGCATCTTTTCACAAATGCATGGAAGGGCTGTATCTACTTCAAAAAGAACAACTACAAGCCAATGCAGGCACCCTTCCACCATGGCGCAAGGGTGTCTGTGTTGGTGGTTGGCAGTTTTTATCCATGCCAGCACATGGGAAAAGACATGAGGTGTGCCGTTTCCTTGTGAATATGGTGCTTTCCTGTGTTTGAGGAATGACGCAGTGTGGTGCAGCTAAGGTTCTTGCACCATTGTGTTGTTTCATTTCTATGTGAAAATGCCCCTCAGTAGGTACATGTCACCATTCACAGCCCTACTACCATCTGAGGTGCTGCCTGACACAAGTCACTCTATAACAGCCTGCCATTTCAGCCCATTGGGAATGGTCACACATAATGTAGGTGTTGTAGGCACATGAGAGTCAATGTATCATCAAGGTGCCATCACTGTGTGGCAGTAAGGTGTCTGCCAGGGCCAAATTTGGGATAGCCAGAGGGGCCATGTACACATACAAGTACATGGGTCTGATCCAAACGATGTGTGACACCCTGCCGATAACCAACTCTGGTCATGATGAAATGGCGTGAAAGTCAGTGATTGGAATCTGACTATATGACAGGGCCCATCCACTCAGTGTAGGCATACAGTGGTAGTGACAACAATGCTGAGATCCAGTCTTCAGAAAGGGAAATACAGTGCTATTTGCAATACATACCCTTGCATGACAGCTGTCCTACGCATCAATGAGTAACTGAAAGTGTAATGTATAGCACTTTGTTTGTCAACTGCTTTACCCTTGTCAACATGTAGAAGACATCACCAATAGAATTTCCTCATCTCATTGCAGAGGATGAACCCTCACCTCCTGGCCAGCAACCTGCCTCGGACATCAGTGATGATGACAACCTGCCAACCATCGACCAGGACACCCACCAAGAACTCCTGGACTCTACTGGGACACCATCTGCAGACACAGGGATGGTGACCAGCATTGTGGCATCCCCACATACCTCTTCTAACAACCAACAGGCACCTCTTGGCACCCCACCCAGACCCCTGGACTCCGAGGACCCACAGATTACCTTCCAACATACTGCGGTAGGAGTCCAGTGGGAGTTGGCAGAGCACGTGTTGTGGAGATGGAGATTGCGGCGGCCACCCTAGAGGGAGTTTGTGGGTGCCTCAGTTTCAATAGGGAACAACATCAGAGGCACCTACTCTCCACTCTGTGGCTCCAGCAGGCTCTGGCTGACATCGCTGGTGTCATGAGGGGGAGGCATCAACAACTGCCCTGCCAAAGGGGCACCAGTGAGATGGCCAACCAGCTGGGGGCAATCATAACCATCCTGGAGTCCATGGAGCAGAAGCAGGACTCCCACTTTGCTGCCATGGCTCCCTACCACCGCAACATTGCTGCTGTGTTGCAAAACCAGCAGATCCTCCTCACTGCTGTGCTGCCTCATGTATTGCCACAGATTAATGCTGCTGCAGGCACATGATCCACATCTTCTTCCCCTGATGTGTGTTTGCCTCCCTAAGCTGCTGCATCTACAACACACCCTCACTGGAGACACTGCACACGTCAGAGGAGGAAGATATGGATGGTATCTCTTTCCAATGAAGAAGACTGCGGTAGCATGCATCTGTGCCACATACCCAATTACTCCTTAGTCTTGTGCTGATTAACATTCAGGGGAACATCTGATGTCACTGTCCTCAATCTGACTTTGCCCTGTTCACCATGACCAGTTGTGGACTGTCAATATGGCCTATCCTCTCTAATTACATTACCTCTCCTCAACATTTCCTATGAGTCTATGACATAGTCCCCACATTTACTCTGTCTGGACAGCCACTGGCACTAAACATCCTTTGGGGTTGTTGTCCAATGACCTAGACTTCCTAGACATGTTGCATGAGCAATCGACACATAGCTATTGTATGTGAACACATGATGAGTACTGTGTCATAATTTATTCATGATTGCCAGGTCCACTGTTCAATAATGTCTGATCCTAAAATTATGAAAAGTCATGAGCAGCCTGACAGATCCCTGTCCATAGATAAGACACTTACTCACACATGTAGCCAGACACTGCTAGCAAAGACATTTGTGTGTACAAAACTTCACCTGAGCACACATGCTAACTCCCACACAGTAAATCATGACATAGACCTGTATGTAGAATACAATGACCTTTAATTTCAATAGAAAAGTTAAATAAGAAATAACCACCTACCCTAAACTAGCTACCTATCCTAGCCTATCCTACACTATCCTAGCCTACCTACCATATAAAACTACCTTAACTTAACTTAGATTACTCTAGGGCAGAGGTCTTCAAACTTTTTGATGCCGAGCCCCCCTGTCAAAAACGTTTAGGCGTGAGGACCCCCTCCTGACAAAATTTTCTAGAACTTGGTCCTTCTCATCATTGCCAACTATCGACAACCATAAACGCCGCCAATTCCCACAGCAAATCATTTATACATTGGGGAAATAAATTTAACAGTGTTTAGCAAACCAAAGGCCAGTGGTTGGGGGCGTGGTCAAAGGTGTGGCTAAAAACAAAGGGCTTCATTTATGAGGCATTGGCGTAGGGCAGCGCCGCAAATCTTCTTGCTGCGCTGCCCTACGCCAATGTGAAAGGTCAGGAATGCACCTTATTTATGAAATATGGTGCATTCTTGTCCTCTCCCCCTATGTTGGCACACAAATTGCTGCCTAGCGCCAACATAGGCAGGATGGTTTATGTGCAGGAAGAGGCACCTTCCTGCACAAAAACAATCATGAGAGCGGTTTCCCTCTTTCTATGTGTGCTGCAGAATGCAGCACACATGGAAAGAGGAAAAAACGAGGAGAAATGAAAACATTTCTCCTTGTTACGCCTGCCCCAGGTTTACATGGTTTTGCAAATCTGGGGCAGCGTTAAAATCCATGGGTGTTGGGTGGGAACACCCACCACAATGCCTATGGAACGCCTACTTGACATAGAGTAAGGCAACGCAGCGACTTGCGCTGTTTTGTCTTACTTCATATCTATGAGGCCATGCAAAGCCATGCAGGGTGACTTTGCCTCGCCTAATAGATATGATTGAGATGCTTGTGCCGCCGAAGCTTCAAAAAAACTGATGCTCCAGCGGCGCAAGCCTATCTTAACTCAGCCGCAAAATATTTTGTTAGTTTTTTAGGTCTTTCATCATCGGGTAGCTAAATATAAAATAATGGGTAGCTTAAATGAAAAATAAATTTAAAAAGTTGTTACTCAGTGGGAAATGAACTATATAGTACATTATAAAACCTCTATTATTTAATGCACTGCATAGGTCTGTGTGTAACTAGAAAGCCACAGAATTAAATTTGATTGGTGCAGTGGAAAATAGTGACTTGTGTATTTTTAGTGCTATAAGGACATAGCCTGTGACAGAAAGCACTGTTAATGTGTTAATGTGTAAGTCATTATTTTATACTTGCATTACACACATTATAAGATAGACTGCTACAAAATGTGCAAAGAGTTTTAGGATAAAATCGAGCTTCCAAAATGTAGATTTGTGTAATATCAGACCATAAGTAATGCTTTTTTTGCATAACTGCCCCTTCAACACCTCCTCAGGGTTACTAAGTGCTATGTAAATACAATCATTAAAAGCACACACTTCACAGCCCAGTTGCTAACCACCACACAAAAAAAACACATCTTTGCCATCACAATGCTTGGAGTGATTTGAGCAATTAAAGCCAGAACCACTCCCAAGCATCCTTTACATTTGCAGATTAACTCCTAGCGTACATTTGCATTTCATTTAGGCAAGCAGGCACCCTGGCATGAAGGCTTATTTGAAGGATTGTTTTACCTGTCTGCCGGGCCTCTTTGTTTTACTGCACTTGAGACTCAATTAACTTCAGCTGAAGCATTTTAACAATCGCGGTTGACTTTTTCCAAAAGTAAGATCATGTTTTGTATTCCAGGCAGAAGTTTGGCCTGGAAATGCACGACCCCCTTCCCAGGACTCCAGGGCCCCCCTTGGGGTTGCGCCCCACAGATTGAAGATCTCTGCTCTAGGGGCATGGCCAAGATGGTGGCGGACACTGCTTAGCTAGCTACACAACTTGCCCGCCAAATATCCTGCTTCTAGCCTGTAAAAGCCAGATGAAACTCTCGGAGACTGCGGAGTGGTGTCCCCGGAATTCGCTACACCACCCTGCTTGACAGAGCTGCCCGCATCGGGCCCCTGGATACTACCGGTGGCGCAGATCAGGGACGACGCGCACATAGTGGCCTAGCCCTGACGGCCCACCAAGCGGCACATGATCTTGCGGGGAAACCTGGCTGACGGGGTCGGTGGCTGAACCGGAGCAGGCTGAGACTGCTGCCCGCCCCCATGGATGCCTGATTGTGGCATGAGGTGACGCCCTGGGAGTGGAGTTGAACGTCCCCCAGCGGCCGTGGACGGTTAACACCAAACCTCCACTCAACCAAGCCTCCACTCAGCTGCCCGGAACGGGCCCAACAGCCACAATAGACAGCAACGCTGCATCCGGTGAGCCCTTCTGCCCCTGAGTCCTCTGCCTCCCACCATGCCGCATAACCGCCACACCCTACCATTGGAAGATTGTATGCTGCGTAGTTTTGCAGGCATCAAACTTAGCTAGTTTTTCCCCAGCCATGTTTCCGTCCAGGCCCAGAAGCACTGAGCGTTGACGGAGAAAACACCCTGACTGGCATAAGGGGCAGATTTTGTGAATTGGTCCTGCCTGATACAAGTTTGGTTACCCTAAGTCTGGTAAGGAGAGGCAACAGGGAGGGGGAAGGAACCAGTGGACCCCCATGAGCAGCGGGACACAACGAAGTAAACGACCCGGAATTGCCCAGCACACAACTGTACATGCACACCATGCTACTCTGAACCGGCACTCAAGCAGTATACCTGTCCATCGCAGAGTGAGGCCCTTGCGATCTCACTGCACGTGTATGAACTGGCGCATTAAGGTGCTCTTCCTCCCTCAACACTGGCCCATATTACCAGGCAAAGGATAGTTACTGACCCGAGTGGGCTTGAACGGACATGGTATATTAGATTTACACATTCACCCTGACTTGGACGCTGGCAGCATCCCAACAATTTTGTGCATGTCAAAACCTCATTGTGGAGTATGACTTCATGCTCTGCTGCCTACGAGCATCTTAATAAGTAAGAGAGGACGTCCTCTAGGGAGGCCAGCGACACCGTGAACAGGAAGCAGATGCGCCGCGCCCGTACCCTAACTCTCATAATGGGTAAACCCAGAGCGGGCAAACAACAATCTCAAGAGGGAGATGCAACAAACCAGACATCCTGCGCCGAAGGCACCGTGCAGTCAATGACCACAAAACCCACGGTCCAAGTAGACCACTCGCACCGGTTTCAATGAACTTAGGCAGCAGTCATAGATATTAAAACCACGCTGGGCCCAAAAATAGATACACTGTGTGTCGAAATGGGATTCCTGCGAGAAGACTAAAAAAAACTGAAAGTAAGGGTTGAAGATTCTGAGTCGGCGATAGCATCCTTACGACCCATGGTGACTTCTGCAGCGGATCATATTAAATCATTGAAGGAAGAGGTGGAATATCTGAAACACTGTGTGGATGATCAGGAGGGCTGATCTCGCAGAGATAACATGCTCATAGTGGGCCTACCAGAACGCGTCAAAGGTCAAATTATGGAGCTGTACCTTGAAAACCTCTGCAGTTATACTTAAAGGCAAGCACTCCAAGTTCTTCTCTGTTGAGCACGCACATAGGGTACCAGGGTCTGTCACTGCCTGGGTAATCCCCCTAGGCTGGTGGTCATACACCTGTTCAACTACCGCAACAGGGACCACATCCTACAAGTGACAAGGACCTGTGGCCCATGGCCAATAGAGAACACTATGATGCATATTTATCCAGATTACACGATATCGGTGCAACGACGCAGGTCATCATTTTCAGAAGACAAACGCTGCCTCCGGGACCACGAAGTAAAGTACATGCTGCAATACCCTGCCACTTTGCGCATACAGCACAAAGACAGTAATATCTTCTGCCACACTCCCGAGGAGGCCTGGAACTGGATAGAGCAGAACGGTCTGGCACACGTTCCAAAAACATCAACAGTAGAACCCAGCCAACAGTGGAGAAATGCAACTCAACGTGGGCGTTGAGGTAAGGGGATATTGCAACGTCCCATGAAAGCCCAGGCAGCGAGGGAGAGAGAACAAGCTACCAAGTATCCAGAAAAGCACGGTAATCCTGACACCCCCTCACAGTCTGAATCCAAGGTGGACATCACGCCAGAACAGGCCTACCAACTAACAGACTCACAACACTCTGCAATTCTAGGTGGATGCCCCGCAGTGACGCCGCAAACCGCTGAAGAATTAAGGTGACCGTCTAAACCCACCAGCAGAACATGCGCTACAAAGGCGAAGTTCTTCACCACTACAGTCTGCACAAGTACAGCTACTCAGAAATGTTGAACATGTGCAAACACTATGGCATAGGTGAGAAAGCATCATTATGGCGACCACTGTGAATACGATTGAGAAGAAGAAGATCACCTGAGTCCCGCACACGATAAGTGACTGATACAGAACCATTATGGCATTCTGTCCTCGCTTCCCTTTACTTTCACTCCCTTCTCTGCCATTTCACTTATTGTTTCTCTTTCCCCTTCTCTATTGTTCCTTCAAGTTCGACATATTCGCATTTCAGTGCAGGTGGCATTTTTCCCGTTGGCAAACTGGCCTGGGGTGGGGAGTTCAGTTTTTTGATTGTTTACAGACTCTCTCCATTTGGTACTATCACATACCACATAATACTAGACACAATGCTAATAAGGTAATAATCAGGGTCAAGACATCCGCGGGGTGGCCGAGCAAGCATTATAGTCCTTATGAGCACAACCCCACAGTCTGAACCCAGTTAGGTAGATGCAGGGCAATAATTTCCTTCTACTTACCTGGAATGTATGGGGGTTAGCTGGATGTGTTAAATGCCATGAGGTATATCAATACCTGTGCAGACACAAGGTTTCAGTAGCAGTCCTACAAGAGACCCATCTCACCCAGCAAACACTCACATCATTGCACAAACGCTGGAGGGGCACAGTAATCGGGACCATGTATTCTGGCTGTGCCAGGGGTACCCAGATATGGGTGGCTTCAGGGACTCCACTGCAGATGCTACAACCACGTGTTGACCCACAAGGCCGATATGCGATATTAGAGGGACTCCTAGACGTTTCCCCGATAGCATTGGTCTCTCTGTATGCACCAAATTCGAGGCAACCCATGTTTCTGCAAATACTGACCCTGTCATAACTTAGAGACCCAACGGCACCAGCGTATTGAGTAGGGGACTACATTTGCATTCCTGACCTCAAAAAAGACCGCTCATGCCCACCTCTCCCAGGGGCACAAGCTATTGGCCACGCACTACATATGAAGGCCTGGGTCACCCATATACAGTGAAGCGATGCTTGGCAAGGCAAATACCCCACAGAGCAGATAATTCTCACTTCTCAAATATCCATGATCTGTACAAAAGAATTGATGCAATATACTGCTCCATAGCTGCTACCTAAGGGGTCCCACGTGTATTTAGCCCGTACGCTGTCTGATCATAGTGCCCTACAAATACAGCTAACATGGGGAGCACATAAAACCAGTATACCAACTTGGCATCTACCCCTGGAGGCACTTAAACTTAAGGACCTCCATATCACAATCTATCACATCGTACTTCCAAACTAATGTAGGCACTGCAACGCACGCCAGCATAGAGTGGGATGTGTTTGAAATGGTCCTGGGTGGGCAGGTTATTAAAGACGTGCACGGGTCTCAAATGTCGCTCACTAAAGAGCTACAGGAATTGGACACAGACCATCACAACCTGGGATCCCGCCACCGTCGAGCTCATCACCGCGACCATGAAGAAAACCCACTCAGGAGCCCCAATGGACCCCTGCCCACCCCACATATTCCACAGGGCCGCCACCGCCATCGCACCTGACCTAAGACGGACCATCAACTCCTCCTTCAGTTCTGGCATCTGCCCAGACGACTGGAAGCGGGCGGGGGTCAAACCCCTCCTCAAGAAACCTACCGCCGATCCAACGGACCTGAAAAACTACCGGCCCATCTCTCTCCTCCCCTTCGCAGCCAAAGTCACAGAGAGACTCGTAAACGCTCAGCTGACCGCCTTCATCGAAGAGAACTCCATCCTAGACGCCTCCCAGTCTGGATTCCGTAGCAACCACAGCACCGAGACCGCCCTCCTCGCCGCCACGGACGACATCCGCAGGATACTCGACCAGGGACACACTGCTGCCCTCATCCTACTGGACCTCTCCGCAGCCTTCGACACTGTCGCGCACCGCACGCTCACAGCCAGACTTCACGACGCTGGGATACAAGAAACCGCCCTCGACAGGATCCAATCCTTCCTCTCCGGCAGAACCCAGAGGATCAGACTCCCTCCCTTCCTCTCCAAACCCACCGATATCATCTGCGGAGTACCCCAAGGATGATCGCTCAGCCCCACGCTCTTCAACATCTACATGGCCCCCTCGCCGCCATCGTCAGACAGCATGGGCTCAGCATTGTATCCCACACCAATGACACCCAGCTCATCCTCTCACTCACGGAGAATCCCGAAGACACCAGATTCCGCTTCCAGGAAGGAATGAAGAACGTGGCAGCCTGGATGAAAGACAACTGCCTGAAGCTCAACTCGGAGAAGACCGAGGTCCTCATCCTCGGACCCTGCACCTCCGCCTGGGACAACACCTGGTGGCCCTCCACCCTCGGAAATCCTACCACCCCTACGGACCACGCACGAAAACCTCAGCATCATCCTCGACTCCTCCCTCTCCATGAACCGCCAAATCAACGCCGTCGCCTCCACTAGTTTCAACTGCCTGCGCATCCTCCGTAAGACCTTCAAATGGATCCCGCCCG
Source organism: Calotriton arnoldi (assembly GCA_963921515.1). Classification (NCBI taxonomy): domain Eukaryota; kingdom Metazoa; phylum Chordata; class Amphibia; order Caudata; family Salamandridae; genus Calotriton; species Calotriton arnoldi. The sequence continues at coordinate 324,060 of CAWUFW010007215.1, forward strand.
ACTGCAGAAGGACCGTCACCCACGCGCTCATAACCAGCAGGAATCAACAGAACTCTTCTACGCAAACTCCAAACCATCCAGAACACCGCAGCCAGACTTATCCTCGGAACTCCGCGCCACGAACACATGACCCATCACCTACGAGGCCTCCACTGGCTCCCCATCGAGAAGAGGGTAACCTTCAAACTCCTCACCCACACCTAGAAAGCCCTCAACAACATCGGACCCAAATACCTCAACGAGAGACTCTCTCTTCACGTTCCCAGTAGAAACCTCCGCTCTGCCGACCTCGCCCTGGCAGAGGTACCCCGCATCTGCAGAAACAGAACTGGCAGAAGAGCTTTCTCCTACATCGCAGCCAAGGCCTGGAACGAGCTCCCCGTTAACATCAGACGCTCCCTGACCCTACACTCGTTCAGGAAGGACCTCAAGACCTGGCTCTTCGACTGATCCGGAGCCGCTCCCCCCCTCCGAAGCGCCTTGAGACTCTCACGGGTGAGTAGCGCACTATACAAACCCCCTGATTGATTGAATGATTGAAATATAGCACTGCCAATGTATCTCCCCCACTGACCTGCATATAATACCTGCACTAGCCAAAGCCAGATTGTCACATAAGGAAACACTAGACAGACTCTGCACCCTAGACTATAAACAATACCTAGCCAGACAACATGCTGAGGGTGACAAAGTGGGGAAGACACTGGCATGGCTGCTAAAAAACAACACCTCACAACCTCCAATCATGGCTATCCATGTCCCAGATGGCCAATTGGTAATCAAGCAGGAACAGATTAATGACTCCTTCTACAAATATTACGCCTCCCTGTATAAAGCCCCCGTCCCTTGTGATCCACAGGAAATATAGCAGTTCCTGCAACAAGCAGCCCTCCCACAGATAACGCAAGCCCAATACGCAATGCTTGAGGCCCCCATCTCTGAGGCTGAAATTTCTGAGACTATTAAACAACTGGCAAGGGGCAAAGCCCCTGGGGCAGATGGATGGCCGCACAGTTAGCCCCCCGCTTATACACTGTTTACAGGGAGTCATTCGACGTGGCGCATTACCACCCTCCCTCCGTAAGGCAACATTGGTGGTACTACCGAAGCCTGGCAGGGATCCACTCCATATGGGCTTGTATTGCTCATTATCCTTACTGAATTCAGACTATAAAATCTTGGGCAAGATATTGGCCATTAGGTTAATAGAAGCTGTACAACTACCGGTCAATACTGACCAGAACGGGTTCATTCCAGGGAGAAACACAGGTCTAAACCTACGCCGGCTATTTAAACTGATGGAATGGGTGCAAACGGAAGTGGAGCTGCACTGGATAGCTGCTCTGTAGATCAAAAAAGCATTCAATACCTTAGGTTGGGAATACTTATTGGCAGTGTTGGCAAGATTCGGCATGGGCCCCAAGTTGCTAAAATGGGTAAAGATATTATACACTAAGCCATGAGCTAGAGTGAATACGGGTTGCTTCATCTCACCCCCCTTCATAATAGAATGGGAAACCAGCCAGGGATACCCCTTATCACCAATTATATTTGCCCTGGCCATGGAGCCCCTAGCATGTGTACTTCGCAGCCATGTTCTGGACTGGGGTATGCAAGCATACAAACAATGGTGCATTGTTTCCCTTTACACAGATGATGCGTTGATCTATCTTCGAAATCAAAATGAGGCCTTACAGGGCTTTACTGAGTTACTGGATGTACATGCCCGACTCTCCAGTTTGAAGATAAACTGGTCCAATTCGGTACTATTTCCAATTAAATCCCTGCCCATGCAACAGAGGTGATATCTACCCAATACTCCACTCACCAGGGCTTATGACTCCTTTAAATATTTAGGGGTTCAGATTTACCACTCCTAGGCGGATCTAATAGATGGCAACTTGGGCAAAGTGATCGGTAGAGCCCGAACCGCACTTCCACTCTGGGCTAGTTTACCATTATCCCATATGGGTCGTATTGCTCGTTCTGAGATGCTCCTGCTCCCCAGACTCCTATACTTTTTAGCAGTCCTCCCCTATTGACTACCGCACAAAATATCCAGGGACTTAAGGTCGCTACTGGTGCCCCTGGTCAGGGGGTGGCTCCAGGGCCAGGGTGGCACTTCTGAAACTATACCTCTCCCTATCGGAGGGTTGGTCTAGAGGCACCTAACTAGGAACATTACTACGCAGCGGCACAACTCCAATAGCCCATGCGATGGTTGGCAAGAAGTAATCTCGCCGAATTAGACCGTCGGGCGATACCGCTTCGACAGCCAGCTATGCTGGAATGGTTGTCTGGCTCCAAAACACCACTACAGAAGAAACAGGGAAACTTTTGATGACGGAAGCCCATAACAGCTGGTTGAAATACATACTTTCTAGACACCAGTCATCACCATATGCCCAAGACCTCCCGCTTGAGGGGATCCCTGGCCCTTACACTTGCCTCAAACAAGCAGAATTGACAGAATGTCTGACAGCCAGACTAGCCACATGGGTGACTTATTTATGGACTCAAAACTATGCGACTTTGATGTTCTGATGGACGAATACAGAGTGCCGCCAGGGACTTTCTTGCTATACGCGACACTGACGCAGCAAGTGCTTCAAGTATGGGGGAACACGCAAACCAAACCCACTACATCTGCTACACTACAGACTTTAATGACTCATGGTATGGGCAGAAAGGCAGTCACAGCAATATACTATTCCCTCAGACCAGACGCAACACCCCTGCTGGCGGCACTATGCGAATTCTGGGATTCAGCACTGACAATCAGAATCACCGACAAACAATGGATACAATGCATTGGGTTTCCCAAGATAATATCCATGAATGCCAGATTGAAATGTACACAATTCAATTACCTCCTTCACACATATTTAACCCTGCATAAACTAGCACGCATGTATCCAGCTTCCAGTGTCACCTGCCCTAGATGCCATAATACAGACACCACATTCCCCCATATGATCTGGGCCTGCCCTCAACTCACGGCATACTGGGATGGGGTATCCGAGACATTAACAGCAGCAATGGGAACCAAAGTCGCAGCTCAGGGAATATATTTTCTACTTGGCATCACAAAATGCAACGCACGTCGTAAGAATTTCAACAAATTCATAGATTTAGCACTGCCCCTAGCTAAACGCAAACTAGCTATGGCCTGGAAGTCACCTGCGGGCCCTAGCACGCACGTATGGCTTTTAGACCTTCGCAGGGCATTAGTGGCAGAACACGAGACCCAGTTATCTACTATCACACGTCTACCCCCATCTGCGAGCCCTGTGGATTGGCAAGAGTACCTAACTGTCATTGAATCCAAACTAGTTGGTGTAAACCCAGTTACATAATAGGACAGAGGCAACATTGTTGAGATTGCACTGTGCTCTCACAGGGGATTCAAACACAACAGGCAACATGTGGCATGGCATTGTATGTACAGCCGTCTCCTTCCCCTCCCCCTCCCTTCTACCCCAGCCACAATGCCACATCACGCCCTCACTACGTCTATGCACAGGTAAGATGGGAAACAATACGACTTCACCTGTGCATCCAGGCTCGGTATATGAGGGACCATACATAGTGACACGACCTCCCCTTCTTACTTTCGCTCTTTAGACATGCATACATGCCCGATTGTGCCTAATTTTAGCACACAACGTGGACATCTGCCAAACACGTACGGTAGACAATGGACAGGAGCGACTGTTAATCTTGATAATGTTTATTGTAATGAGTATACACAACCAATAGGTTTGCAGGATCCCGGAGTGACAACGGCATAGAATAACAATACTGTTACATAACTAATGTTCTCATCATAATCTGACACCCCACCAAGAGTGTATTTGTATTTGTGACTGTACGTAAAACAATATGCATACTGTCTCTAGCCCAGCATTTATGTACAAACTGTTGAAAATCAATAACTATTATTTAAAAATTATTTTTTAGCTTACTCTACACATTTAGCACAACATGATAAACATCAATCTCCCACCCCACTTAAGTCACATCTTCACACAAGGACAACATAAACTACACCTAAACATCAACTACCTACACATAGACACCTAAACAATAATATATTTTTGTAAAATTCTGAAATGTTTTTTTAAATTCATATAGAACACATCAACCCCACCCCAAAAATAACCCAAAATACCCCTACCAATTAACAATCTAACCCACCCCTAAAAAAAACTAAAACCCATATCCCTTTACTATCACTATAACTACGCTAACCTAAACTAAGCAATAAAAACCTTATGTTAAAAAATCAAAATGAAATGCAATGGGGGAGGGCAGATAGGGTCCCTGTGGCTATTTCCGTTTTGGTTGGCCAACTGCCTGCTTTATATCTTAAACTACTGTTGTGGGTGTATGAGTTTACTGGTGCTATGCATGGAATACACCACTTAATATCTATTCACTTAATTTGTGCGGTGCTCTTGAAGGGGAGATACACCCCACTCCTCCCAATTATCAACCCTAAGGATTGAAACAAAAATGTATCCAATACAAGGCACACGCAGAACACAATTTCAACTGTAGTTCGTAGTTATCTAATAATAACGATGCTGTAATTCTTATTCTTCTCTTGTTCCTATATTTCTTTTTTTCTTTATAGACTTGCGCCAACGCGTTTCGTCGTAGCGGGAATGTATCCCTCACGACTTCCTCAGGGCTACAAAATACCAAAAATAGCTGCATTGTAATATATACATCAGGACTCGTAGTCCATGCTCATCACTCAAAGCACCCAGTGCAAAGACAACAATAAATATTTATAGAAATTCTATCATTGGTTCCGTCAAACATTCCATGAAATTAGAAACCCTTCCGTTGAAACAAAAAACCACATTAATTTTTCTCCAAGCTCATGATATCAATACATTTCTTTAGCGTATCCCTTAACATGTTATACATAATAAATGCTTCTTGTTCTTTGCCCACCAATATGTATTACTGAAAATAGTCACTTCAAAATTCCAAAAATAGTGCACTCTTATGTTACAAGTGTAGTCATCCACCTGTGATTAACCCCCATGCTAATACAATCATAATAAAGACAGTACCTTCTAGGCTTTAGGTGCTAAACACATGGAACCCTATAATGTTACAAAGAGAGTGAGAAATATCAGCATAATGTAAATATCTGACCTGATTAAACTTCACATCAAGATTGCAATATCAACACCATTTAGCTATATCTTATGGCTTACCTCCTGCTCTCGTGTACAAAGAAGGAGGAAACCTGCCCGCTGTTGTGCTCCAAATAATTCTGTTCTTTTAATTCTAGTACTCTCTGCAATTCCCAACGGAGTATCTAAATGACCAAAACAATAGTCGCAATTGGAAACGAATCCTAATTGGCTATCCAACGTGTAAAGTTACAAAACTTTTGAATATAAATCTCCATCGATTCTAACTTAAAAAGCACTCACCCACTAATAAATGTGCCGTGTTTGGTACTGCTCACGATCCTCTTCTCACTTTAAAATTGCTGCTAGGCGGGGGAGCTGATAACTTCCTCCCAGTGCACGATCTTGCTGCCTATCGAGTTATGAAAACAAAATGAACTGTTAACTACTCCAAATCCCAATGCCGATAGCTCTGCTGCTCTCAACTACTCTAAAAAAAAATTCTTTGCACCCTTACCGTGAGTATAACCGGCTCCTCAATGTAACGCATCCTCGGCCCGAATACAGGTTCCGAGCTAGATCACACTACTTCCTTATAACGCATTTCCGGTAAAGAAATCAACGCTGGACTCTTACGACAGACAAGTGGCAAAATCGGCCGCCATCTTAGAGTATCTTGAATGGCCAGCCATCCTCTTGTTATAATATAATCAATAATTCCTCGATTAAGGATGGAGAAATGTTGATCACTCACCGTTCAATTAATGCACGAGTGATAACTATTCATAGCTACATAGCCAGGGGTTACAGATGCAGGCATGAGAATAATGACAAAATGTCAGTCGCCATCTTTAAACTGGTCAAATCGGCACGTTTTCCACTGGTCGCTCTTTTTATTATTAAGGCAGATCCATCACACACGGCTATGAAGGATTTAAAAAAACAAAATTAAAAATTACTGCAGCATCCCCTAATCTATTTAAGTTATTTCTTAACACGTAGATGATAAATAGGCTCTTAGTCTGCAGTTACTCACCACCCCACACTATTTCTAAAGACATAATATTTTTGACCCACTCGTACTTTATTAAGATTATACTGTTTAGTCATTCTTTCCCTCTAAATAAATAGAATGGAAATAATGTTCTTTCACAGTGTTGGACTTGAAGTCTAAACTCATTTACAGTATATCTTACATTTTCAATCTCAGAACCCTTCAGTGACTCCATATACTACATGCAAAGTCCATAAATCTCTGAATATTGGATAATGAATCAGTTACCTAAAAAATATTGCATTCAGCGGAAGGGTTTCTAATTTCATGGAATGTTTGACGGAACCAATGATAGGTGGTGGTGTAGGAGGTCACAATTGAATTTCTATAAATATTTATTGTTGTCTTTGCACTGGCTGCTTTATATCTTGCAGCATGGATAAACCCTGGTCCATTTTATTTTCCAGGACTGCCACATGTAGTTTGAGATCCGATAAGTCCTTTCCTATGTCCATCTCAAAACTGCTGGGCCCTCCTGTGGCCTGAGGTGCAGGTCCAGGTGGGATACATGGGCTGCTGGTGGAGGTACTTGGTATGGCTGGGTGGGAGGTACCTGTAGCAGATTGTCCATGACTGTCAGAGCTACCCTTGGCGGTGGTCGATGGTCCCATTGGAAACCTTGAGCACTTCCCCTGGGCCTTCTCCTCCTCATACCTCCTCTTCATGGCCCTGTGTGCCTTGGTGACCCGTTGGAGATGGTGGAAGCTCTCCTTATGCTTATTGTATTGCCTCAGCTCATCTGGGGTCATGTCTGTTGAAGCAATGAGGATTAATGTCAGTCAAAGGGTGACTAGGAACAGGTATCAACTTCATGAAATAATATTATTTACATTTCATCTAAGGTAGCAGCCCCTACATCGCAAATTCATCCTGTAGCTTAGAGTGACCATACACATACCTATATCAGATGTCCTCAGCCTTAATTGCTAGGGCAGGTCAATTGTTACACAATGCAATTGCAACACCATTGGCCCATCTAGGTATGACCATGTCAGTACTGAAGATGCTTGGAATAAAGTTCTTCGATGCTCATGTAATGGTACACATTTTCACCTTCATTGTATACTAATGTGCCTTCTGCATCCTGCAATGGCCTTTATAGTACATGTATTGCCTCACAACAGTGTGTAATTGAAAAGGCAAGGACCCATATCAGGACACATTGCTACCTATACAGAAAACTTGGCAGGTATGACATGTGACAATGGACACAGGATAAGTACCTCACATCATACAGAGGCATACACAACTTCTCATATTTGACCTGTAGTAAGTCCATGGTGGACCATGCCACCGCACAATACATACTCCCAATATCATAGCATGTGGAACTGACATGCACTCTATATTCTTCACAGCCACATCCGTTTTCAGATGTGTATCCACTACCACATATATTTGCATAGTCTGCCACTTGGATCATTGCTCCCCTGTCAAGCAACTATCATGTGATCCATCCCAGATTGGCAAAGTGTTCTCCTTGACAGTAGCCAGAGGCTGATAGACATGCAACATGCCACCTCAACTTTTCCTGACCTATTTATCTCCTTCCAAAAGTCAAGTTGTGATAAGGATGCACATTGAATCTGGCAATTCCCACAGCATCTTGCATCACAGCATCTTGCATCACACTCACTCCTTGCACTACGCAATTAGCATTGATGAAGGCACTCACTGGTGAAGTTGGGGTTCTTGTAGTTTGCCACCTCAGGTTATTTGTAAGATGGGGATCCATCTACAGAAATAACATGTAAATCACATCTGTAAATTTACTACACATATTTGCTATGCAACAAAATCACAGTACATATGCATGGGTATTGGCTATATAACCCTTTAGGTTGTAAGTGTTCAAAAGACACAGGTGACATGACTGAATGATACACATCTGTAACATCGGTAAGACTGGCTAAGGAGAACTTAATCTGAAGAATTTAAATGTGCACCTGTTGGCCAATTTGGAGAACCAGGTCATGAACCTTATCACTACCAAAATACGCTATGGTAGCTGTCTTGGATGATGCTCTGCACCTACATAATTCACATACCATACTCAGTAAGGTGATGCTATAAGGAGCCCCCCTCAAATGCTGATACCAGGAAATGAGTATGCTACATACATCTCACTTTCTGCGTACTTGTTCCCTAAGTAAGGTGAGCACTGTACCTGTCAGTGCTGAAGAGTGCATGCTATTGTATACATATGTCCAATGCATCCCTAAGGAAAAAATTGCATAATTGAACTTTAACCCATATGGTATAGGTTGAGATGTGTCTCATTGAGGCTAGCAGATCCTTGGATACAGTACCATGTGAGTAGGCTCCCATCTGACATACATTTGGCCTATCATACTGAAGTCATGTACTATGTGAGTTTCATATGTAAGGGTAGCCCCAATGGCTCTGGCCTCAAAACCACCTCCATAAGGCCATGCAAATGCAGCATGTGGTATTTGCTATGCAGTCAGAGGTATGTAGTCTTCCAAGCCAGTGCTAAGCATAGCATAGCCATACTGGCCATTAAAAAACTATACCTAGTTCATAGGAAATGCTGTTTAAGACCAGTGTTATGTGTATTCCCACATTCAGAGGTGAGCTAAGCAGTGTAAGCCATGGCAGGCCTCATTAATGCTTGACAACTCAGGGGGGGTATGCAAATAAAGATCATCGGCACATCAATATGGGGCTTCTTTACAAGGCTCTTGCACAGCTGGTGCATCACTTTTGACATTGTGAGAAGTGACATGCCAGCAGTGCAAGGGCCTTGTAAATAACCCCTTTACTTGTAACGTATGTTCTGAAATTGCCTATCACAACTGTACCAGACAAATGCCTGTTGTGAAATAAGCAGCTCTGGAGCACATCTGCTCTACCTGCTCTGTCATCATATGAGTTGTCTGGATGGACTATGGCAATGTACATCAGCTCCATACTTCCCTGGGACTCATCTGTATCACCCAGAGGGACACAAATACTTGTGTGGGCCACACAGTGTCACAGATAGCACTAGTGCACATATTGTGCCAGCACTATTGCCACACGGCATTTGCCGCTTTTGCTTGGGGCCATGGATAAATAGAGCCAAAAATTCATGTGAGACATACTTAACCCCTTCGGTGCTCATGACGAGCTGGACTCGTCATGGCACACAGTGGGCGTGTGCTCATGACGAGTCCAGCTCGTCATGGCACCCACCCACGGGGAAGCGCTGGCGCTCCCCGTGGGACGCTGATCTTGGGATTTTTACCAGGGAAGGCAGGGAAGCCCTTCCCCTGCCTCCCCCCGTACACGTCATCAATGATGTCAGCGTGCGAGGCGTGCTGACGTCATTGGAGGTTTCCCTTTGTTCCCCGACGCGCAGGAAGCCATTTGCTTCCAGCGCGTCGGGGAACAAACAGGTAAGTTTTGTTGCTGGGGAGGGGGGATTTCTCCAAAGAGTCATCGGGGGAAAGGAAAGGGTTTTCCTTTCCCCCGATGCCTCTTTGTGCATTCCTGCTGCACGATCGTGCGATCGTGCAGCAGGAATGTCCACTAGCGCCAGGGATTTTTTTTTTTTAATTTACAGGGCGATCTTGTGTGCGGGGAGCGGCCCCTTAGGCAAGGGTTGCTCCCCTTATTGGGGGCACATGTAAATGATTTTTGGTTTCAGATTGCTATGTGTGACATTTTCTTAATTTCTGTGTAATTATGAGTGACATTTCAACAAATATGAGTGACACTTTTTTTGCGAGCAAAATCAAGTAATGAAGATGAGGGAAACACATAAATATCAAAAATTATGGAAATGTCAGACATAGCAATCTGAAACCTTGGCAGCTATGTATTAAAACTTCAACTCCGTCAGTGCGTGCAGCTGTGTGTGACAAGAGAAAACACACAACACAAAAGGTTAGGCCGCCGTAACAACAAACAGTCTCAGTGGCAGCAGGCTGCCTCACAGTGAAGAAAGAATTACGACGTAGTAGTACTTACTGTTGTGAACAGACTTCAACTTCTGCTACTAGTCTCAGACAGAGTCGAGTCCAGTGACTGCTGCAGCTGGCACTCCACTGGCTGTGGCAGGCACTCAGTCCTGGCTGTCTCAGAGCCGAGCGGGGGTCTGTGACGGACCGTGCCGGTCGGCGGCAGTGAGCCCAGACTAGAGCCGCTGACCCGCACGGGGGGTCTGTCCGTCGGCGGCCGCACAGCAGCAGTGTGCTCTCCCCGCACACCCAGCACCCGATGCAGCCCAGGCCTCTCATGCCGCGCTGTGCCATGATTTTCTCTCAGTGAGACTTTGAGTCTCACCGTCTATGCTGACAGTCAGTCAGTGCTGTCCCGGCCGCGCCGGTGTCCAACGCCGGCCGGGTAAAATAATTTACCGCGCACTCAGCTGAGGCTGGCTGCGGCAGCCAGCGCAACTAGTTTCAGTCTCTGGGACGGCCGATGTGGACATCGTATCGACACTGAGCAGCACAACTCTCCAGTCGGTCGAGTCCCCCGCCGCTTCTTAGAGACCCTCACTTCCTGCCTGTCTGTCATGTGGTCAGCGCCGGGCGGGAATTAATGCAGGCAGAGGTAGCAGCCTGCCCCGGCAGATGACAGTTTTTGCAACATTGTAGCAAGCATTGGGCAAGCACTCCCAGAGCAGCACGATCATGTCAATTACTGTCTCCTGGAGTCCTGCTGGCAAGTCTGCGGGGAGCGAGCTCTCAGCAGAGCAGCCGGTGCACACAGGTGTCAGAGGCCCCAGCACGCGCACTAGCACCCTGGCGTTATGGTAGCCAGTTTCAGCGCTGTCAACAGAGTGCAGCCAGTCTCAGTGGGCAAAATGTGTGACAATGCATTTCAGTGCGGTGATGCGGAACACCACACTGAAATGCGTTAGCGTCACGCCTGATGCGTGATACTTGGCAGGACTGTATTTATTTTTTTAAATGGCCCATTGGACCAAGAGTCCGTTTTGTGTGGGGAGTGGCCCCTTGGGCAAGGGCCACTTCCTTTGGGGGTATGTTTCATGGGGGGGCAGATCTTGGCCTTTTATGTTATCTAGGGCCCACTAGGCCACCAGGGTTTGTTTTTTTGGAGCGTGACCCCTTGGGCAAGGGTCGCTCTCCCTTGGGGGCTGTCTCTCCCCATATTTTGCCCACTAGACCACCAGGATTTGTTTGTGGGGAGTGGCCCCTTGGGCAAGGGTCACTCCCCTTATGGGGGCAATGTTTTTTGGCTTTGTCTGCCCCTTTGTGGGGCAGATTTCGCCATTTTTTTTAATGTGGCCCACTGGACCACCAGTGAATACTTTGTGGGAGTGGCCCCTTGGGCATGGGTCACTCCCTTCGGGGCTATGTTTTTGGCTGTGTGCCCCCATGGGGGGTAGATCTTGCCTTTTTTTATCTAGGGCCCACTAGGCCACCAGGGAATTGTTCTTGGGAGAGTGACCCCTTGGACAAGGGTCGCTCTCCTTTGGGGGCTGTGTCTCCCTATGTTTGGCCCACTAGACCACCAGGGATTTGTTTGTGGGGAGTGGCCCCTTGGGCAAGGGTCGCTCCCCTTCGGGGGCTATGTTTTTGGCTGTCTGCCCCCATTGGGGGGGGGCAGATCTCGCCTTTTTTTTATCTAGGGCCCAGTAGGCCACCAGGGATTTTTTGTCGGGAGAGTGACCCCTTGGGCAAGGGTCGCTTCCCTTTATGGGAGGATGATTGTGGCCATTTCTGTCCTCTTTGGGTGGCAGATCAGCAGTATGTTTTTTAGGCCCATCTGCCCCAAGGGGGGCAGAAGCCACTAGACAACAGGGGTTTTTTAATTTTTTAATTGGGGAGTGGCCTCAAGGGCAAGGGTTGCTCCCCTTTTACAGGGGTGAATATTTTATTTATACTCTTAGGCCCACTTACCCATTAGCTTAGCTGGTGGATTGTGTGTGGACTGGTGCATTATTTGAATATGTGATTGTAATGGTTTATTTTCTCCTTTTTATTCTAGTGTAAAGCTTTTGATTCCTGTTTGCAGTTTTGGCAGTGGTTGTTCTGCAGTTTTGCGTAATTGCATTTATTTGGTAAGAAAAGCATTTTTGTTGTGTTTACTCCAAATGAGTATTATTGTCATGCATGAATTAATTTTTTTGTAAGTGGTGTCATAATGGCAGCATATTTGTTAGTGTTCAGAGCATGAAATTCTTTGCAATGTGTTTTGCATTGTCTTATGTGTAATTTTCTTTTTCTTTTTCTTTTTTAGTGGGATATTGTTGATCCTTACTGTGTCTGTGCAGAGTAGGTGGTGGTGAGTCTAGCTGCTTCTGTCAAGTGAGTGGTATAGTGTTGGAGTATATAGGTCTTTGTGATAAAGCTACATTTTGTTTATTTCTTTTTTTACAAAGGGTTTGTTGTTGTTGACTTGTTTGACAAGTTACCTTTATTAGTAAGCATTATGGCTAGCCGTAGAATGACTGCTCAGCAGGTGGTTGGTATGCTTCTTGAATCTTCCTCTGACCATGATTATGAGACTGACCGTGCGTCTGAGGGAGAGGAGGGAGGGGAAGATTCAGGCAGTGAGTTTTCTCTCCACATGGAATCATCGGATGATGAAGGTACTCTCAGTGCGGATGAAGCTACTCTCAGTGCGGATGAAGTGCCTGTTTTAGAGGAGGATACTGCTGTGCCGATGGTGCAAGAGGCATCTGGATTGCAGCCTGAGGCTGCTAGGCTTCCTACTGGAAGTGCTGGACTCTGGGTTGATCCAAACATGGTGCAGCCGGTGTTGCCTGCCTTTAGTGGTGATGCAGGGTGTAGAGTGGATTGTGAACATTTTTTGCCTATACAATTTTTTCAGTTGTTTATGGATGATGTATTTTTGGGTGAGATTGTTGAGCAGACTAATTTGTATGCTGAACAGTTTTTGAGGGACAACAGTGCCAGACTTAGGCCCCACTCTAGAGCTACCCGGTGGACTCCCACAAATCTGGAAGCGATGAAGAAGTTTTTGGGTTTGACTTTATTGATGGGTTTGATAAGAAAGCCGTCCATGGCTTCATTTTGGTCTACCAGTCCCTTGATGGCAACGGCCATATTTCCTGCAGTTATGACTCGTGATCGGTATTTACTTTTGCTTCGGATGCTGCATTTTGTTGATAATGCTTTGGCGTTGCCACAAGATCACCCTGACTGTGACCATCTTTTTAAGATTCGGCCTGTTCTTGATCACTTTGTAGATCAATTTTCAGAGATCTATACTCCAGGGAAAGAAATATCTATTGATGAGTCTTTGTTCCTGTTCAAGGGCCGTTTGGTTTTTAGGCAGTACATTCCTAGCAAGAGGGCACGCTATGGAATTAAGCTGTATATGTTGTCTGAGAGTAGGACAGGATATGTTTTTAAGTTCCGTGTGTACACTGGTAGGGATTCCACTATTGACCCCCTTGGTTGTCCGTCCACTTTTGGAGTTTCAGAGAAAATTGTGTGGGATCTTGCTAGAGGACTGTTTAACAGAGGCCACCATTTGTACCTTGATAACTTCTACACTGCTGTGCAATTGTTTAAGGAATTGTTCAAAGTGGACACTTTTGCTTGTGGCACAATCCGCTCTAACTGTAAAGGTTATCCAAAAGAGCTTGTTTGCAAAAAGCTTCAGAGGGGACAGTGCAGTTCCTTGCATAGTGATGAACTACTAGCTGTGAAATTTGTGGACAGGAGGGATGTGTACATGCTGACTACCATCCATGATGAGAGTACTTCACCTGTGGCTGTTTGGGGTCAGATTGCTGAAGTGCGCAAACCTGTGTGCATTTTAGACTACAATAAGCACATGGGTGGTGTTGATAGAGTAGATCAGACGTTGGAACCTTACACTGCTATTCGTAAGGCTTACGTTTGGTATAGAAGTTGGCCATCCATCTCTTCAATTTAGCAACTTTTAATGCTTTTGTTGTGTTCAACGAGTGTTCTCCTGCGTCAAAGTTGACTTTTGTTCAGTTTCAGCAGTCTGTGATAGGCAGCCTTGTTGTTGTGGAACAGGCAAGTGTTCCTAGAGTTGGAGTGGTGGAGGATGTGGCTCGATTGAAAGATCACCACTTTCCTGATCACATTCCTCCCACACCCTCAAAAGACTTTCCCACTAGGAGATGTAGAGTCTGTTGGTGAAGAGGTACGCGGAAGGAGACTCGTATGTACTGCGCCGAGTGTCCTTCTAACCCTGGGCTGTGTGTGCCTGCTTGTTTTAGATTGTACCACACGCAAAAGAATTATTGGGAGCATCCATGAGTGGTAAAGTGAACTGCCTGGTCTGTATTGTTTAAAAATGTTTGTTCTGTTTCAAGGTTGCCATTAGTGCAATGTATTTAGCTTCAGATTTTGTGTTAGTAGATTTGTATCTATTAGCAATTTGTTTGTGTTTTCTTTTTTGTATAAAAAAATCCTAAATGTGATGGCGGTGTGTGTAGGCTGGCGCTTGGCTGGTGGTGTGCGTTGACTGGTGCTTGGTTGGTGGTGTGCGTGGACTGGCGCTTGGATGGTGGTGTGCGTGGACTGGCGATTGGCTGGCGGTGTGCGTGGACTGGCGCTTGGCTGCCGGTGTGCGTGGACTGGCGCTTGGCTGACGGTGTGCGTGGTCTGGTGCTTGGCTGGCGGTGTGCGTGGATTGGCGCTTGGCTGGCGGTGTGCGTGGTTTTGCGCTTAGCTGGTGGTGTGCGTGGATTGGCGCTTGGCTGGCAGTGTGCGTGGACTGGAACTTGGCTGGCGGTGTGTGAGTAGTGACTTGCTCCTGGTCACTACACACACTGCTAGCTAAACGCCACTCCACGCAATCCTTGAGCTGGTGTGGTTGCTGTGTCAGGAATGTGGGCGTGTGAAAGTGATGGGCCCTTGAATGGCGCTGTCTGCCGGTGTGAGTGTTGTAATGTGCTGGGCCCGCGGCTGCTGGTGTGAATGGTTTTGTATGTGTCACACGTATGAAAGGTGTATGAATGGCCTGTAAAGCGGTTGGTGCCTTGTCGCAGCTTTACAGCTCACGAGCTGTGAGTCAATGGTTCAGTTTCTCGTCCTTTCAATTATTAACAGTGCATTTCATTTTTGTGAAATCTCTGGTTAATACAACTGTATATACTGAACCATCACTCACCCTCGTGCCAAATCCAACCAGTATGTCTGTGTGCTTGAAGAATAGGTGGTTGTGCAGAAATATTTGTCTTTTCTGTCTTTCTCAAGCAGGGTGTACCTTGTCCCTTTTTGTGAGTGTTGTAACGTGTTGGTTTTGTGCCTGGTGGTGTGAATGGTCTCGTGTGTATCACGTATGAAAGGTGTGTGAATGGCCTGTAAAGCGGTTGGTGCCTTGCCGTGGCTTTACAGCTCACGAGCTGCGAGTCACTGGTTCAGTTTTTTATCCGTTTAATTATTGACAGTGCATTTCATTTTTGTGAAATCTCTTGTTAATAAAATTTTATATACTGAACCATCACTCGCCCTCATGCCAAATCCAACCAGTATGTGTGTGTGCTTGAGGAGTAGATGGCTGTGGAGGAATCTTTGTATTTTTAGTCTCTCTGCCAAGGTGTACATTCCATCTAAGAATAACCTACCAACTGTAGATCTTGTCGTAAACTAAACACCCATGGGAGTACATGGTGATGTCTCTCTTGTGGATACCAACACGTTATCTTACCCACAATGTCATGCAAACCTCAAAATGTCTGTCACGTTTTCCTTGCATTATTGTGCCAAAATGTTCACGCTGCAGAAAGAAACAACAACTTTCCTATCCCCCGCCTTTCTCCAAGTATTCCAATAGAAATGGTACCTCACTCGCGTGGGAGGCCCAATTTCCCGGGACAGGCAAGGGCCCAAAATGTAGTGAGGCGACATCAAAATTGCCTATCTCAAAATAATCTGGTTTTGCAAGGGGGTCACCTTTGTTTTTGGCCCCGTGCTCGGCGGCCATCTAGGGAAACCTACCAAACCCACACATTTCTGAAAAGTAGACACCCGGGGGATTCCAGGGAGGTATGGCTTGCGTGGATCCCCCAACGTTTCCTTACCCAGAATCCCCTGTAAACCTCAAATTTAGCTGAACAAATCACTTTTTTCGCACATTTTAGTGTGGGAAAGTTGTGACATCACCGGGCTGACACAAATTTCCCACCACCCAGCGTTCCCCCGGGTCTCCCTATAGAAATGGTGCCTCACTCGTGTGGGAGGCCCAAGTACCCGTGACAGGCAAGGGCCCAAAATGTAGTGAGGCGACATCAAAATTGCCTATCTTAAAACAGCCTGGTTTTGCAAGGGGGGTCACCTGGGTTTTTGGCCCGGTGCTCGGTGGCCACCTAGGCAAACCTACCAAACCCAAACATTTCTGAAAACTAGATACCCGGGGGATTCCAGGGAGGTATGGCTTGCGTGGATCCCCCAATGTTTCCTTACCCAGAATCCCCTGCAAACCTCAATTTTAGCTGAAAAAATCACTTTTTTCACACATTTCTGTGTGGGAAAGTTGTGGCATCACCGGGCTGACACAAATTTCCTACCACTCAGCGTTCCCCCGGGTCTCCCGATAAAAATGGTGCCTCACTCGTGTGGGAGGCCCAAGTACCCGCGACAGGCAAGGGCCCACAACGTGGTGAGTTGATATCAAAATTGCCTATCTCAAAACGACCTGGTTTTGCAAGGGGGGTCCCCTGGGTTTTTGGCCCGGTGCTCGGTGGCCACCTAGGGAAACCTATCAAACCCACACATTTCTGAAAACTCGACACCCAGGGGATTCCAGGGAGGTATGGCTTGCATGGATCCCCCAAAATTTCCTTTCCCAGAATCCCCTGCAAACCTCAAATTTAGCTGAAAAAAATCACTTTTTTCACACATTTTTGTGTGAGGAATTTGTGGCATCACCGGGCTGACACAAATTTCCTACCACCCAGTGTTCCCCCGGGTCTCCCGATAAAAACGGTGCCTCACTCGTGTGGGAGGCCCAAGTACCCGCGACAGGCAAGGGCCCAAAACGTAGTGAGGCGACATCAAAATTGCCTATCTCAAAACCTCCTGGTTTTGCAAGGGGGGTCACCTGGGTTTTTGGCCCCGTGCTCGGCGGCCATCTAGGGAAACCTATCAAACCCACACATTTCTGAAAACTAGACACCCGGGGTAAAGTTGAGGTTTGCAGGGGATTCTGGGTAAGGAAACGTTGGGGTATCTACGCAAGCCATACCTCCCTGGAAGTTTTCAGAAATGTGTGGGTTTGGTAGGTTTCCCTAGGTACCGGCAGAGCTAGGGGTCAAAAACTACAGCTAGGCACTTTACCAAAAAAGGGTCATTTTTCACTGCGAAATTGAGGTGTGTCCACGTTGCGTTTTGCGCCGTTTGCTGTCACGGGCACTAGGCCGACCCACACAAGTGAGGTACCATTTTTCTCGGAAGACTTTGGGGAACGCGGGGTGGGTGGAAATTTGTGGATCCACGCAGATTCCAGAACTTTCCACCACAGAAATGTGGTGAAAATGTGGTATTTTTGCCAATTTTTAAGTTTGCAAGGGATTCTGGGTAACAGAACCTGGTGGGAGGCAGTCAAGTCACCCCATCCTGGATTCCCCTGGGCGTCTAGTTGTAAAAAATGTATAGGTTTGCTAGGTTTCCCTAGGTGCCGGCAGAGCTATGGTTCAAAAACTACAGCTAGGCACTTTGCCAAAAAATGGTCATTTTTCACTGCGAAATTGAGGTGTGTCCACGTTGCGTTTTGCGCCGTTTCCTATCGCGGGCACTAGGCCGACCCACACAAGTGAGGTACAATTGTTTTTGGAAGACTTTGGGGAACGCGGGGTGGGTGGAAATTTGTGGATCCACGCGGATTCCAGAACTTTCCACCACAGAAATGTGGAGAAAATGTGTTTTTTTTGCCAATTTTTTAGGTTTGCAAGGAATTCTGGGTAACAGAACCTGGTGGGAGGCAGTCAAGTCACCCCATCCTGGATTCCCCTGGGTGACTAGTTTTAAAAAATGTATAGGTTTGCTAGGTTTCCCTAGGTGCCGACAGAGCTATGGTTCAAAAACTACAGCTAGGCACTTTGCCAAAAAAGGGTCATTTTTCACAGCGAAATTGAGGTGTGTCTACGTTGCGTTTTGCGCCGTTTCCTTTCGCGGGCACTAGGCCGACCCACACAAGTGAGGTATCATTTTTCTCTGAAGACTTTGGGGAACGTGGGGGTGGGTGGAAATTTGTGGATCCACGCGGATTCCAGAACTTTCCACCACAGAAATGTGGGGAAAATGTGTGTTTTTTGACAATTTTTTAGGTTTGCAAGGGATTCTGGGTAACAGAACCTGGTGGGAGGCAGTCAAGTCACCCCATCCTGGATTTCCCTGGGTGTCTAGTTTTCAAAAATGTATAGGTTTGCTAGGTTTCCCTAGGTGCCGGCAGAGCTATGGTTCAAAAACTACAGCTAGGCACTTTGCCAAAAAAGGGTCATTTTTCACTGTGAAATTGGGGTGTGTCCACGTTGTGTTTTGCGCCGTTTCCTGTCACGGGCACTAGGCCTACTCACGCAAGTGAGGTACCATTTTTCTTGGAAGACTCTGGGGAACACAGGGTGGGTGGAAGTTTGTGGATCCACGCAAATTCCAGAACTTTACACCACAAAAATATGAGGAAAATGTGTTTTTTTGGACAACATTTTAGGTTTGCAAGGGATTCTGGGTAACAGAACCTGGTGGGAGGCAGTCATGTCACCCCATCCTGGATTCCCCTGGGTGTCTAGTTTTAAAAAATGTATAGGTTTGCTAGGTTTCCCAAGGTGCCGGCAGAGCTATGGTTCAAAAACTACAGCTAGGCACTTTGCCAAAAAAGGGTCATTTTTCACTGTGAAATTGGGGTGTGTCCACGTTGCGTTTTGCGCCGTTTCCTGTCGCGGGAACTAGGCCTACTCACGCAAGTGAGGTACCATTTTTCTTGGAAGACTCTGGGGAACACAGGGTGGGTGGAAATTTGTGGATCCACGCAAATTCCAGAACTTTACACCACAAAAATATGAGGAAAATGTGGTTTTTTGACAACATTTTAGGTTTGCAAGGGATTCTGGGTAACATAACCTGGTGAGAGCCAGTCAAGTCACCCCATCCTGGATTCCCCTGGGTGTCTAGTTTTCAAAAATGTATAGGTTTGCTAGGTTTCTCTAGGTGCCGGCAGAGCTAGGGTTCAAAAACTACAGCTAGGCACTTTGCAAAAAAAGGGTAATTTTTCATTGTGAAAATGTGGTGTGTTCACGTTGGGTTTTGAGCCATTTCCTGTCAAGGACACTATGCCTACCCACACAAGTGAGGTACCATTTTTATCGGGAGACTTAGGGTAATTCAGATATGTAAAGCAACTGTTATTACCTACTGACTTTCGATGCATTTCTGCCTTCCAAATGAAAGACATTGTGTAAGAAAGAAGTCATTTTAAAAAATGACCGATAATTCTCATGCTAGTATGAGTATTCCCAATTTCGGAAATGTGCAAATATCTACTGTTTCTAAACTCTATGTTTTGTTCCCATTTCAGAAATACATAGCTGTCTTTCATACCGATTTTTCCATGTATACATTTCCCCACAATAATTGCTATATACCCGGTACATAATAAAAAGCCATTGCAAATTGCTGCTCAGTGTTTGACTCTGGGTTCGTCGGGTTCTTGGTGAACCTACAAGTCCTATATATCCCCACAACCAGTAAGGTCCAGGGGATGTAACGGTATATTGGTCTCAAAGAGCTGTCATAATTAGAAGAAGTTACAGGTGAAAACGTTGACACAAAAGGCTGTTTTTTTCAACTAATTTTCAATTTTTCCTATATTTAACTGTTAGTTTCTATAAAGAAACCTTGATGGATCTACACAAATGACCCCTTGATAAATTCAGAATTTTGTCTACTTTCCTATAATGTATAGATTTCCAGGATCCATTATTGCTTTCATACCCATTTCTACCATTAACTGGAAGGAGGTTGAAAGCACAAAAATAGCAAAAATAGGCTATGTCCCAGAAAAATGCCAAAACTGTGTAAAAAATGTTGGTTTTCTGACAAAAGTCTGTCATTCCCTAAAAGCTGGGAAAATGGTGATTTCAGCCCCACAAACCCTTTTTTGATACCATTTGCAGGGAAAATCCCAGACGCTTTCATTTGCAGCGCTTTTTTCCCATTTTTCAACAAAAAAAAAAGAAATTTAGCTGTATTTTGGTTAATTTCTGGGCCTTTCCAGGGGAATCCACAAATCCTGGGTACCTTTACAATCCCCATGATGTTGGAAGAAAAGGAAGCAAATTTGGCGTGGATACCTTATGTGGTCAAAAAGTTACAGGGGCCTTAGCGCGCACTACCCCAAATAGCCAAAAAAAGGCTTAGCACAGGGGGGGAAAAGGCCTAGCAGCGAAGGGGTTAATGTGACTACAAGGCATCAATGGATACATGAAACACATAGGATAGCAGACAATAATGTGTACTTACATGTTGCTCCACCAACTTCTATGCCCACAGGGTAGAGGAGGTCCGACTCCCTCCCGACCACATCGGCTCAGCGATGTTTCAGCTGCTGGATCTCCCAGTCCACACCATAGATCATCTGCATCTAGAGGCATATGCATTCCCATTGATGCTTCTGGACCTTCACAGAGTAGCCCTGGATGACACAGCCCCCACTGGCTAAAATGTTGGACAGGTAATGGCTGACCAGCCACAGAAATACCCTAACTCCTGCTTGGTCATGAGGCGAGACCGACTCTTCCCCGGCATGATCCCACACAACTGACAACACCCAAAAACACAACGGAACCCCCCAATAACCCACTACTACCCCTATAACAAATATTGCCCAAAAGATGAACACCTGGCAGTATACAGGACAATAAACAACAATATACAACAAATAAGCACAAAAATTACTTTGGGGACACAATAGGGACAGCAGGAACGACACACCAGCCCCAAAAACACTCTCCAGCACAAGCAAAACATCACCACTCCCAAGCTCAGACATTAAAACTGTGACTTATTGTGAAAGTGAAAGTAACTTCACAGTTCCTGGTTTGCAGCATGCAGAATCCATTACATCACTACCCCTTATCCATTACTTCACTTTCATCTGACGTGTCACTTTTTTTACGTTACCACTCAATGCGTTGATTTCACAAAAGGCTTGACAAGGGACAGTGATGTTTTAGCACACGCCAGCGGATGAAAAATATCACGCTTAATGGTGTTGTGACTTTTTTTAAAGCTAGAGGTCAAAAGTTTCTGTTTGGTCTTTTGGGATGTGCAATGCATGTAAATATATACAGGAAATGCAGTGTTGGGTGTGAATAGTGGAGCTGACCTATTTAGAGTATTCACATTTGTTTCATGTGTGTGTTATTAAGTGAACATATGTGTGTGTTCATCCTGTTCAGGAATCATACTATGCATAGTGCCCAAATACCGTGGTAGCACAATGGCGCACCTTACCAGAGGTGCCTTGTGTGCTAAGTTGTTAATAGCATCCATTGACAATGTATTACCTTCCCCCAGGGATGCAAGAGACTACCACTGCCATGGAGTCAGTGCACCCACATCTAGGACTGCTCAGCCTACTGCCAAAGAGCACCGGGCCACACTGTGAAGGCATCAGGCTGTAGTAAAATGTGAAGATTGTGCAGCAATTGGCTGCACACACCTGGAAGGGGATATATGGATGGTGGATTTTGATTGTTTCAGTATTTGAATTTCAGATCCAAGGGCCGTGCCTCATAGGAAAATGACAGTGTCATCATTTGTGGCCAATATGATCCTCATTTATGGTGATTGTGCTATAGTAGACCACCATGCATGTCTTTGTGTGACCTCCTACATATTCCTGATAGTAAGGCTACGTAAAGCACACCATACCTAAACTTTGCATCAAGACGGTGTTGCTTGTGCATAGCAGTGGGTGTGCACGTTCAACACTGTTGCACTGGCAAAGTATGGAATGTTGATTTTGTATGTGTGAAATGAGAACACCTAATGGATTAGACATGTGGGTGCCTTTGTTGTAGCATATGCATACTATGTGGAACACTTCAAAGTCATCATACAGTGAGTGGGCTCTACTTTCGTCCACATGTATAAGGCCAAACACATGGATAGTATCAGGAGAGACACACACACATTCATCGCGCACTATCTACGTTACCACACTATGGTATTTGTGGCTGTCAATGGAGGACTATCTGCAACAGGTAATTGACATACACACTATTTCATTTGTACCAGATGATGTTCAATGCTGTTTGTTACACATTGCTACATCCATTATCTGTGTGTCAAATAGTAGTGGGTCAAATATGAAAGTTTAGTTGTTTAGTGTGAGCATGGACTAAAAATGCATACACAGTGGTAGTGCTCAGAAATGTATTTACATATAGATGAACAATTTGTTATCTTTCATTATAGTTTGTGATCATGTTGAACATTCATGGGTCTGAAAATACATTGTTTACGTTTTTTTTCCCTTCACCGTGTTGTGGCAGCTGATGGTCTAGGTTGCTAAGGTGCCTCAACTTCCTCCTCCTCATTGTCCAGAATTTCCTGATCCCCATTTTCATCTGCCCATAGCACATTTGTCCTGACACATACATTGTACTAAATGCAGTAGACCAAAATTATTTTACAAACCATAGGTGGCGAGTTGAGCAATCTGCCCCCAGATATGTCAAGGCTCCAGAAGCTGGATTTTAGTACTCCAAATGTCCGCTGAATGATGGACCTGGTGCAGCATAGGGCAAGGTTGTAGTTCTGATGGGCTTCTGTTTGTGGGATCTTTACAGGAGTCATGACCTATCGCATCAGAGTGTAACCTTGGTCTGCTGCAAAGAAAGGAGGTGTTACATTAGTTAAGAGTTATGATAAGGGATAGCCCTACTTTCATTTTAAGCTTGTCTGTGTCCTACTTGACTCACACACCTTGCTTACTGTAATAGACATGCTATGACATTGTGTGGCATATGTGCAAATAGGGATTGGCAATGGCTGACACTGAGCTACACATACAGGCGTGCTGTTCTCTGTGATTTACTTATTATTTGTCATTCTGGTGAGCGCCAATGCCATGCAGGTGATGATTTGTCACTAGTAAGGAGAGTCAATTTGCCATTGAGTAGACACGTCTCACATTCATCTATTGTGTTTATTACTGGCTACTATTGCCATTCCTGAACTGATACCTTTCTGTTTTAACAACATGTAACAAGAGCAGGTGATGTGTGTTACTTTTGTCACACATATTTTGCATTGATAGTTTGAGTCAATATTGTTCAATGTGTTTAGCCATGGGAAGGATAGTGAGTGGATATAAATATGGGACATGGTAGTATACACATGGCAGTGCACACTGCCCACTATGGTGGCAGTAAACTAGAGGTTATAGATATGTGTGAATATTTCACAGTACAGTGCAACTGGTATACTAACTACACTAAAGTGCCAAACATCTAGTCGACAGTGTAGGCCATATCTTCCACATGATTCAGTGCCTAGGGTTCTGTGGCGGCACTGGCAGAACCAGTCTGGTGCCTTGGATAAATGCTGTAGTGGTGTCGGCACCAAAAACCAATGTTGTGCACATAGGATGTGATGTGTGTATATGATGAGTGGCAGTTTGGCAGAGGAGGGTAGGTCTCGGGCGAATACACCACGAGGGCCACATTTTCTTTGTCTGTAGCTGGTTGTGGCCCTCTGCCTCACATAAGGGGTGCTTCTCCATTGACTCCTGGGTGGAATCAGCCTCTCTGCATCACAGTAGGTGCAGTATGTACTGTTTAAGTGGGTACCAGACATTTTATT
Source organism: Calotriton arnoldi (assembly GCA_963921515.1). NCBI lineage: Eukaryota > Metazoa > Chordata > Amphibia > Caudata > Salamandridae > Calotriton > Calotriton arnoldi. The sequence continues at coordinate 348,047 of CAWUFW010007215.1, forward strand.
GCGGGCTCCACATTCTTATTATATAGGGTAGGCAGTATTCCGGTCCCAATAAAATGCCAATTGACCCTCCTGGCAATCGAGGCATGAAACATGTTGACCTTACTCCACTCACACCATAGCTATTAAGGTATATTACCACCTCAGATAGCTTTCCCGTTTTTACCGTGCCAAGGGACCACCACTCCAATAAAGTTCTCCTGGTTCCCTTAGACTCGTTTATATCACCTTATTGCCACCCTATATCACCCTCTCACTTGCACTCATCATACGGCCTTTGATCAGAAGATCTGCTTCAAAAAGCCCCCATTGAGGATCCCGTTAGGCATTGCAGTGCCGGATTGACTAAGCATAACACCCTATCAGGTGTGTGAGGGCATTTTGATCTGATTTCTCAGATCCCCCTGTGATCTGTATGGTGGGAACCCTTATTCCACCTTATAGGGCTTGTCCTGTCCCTTGCTTGAGGAACTGCCCCCTCTGTGCTTAATGTACATTGACTTTGGAGGAGTATGGGTGAAGGACCTCATTAAATATCACTCCTCGTCCCTCCTTCGTTTATTTGATGCACTGGCAGAATCAGGGCAGCTTTGCTCCAAGACAGTCACATTATTTCCCTGATAACTGTATTTTTGCATGTCATGGGAGATGTAGTTTGTGCATGAGAGTGCATCTTGCTACCCAGCCTGGTGCCTTGGATGAATGCTGTAGTGGTTTCGGCACCAAAAAACAATGTTGTGATGAGTGATGTAATGTAGCATGGTGGAGAGGATCCTGTGAGGTTCATATATGACCATATTTATCAGTTTCACAGGTCAGGGATACATCTTCATGCCTCCTAACCAGGCCTGGGCGCAGTTCGTGGAGTTTTGCTACGCGGAACTCCGCGAAGTGACAAAAAAACTCCACGGAGTTCCGCAAGTGGCGGAGTGCAGTACAAACTGCTCTTCATGCTGATCTTCCTGCCGCTCGGGTAGAAATTCTACCCGAGCGGCAGCTCGCGCTTGCAAACTTACCATTCACAACCGCGAGTGGGGGAAAAACTCTGATACACTATGCGGAGTGGAGTTTTCTGCACTCCGCGAGCTCCGTGGAGCGCGGAGTGCAGGAAACTCCACAAACTCCGTGAACGGAGCGGAGTTCACTGCCCAAGCCTACTCCTAACCATGGGATTTACATGTGATACACAGACTAGACCAGGGATTGCCTTGCTGCAGCAGGGTGTTTGAAGGCCTCATGTTACTAGTTATTGCATTTGTGAGGGTCTTTGGCTCTATTGAATGCACACACAGGACCTCATGTAGCATTTGTTTCCACTTGGCATCAATGGATGTAAAATGGCTGAGTTTACCTGCATCCAATGTGAAGTGGTGGAATATGCCTTTCAGTTGAGGGCACTGAGTCTGCCCTCATTAAGTCTACTGAAGAGATTAGAGAAGTTTTGGATCAGGGAGGCAAGGCCGCCCTGATTATGTTGGCCTTGTCGGCGGCCTTTGATAAGGTCCATCATGATCTACTGATGAACCGATTATCAGCATGTGGGATCCAGGGTAAGGCATGGAAGCTGCTGAAGTCCTTCCTAACTGGCAGATCTCAAATTGTGGCACTGGATGAATTTTACTCTAAACTCTAAACCGTTCTCCCTGCCTTGCGGAGTACCACAGGGATCCTCCCTTAGTCCGACTCTTTTTAATGTATATGTCAGATCCCTGGCTTCCCAAATTGGCTCCTTTGGTTTTGACCTTACTTCCTACGCTGACGATACACAAATTGTGGTGGCTCTGCGACCAGGACAGGGAGCAGGAATAGACATTCAGTTCCACGACTGTATGGAGTCAGTCGGGAGGTGGATGTCACAAAACTGCCTAAAACTGAATTCAGGCAAGACTGAGGTCATTTTATTTGGAAATGATCCCAACTTCTGGACCCCCAGTTGGTGGCCGGATGCATTGGGCATTCTCCCTACACCCACTAGGAAGGTAAAAAACCTAGGCGTGATAATTGACGACAAGCTCAATTTTGGTGACCAGATTAATGCAGTAGCCTCAGCCGTCTTCTATATCCTTAAAATGATTAAGAAAATACTACATTTCTTGCCAGTGGACAGTCGGCGGACAGTTGTCACAGCACTTATCATGTCTAGGCTGGATTACTGCAATGGTCTCTACCTAAACATTCAAGAACGTTTCCTGAACAAGCTCCAATTGTTGCAAAATGCGGCAGCAAGATTGCTCACTGGTACCCCGAAATTTACACCAATTTCCAAGGAAATCAAAAATCTCCACTGGCTGCCTGTCAGGAAGAGGGTACACTTTAAAGCTCTATGCACTGTGCACAAGGCACTGCAAGGCACAGGCCCAGACTACCTTAAACAGCATCTGCATTGGTACCAACCCAAAAGAACTCTTCGCTCCCTTGGTGCTAAGTTGGTATCAGTACCACCCATAAAAAAAGCTTCATGGGGCGGGCGAAGTTTCATTGCCGGTGCTGCTAAGGCCTGGAATGATCTCCCTTTCTATCTGAGAAATACCACTAATATCCTGACCTTCAGGAAGGAACTGAAGACATGGCTCTTTAACTTGTAAAGATGCCTTCCACCCCAATGCCCAGATTGAGAGCAGCTAGCGCCAGGACACCTTTGGGTAACCGCTCGCGCTTTATAAATGCCTATAACATAACATAACATAACATCATATCCATGGTTTGTCCACATTCGAAACAGCACATGACAGTGACTAGTGCCAACACCCCCCCCCTTGCACCATGGTGCACGTGTGTCAGCTTAGTGTTCTCACATGACATCCTGCTTTAAGGAACACATTCCAGCACTACTACCACACAACATGTGCAATTCCATCCTTTTATGTGTTATCCGGAATGCTGGACACATAGTAATTGGACATGACAAAGAGATGTGTGATTATGTATCCTCATTTCACCTCCCCTTGGGAGGCAAACTATTTGCACACTGTCCCAGGGTCCCTGTACATAGGATGTGTGGAAATGCGTGATATCTTCATTGGTGTTGAATGATAAAGGCCACGCAAAGCCCATGGTAGACATCCTTAATGTAGGATGAATGGAAGCTGCACTTTGGTGTGTCTTGCATTACTGTATACCAATGAGGTCATGCAATGTCATGCAGACAGACTTTGCATTGCCACATTGACATGATTTGGGGAGCTGCACCACAAGAGCATCATGAATAGTGATAGTCCAACAGCACAGTTCACTTGTACATGTGGCCCACAGTGGCGTAGGCGGTCTAGACATGTGTGACTTGTAGGAAATGTGTTGCGCATATACCATGTAGCATGGCACAAGTATATAGGCCCACACTAACTATGTATGCACTGTCTCATTCAACCCAAGACTGATATGCCAATGTATTCCTACATCATTGACTGTAATGTGGTCTGTCATGTGCTTGAGGTGTTCTTACCAACCAGTAGGCCATTACCATAGGTCCCAATCTGGAAGCGCTCATTGATGGCAGAATGCCGGAAGAGGAATGAGTCATGAGCACTGCCAGAGTACTTTGCAAGAACGTTGATGAAGAGGCCCAGATGGTCCACGATTGCCTACACGTTCATGGAAAAGGTGTGTTTCCTTTGCAGTAGATGGATGATGTTGGCGTTGAAGGTACAAGTTGCACATGACACATGTGGGTATCCTGCAATGGCATAAAAGCCTTGTTTGTTCTCCTGTTGTTGCTGCACTGTGTTGGGGAAGTGGAGGGATTGGGGAGTGAGGCTTATGATGGCATCCAAGGCGGTAGGGAGGAACCTTAAGAAGGATGCCTGGGATACTCCTGCCACTCTGGCTGTTGTGGGCTGAAAAGTTCCAGACACCAGCATGTGGAGTACAGCCAGTAGCTTGGCCTGTGGAGTGATGTTGGTGCAGCGCTGCGATGTTTGCAGCAACCTTTGTGCAATCTGGTGCAGGAGGCGAACAATGAACTTCCTCCTGAGCCTGTAATGGGCAATGACCACTTTCTCCCTGAGGTCAATGAGGGTTATCTTCTGGCGGTATGTCCGCTCCCTTCTCCTGCGCTGCCTCTGTGATGGTGCTGGTGGTGGTAGTCTCCTTGGTGCTCCAAGCTGCAATAGCAGTAGATCTGTGGCGTAGTTGACCTTGCCAAAGTAATTTGGGTCTGTTCTGCTTTTATACCAGTGTGCTAGCGTCATTTTGAAGAGCGGACTTTCCTTAGCAGTAAAAAACTCCTCTTATGGGACTTAGCGCCTGTTTTTGAAAAGTAGCGTAATTTCCAAAAATCCTTGTACATATGGCAGCGTCGTTTTTGCAATGGTTTTTCTGAGGGAACGCCTACCTTTCACATCATTACCAAAAAATTCCGCTAGCAGATCTGGCGTTAAAACAAATAGACGCTAGCAGTGGAAAAGTGATGCTAAGGGGCTCAAGTGTCACTTTGTAAATATGGCGCTAAAAAAAGAAATGCTGCAGCGTCAAAAAAGTGACACAGTGGCAGCGTTAGCTCCTTGTAAATATACCCCTTTCTTTCTTAATCTGTATTATCTGCTCCATTTGCTGGGACTTGGGCTTCATCTGAGAAGGTGATGTTAATCTCAGAATGTCCGTTCATTTTTCTTAACCCGATTATTTGGACTGGGACATTTGCACTGCCCTATGGCAAGGCACACTCTGTGATGTTCACTGACAAGGTCCCTCTGGTGTACCTTTTAAAGTTGTGTAATCTCTTTTCAGACCTCCGTGTTCCTCTTCACCACAGCAACTACCTTGATATTGACACTCACAATATTGTGCACGTTCATGCAGATGTTCTGGCTATCGGCCAGTTAGTCCAGCTGCATAAAGGATATGTCAAAATACAATATACAAAAACGTTGTCTGACAAAATATCGTATATTGGAGTGTCTCCAGTGACACTGCCCTATTTAAACAGTAGCAGTAGCCAGGTGAGCAGCGGGTATGAACTTTGGCAGTAGAGTGGCTATAAGCATCAAATATAGTAGCCAGTCTGGTTTTCCCTGTGTCCTCAATCTGGGTAGACATATGTGCTTGTTGTGTGACTTTCTGCTCATACACATGTACAAAACTGTACTGTGCATGTTCACCTTTATTACTCCCATGTACTATTTTAATGCTTGGGTTTGCAAAGTGAATATTGCAGCTATCTCTGCTGAGCCAGTGGTAAGCTCAACATGATGCAGCCACACCGCAGGAGTCCACAGCAGTGATACCGACACTAATATAGTAGAATATACCGATGTTGGTATTAACAGGTCTCCAGTTCTTTGTCTAATTTTGCAGTAACATATACATGTTTTATTTTTTCAATCTTGAACTCCCAAAGAAACAAATTAACGCAGTTTTCGTTAACACCTTTAGGTATTCGGCATTCTACTTTTTCAAAAACATCAAAATCCAGGAGTCTGCTAGATCCTCGAAAATAACACTTCTGATTCCAGTGTGAATTAACAAATATGAGCTGAAAAAAGGTGAAGAGCGCCTCAAGAGACATAAGTGAAATTGGAATTGACCTTTTCTGGTGACTGCTGTATCATTTGCAACGCATGAAACAAGCAAGCAGTTCAAAAGCGAATCCTGCTCAAATATTTGAAAAAGTTAATACCTAAATGTCCCTTATAAGTTTTCCAATGAAATGCATCACTAATGCCAAATCAATAGTATGAAAACCATACTGCTCCTTCGGCAATATTGTGATCTTGGCTCTGTTTTTATTAATGTTATACATCATGCCTCTGAGCCTACCATCACATACTCTAAAAGAAATTTCACCCTAATGCACATTTTTCCTTAATTGTGTTATTTTAATAAAGACTGGGATTGCTTTGGATTAGAATGGTCGTGCTTGCTATTACAGTGTCTGTTATTAGACAGCAAGGGATTATGCAATTAAGCCCAGTGTAATTACATTTGAGGACACTAGCCCCCTGTGTAATTCTGATGCAATTCCCATTGTTACAATAAAAAAACTAAGACGCTCGAAGGAATCCAATATAGCAGCAGATTGAAATAGGCTATATAATAGCGATAACGAAATTTAAAGTCACATTCAAAACGGGGGCGGGCAGTAAATGTAAAATTACGTAATTTTCAAGATGGGAGCGGTAGCTATTGCATGGGTTGGGAGGCGGACGCCATCACATCCAGTTGGATCATCTATTTACCACAGAGGCCGACAGCAATTTAAAGACCAGTACACAGAGCTGTCTCTTGAATTCAGCTCATCATGTTTCAGATACCACGGGGCATATTATCAAGCAAGATAACGCCGCGTTAGCGACACTTTCCTGCCACTAATGCGTTTTTTTTTTATCGCCCTATCACCAAAATGTCGCTAACAAGTTAGCGACAGCTTTCCGGCGATAGCTATCGTTTTTACTATCGCCGTGCATGGCAGTGATAGTTTCCGCTAATGATATGCAAAGTAGGCGTTCCTTCTCAAAATTTCACGAAAAAAGTTGCTAACACACCATCGCACTTTTACCAATGATGGGCCGGACCCGCGAAGTGATAAAAAAAAGTCCCGCTAAGGCCCCTTAGCTGCAGGAAAATAAGACCTGAAAAAAACAGGTCTAAAAATTGGAAAATGGTTATAAATGGAGGTATATAAGGGATGCCAGCCCAGACCCACACCTGAAGACCCACAGACGCCATGGAGGTGCTAATCATTCAGCTCGGAGTCCCAGGAAGGCAACAACCACCACCGCCACTGCCACCCCCCCGGACCACCACCAAGGCAGCGCCAAAGACGACAGCGGGCCCTGCGCAGACGTCTCAGCCTCGCAGACCTGACGCCAGAGGATGTCATTGCCCACTACAGGCTCAAAAGGACATCCATCCAACACATCCTGAACCTGATAGCCCACAGGCTGAAGCCACTAACACAGCGGAGAACCAACATCCCTCCGCAGACAAAGCTGCTGGCCGTGCTGCATATGTTGGCCTCTGGGACCTTTCAACCAACAACGGCCAGAGTCGGAGGAGTCTCACAGGCAGCTTTCTCAATCTTCCTCCCAACTGTCTTGGATGGCATACTCAGCCTGATACCCCAGCACTATCACTTCCCCAACACTGTGCAGGAACAGATTGAGACCAACCAAGGATTCTACGCCATAGCCGGATTCCCACAGGTGTTGGGTGCAATTGACTGCACACATGTCCTATTTGTGACCCCTGCGGACAGTGCACACATATACCGCAACAGAAAGCACACCCATTCCATGAATGTGCAGGCAATAGTGGACCACCGGGGACTATTCACCAATGTCATAGCCAAGTTCCCAGGGAGTGTGCATGATTCCTACATCTTTCGACAGTCCATCATGAACCAGTGCTTCCAGTATGGCACATACGGAAATGCAGTTCTTGTTGGTAAGTACTAACTGAACACACCACACGCCTCAACTCCACAATCATGCAACTCACAATTGTGAAAATGTACATGTAACAATCACACATACAACATGGCAATAAACATGCCCACATACCAGACACAACAGCACCAAGAACTGTGGGAACTGTGGCTAGATATGTAGACAAACCATCCTCAAATGCTTAGCCCCTGTGCCACCCATAAGCAAATGTGGTGAGAGGTGGGAACCATGTATGTGCGATGGAGGCACACGACCCATAATGAAAGTAGGAACACAAGGCCCAGTGTGTAGGTGTCATGCCTGGACAGTTGGGAGTAGGCTGACTGCAGACGTGCCCATGTTGGCATATAGTGTGTCTCTGTAGCCAGGCCTGATGGCAATGACTGTGTGGGTCACTGTTACACCCAACAATGGGGGGATATATGTGAAGGTTGCATGGAGGATGCAGAGGCTGGCGAAGCAGCTGCAGGCTACTGCGTACACCTGTAGGTACATGGAGATGGAGGAGTCAAATATGGGGCCTAGGTACCTAGATTTGTGGTGGGGGCATCCGAAAGCGTTGGACCACCAGGTGATGCCACATGCAGATTGTACTGTTATGAGGATGATGACTCATGTTTCCCCTGCGTATAGCACGCCCCAGCTGTTGATCATCCATGTTGCAAATCACAGCAATCCTACGTGGAAGAGCAGTTTGGTGTGTGTGCGTATTGTTGATGTTTAATATGAGCATTCTGTACGTGTTGGTGGTGCCGTTTACTGGTATCCCAAAGCTTGCACCAGCTCCACTCCATGTGTCAGAATCTGCATCTGCCAACTCTGAGGTTGGTGCTGACCCAGGTGGCATTCATTGCCTGCCGTATGTTGCAATTGCATAGTGGGACAAGGGTGCATGCGCAGTTGGAGATACATGTTTTGAAAATGTGGACTTGCGCCATTGTTGACGACTGCAGTGTTGTGGGTGTTGCTGTCGATGGTGGTGTGTAGCATCTCATCGGTGACTGATCTACAACAACTTTGTGGGGGCTTGCATGTGGTCAACGGTGGTCTGGGGTACATCAACAAGGTGGTGCATGCGTAAGTGGTTAAACACATGTGCGTTTAGTGGGGCCGAGGAACTGGACGTAGTCTACAGATGCAAAGAAGCCGTCAAAGGTGTGCCCTGCCTTGTGGATCAGTGTGGTGAAGATCTGGTACAGTCTGATGTCAGCTAACATTTCCCTGAGTCAAATGTACCTTGAGTAGTTGTGGCATATAAGTTGGAGGCTACACTCCCGAATGAGTACGTAGTCCACGGAGTGGACAGTGCTGCGTCTGATGATGTTGATGGTGTGGGTGAAGCGTTCCTGCCTGCAATGGGCCCTGCATGCAAGGGGGCTGATGACTGTTGATATGTGGCCGCTCCGGACAGGAAACAACATGTGTTGTGCATTGGGGCAGGTCTGGCAGCAGCGACAGCAGCACAACTGAAAGTGAACTGTGTCTGGTGTGGCCCATTGCCATTTCAACGTTAACATGGCATTGACTGTAAGGAGGGTGGATGAGTGCCATCGATAGATGGGAGAAGAGCCAGTCATGCATCCTCACAGCACACACAATTGATGAGGTTTGGGGAAGGGAGTATCAACAGTGAGGCAATTTAATTCGCAGTGATGCTTGTAATCAGTCCGAAGCAACACATGGCTAACATGAAATCCAACATAACACAAATGACACACCACCAAACCATCTACACCAACAACACAGCCTGCATAACCAATAATGTAAACATCTCGCTATCACATGTTACAGGTGGCCAAGGATATGCACTATGCCCGTGGATGATGACACCCCTCCGAAACCCCACCACCCAGGCCCAGAGGCAGTATAATGCGGCCCACAGATGCACCCGGTCCATTGTGGAGCGCACATTTGGTGTGCTAAAGTCACGTTTCCGTTGCCTGGACATCACAGGTGGCAGACTGCTGTACAGCCCTGAAATGGTCAACAAAATCACCCTTGCATGTTGTGTATTGCACAATATATGTGTGCGCACAAATGCACCATGGATTCAAGTGCCTGCTGCACCGGACGACGACCAGGATGATGCTGAAGATGAGGCAGGTGGCGCACACCCCACAGTAAATGCAGCAGGAACTGCCTGAAGGGACCGAATAATAAACAATTTCTTCAACTGAGCACGTCACATTGTGACAGTTCCCCTCCAATGTATCTCATAGCTAAATGACCGCAATCACTGTGTGTGCCAATAAGAATAAATCACACACATACCCTGTCTGCATGTTATTGTCCAGCATGGGTACATCACTCTGAAAAGGGTACGTTGCACAATATGTGCAATGAAAATAACAAAACATCATCCATGCTGGGAATGTGTCCTCAGTACAGAGATGCTTTACAGTGTGTCAAATGTGCAAGACTAGAGTCTTCATGGTGCAAATTGGGCTACCCAATACAAAAGAGTTGCGTGTCCTTTGCGTAAATCAGTCAATATAGGTTGTCGTCTGTGAATAAATGCACAATTGTAGTCTGTTGACAGTGGTCAATAATTTATTGAAGTGTGTACGTTGTGTAATACAATGAGCATGTGGGCGTGCAATGGGGCAAGAGATGAAACTTTGGGGGTGAAATGGGGTAAAATCTGAAAATAGGGCGTGCAATGGGGTAAAATCTGAAAATAGGGCATGCGATGGGGTAAAATCTGAAAATAGGGCGTGCGATGGGGTAAAATCTGAAAATAGGGCGTGCAATGGGGTAAAATCTGAAAATAGGGCGTGCAATGGGATAAAATCTGAAAATAGGGCGTGCAATGGGGTAAAATCTGAAAATAGGGCGTGCAATGGGGTAAAATCTGCCTTTCTGTGTGTCCTAAGCAATTAGCATTGAAACATCGACCACCTCCAGATCAACAAGCCCTACAACAAGCATGTGGACCACTAACCTGACACAGCAGATGGACCACCAGCACCCCTGAGACAACAACCAGACCGCCATCTCCAAATGGACACCATGCACGGATGAAGACACCTCCTCCGCTAGGAAAGGCATCTACCCGGGGGCCCACACAGACCCCTGGCCCCCTCACATCTACCACAGAGCCACATCTGCCTCCGCAAATTCACCACTACGCAACATCAACATCACCTTCAACACATGCACGTACACAGACAGCCTGAAGCGTGCCAAAAGTCATGCCCCTACGCCTTGTGACCCCCACGGGTGAGTAGCACACTTAAAAAATCCATGATTGATTGATGGTTTTCTTGGTAGGTATGCAATTATGGTGTGACCTGTGTTGAATGTTACAAGTTAGGGTGTCATGTGTCGTGAAACATCATTTACATGGTGTCATTTGAGTGCCAACCAACCTCAACATGTTGTTAAATGGCTCTGACATGAAATTTGCAGCAAGACTGTACATCAGTGCATTGATTCCCTCTTAGCGTGCAGATCTTCCCGTTAACACGTACAAGCGATATTTTCTCTTTCCATCCGCCCAATGTTAAAATACATCGCGCAACACTTTTTAACATTAGAAAGTTTACTCATGTGACCATTTGCGTGCAGATTTTCGCCGCTAACCCAAAAACGGGCCGCAAAGAGACAGGAAGTGATGTCTGCATGCTTCCTGTCTACTGGAGTAGTGTTTTCCACTTTCAATTTCTCTTTTAAGCACATTGCTGGTGATTGTGGAGAGTGTTGGAGCTGTTTGGTGGTGTGTCCTGCAGTTTGGAGATTTTGAGAGTGTTGCTGTGTCCTGTGTCCTGTTGATAGTGTCTGTGAAGTGTTGTGTACTGATTTATTGTGTTTAACTGTCTCCTGTCCACAGTTTTGTCGGGTGTCTGTCTTGGGGTAGTACACTAACATTCTTTTTGGGGATATTTTAGAGGGATTATTATTTTTTTCTCTGGCTGTGGGCTCACAGGTGTGCAGGGAGATGCCAGGTATGTCCGAGGGGGCATTGGGGGGCTTCCTGTGGCTCATCAAACTTCACCTGCCACTGATGTTGGAGAGGGGAGGCCGTATCCTGCAAGGATACAATGTGAGTGTGCGGAAGATCGGTGGGAGCGTGTGTGGGTGCATATGCGCAGGTTCTTTGGAGTGGACCGTAACGTGCGCCAGTGGAAGCACCGCTGGCAGGATATGCTTGCACGAGAAGCCGACCTCCTTGACTATGTGGGAGTCATGACAGGCCTACAGGGTGGTAAGTACAAACTCCACATTTAATCTGGTGTACTGTAACGAAAGAAAATTACGACGTGTGTGACACTGGTGTCAAAGTGAGAAATGGTTGCTGATTGAGGTGGGAGACGCAATGCGTTTGCGCATCTTGTTGACACATACGAAACACAACGCAGCATCACATTGACAAGCATATGTTGCAAGTCTGTGTCACCAACTGCACTGGACCAACACTTGGCACTGTACTGCCATAGCTGACACACCTGCACAAAATGTGCGTGCAGGCAGAAGATTGTTTGTGTACGGCAGGGGTGACTGTACATGAACCAGCCATGAAATTGTCCATGTGAGCTGTGTGCTGGCCAAAAGGTAGAGTCAAAATGCTGTCCTCATGATTTGTGTTACGTTAGCTACGCTGCCCTGTGAACATAGTTGCTGTGTGACGAAGTATTGTATAGGTACAAATGATCTAAGGAAAGTGGACATCCCCGGATTGTCATACACCACCTACCTCTGTGTGACTGCTTTGTGCAATCTGCAGCTACTCAATTGTACAAAGTGCATGTAGAACATCAGGATGCATGTAGTAATGTTGCCTTGTGGATGACTCACACTACGATCATGGGCATGTCAGCTGGCATTACAGTCTTGTCTGTCCAAAATCAGCTGTCACAGGACTGGTGTGAATGGCAGTCAAAGTTGCCCCAATTATGTAGTCAACATGAAACGTCACACCACAGTCATGTAGCATTTGCTGTCATGGTGATGATTGGTATGAGGAATACGACACATATGAATTGGAGTCTAATCCCAACACATATTTCTTTCCTTGTCTCACAGATGGACGACCGCAAATCACACAGGGAGACATTGACAGCTTCGAGGACCCACACGCTACTGGTGAGTTGGAACATAATTGACTAGCAGGAACAGGGGTGGGAGCACACCGCTTCACCTCCCAGCAAGGTTCGCCCCTGGCATTCTGGTAAATGCAGTCTCTTGTTGCTTGCTTTGCTCTAGTATGCAGAGTGTTTCGCCAGAGTTGGCGCAGATAGTGCTGATCTCTAAACACGTGTTTCTGGTTCTTTAACCGTCATCAGTAGAGAATACAGACTTCAAATTTGGGGTTTACTGAGTAGGCTGCCAAACATTGCATCAGGTCAAGTACCTCTCACTGGCGCGCGGGTGCTTCTTCCACGAGCTCGTCAGCTCAATGACTCACGGGAGTACTTTTAAACAGGAACAGGGGTGGGAGCACACCGCTTCACCTCCCAGCAAGGTTCTCCCCTGGCATTCTGGTAAATGCAGTCTCTTGTTGCTTGCTTTGCTCTAGTATGCAGAGTGTTTCGCCAGAGTTGGCGCAGATAGTGCTGATCTCTAGACACGTGTTTCTGGTTCTTTAACCATCATCAGTAGAGAATACAGACTTCAAATTTGGGGTTTACTGAGTAGGCTGCCAAACATTGCATCAGGTCAAGTACCTCTCACTGGCGCGCGGGTGCTTCTTCCACGAGCTCGTCAGCTCAATGACTCACGGGAGTACTTTTAAACAGGAACAGGGATGGGAGCACACCGCTTCACCTCCCAGCAAGGTTCGCCCCTGGCATTCTGGTAAATGCAGTCTCTTGTTGCTTGCTTTGCTCTAGTATGAAGAGTGTTTCGCCATAAAGTTGGCGCAGATAGTGCTGATCTCTAGACACGTGTTTCTGGTTCTTTAACCGTCATCAGTAGAGAATACAGACTTCAAATTTGGGGTTTACTGAGTAGGCTGCCAAACATTGCATCAGGTCAAGTACCTCTCACTGGTGCGCGGGTGCTTCTTCCACAAGCTCGTCAGCTCAATGACTCACAGGAGTACTTTGAAACAGGAACAGGGGTGGGAGCACACCGCTTCACCTCCCAGCAAGGTTCGCCCCTGGCATTCTGGTAAATGCAGTCTCTTGTTGCTTGCTTTGCTCTAGTATGCAGAGTGTTTCGCCAGAGTTGGCGCAGATAGTGCTGATCTCTAGACACGTGTTTCTGGTTCTTTAACCGTCCTCAGTAGAGAATACAGACTTCAAATTTGGGGTTTACTGAGTAGGCTGCCAAACATTGCATCAGGTCAAGTACCTCTCACTGGCGCGCGGGTGCTTCTTCCACGAGCTCGTCAGCTCAATGACTCACGGGAGTACTTTTAAACAGGAACAGGGGTGGGAGCACACCGCTTCACCTCCCAGCAAGGTTCGCCCCTGGCATTCTGGTAAATGCAGTCTCTTGTTGCTTGCTTTGCTCTAGTATGCAGAGTGTTTCGCCAGAGTTGGCGCAGATAGTGCTGATCTCTAGACACATGTTTCTGGTTCTTTAACCGTCATCAGTAGAGAATACAGACTTCAAATTTGGGGTTTACTGAGTAGGCTGCCAAACATTGCATCAGGTCAAGTACCTCTCACTGGCGCGCGGGTGCTTCTTCCACGAGCTCGTCAGCTCAATGACTCACGGGAGTACTTTTAAACAGGAACAGGGGTAGGAGCACACCGCTTCACCTCCCAGCAAGGTTCGCCCCTGGCATTCTGGTAAATGCAGTCTCTTGTTGCTTGCTTCGCTCTAGTAAGCAGAGTGTTTCGCCAGAGTTGGCGCAGATAGTGCTGATCTCTAGACACGTGTTTCTGGTTCTTTAACCATCATCAGTAGAGAATACAGACTTCAAATTTGGGGTTTACTGAGTAGGCTGCCAAACATTGCATCAGGTCAAGTACCTCTCACTGGCGCGCAGGTGCTTCTTCCATGAGCTCGTCAGCTCAATGACTCACGGGAGTACTTTTAAACAGGAACAGGGGTGGGAGCACACCGCTTCACCTTCCAGCAAGGTTCGCCCCTGGCATTCTGGTAAATGCAGTCTCTTGTTGCTTGCTTTGCTCTAGTATGCAGAGTGTTTCGCCAGAGTTGGCGCAGATAGTGCTGATCTCTAGACACATGTTTTTGGTTCTTTAACCGTCATCAGTAGAGAATACAGACTTCAAATTTGGGGTTTACTGAGTAGGCTGCCAAACATTGCATCAGGTCAAGTACCTCTCACTGGCGCGCGGGTGCTTCTTCCACGAGCTCGTCAGCTCAATGACTCACAGGAGTAATTTAAACAGGAACAGGGGTGGGAGCAGACCGCTTCACCTCCCAGCAAGGTTCGCCCCTGGCATTCTGGTAAATGCAGTCTCTTGTTGCTTGCTTTGCTCTAGTATGCAGAGTGTTTCGCCAGAGTTGGCGCAGATAGTGCTGATCTCTAAACACGTGTTTCTGGTTCTTTAACCGTCATCAGTAGAGAATACAGACTTCAAATTTGGGGTTTACTGAGTAGGCTGCCAAACATTGCATCAGGTCAAGTACCTCTCACTGGCGCGTGGGTGCTTCTTCCACGAGCTCGTCAGCTCAATGACTCACGGGAGTACTTTTAAACAGGAACAGGGGTGGGAGCAGACCGCTTCACCTCCCAGCAAGGTTCGCCCCTGGCATTCTGGTAAATGCAGTCTCTTGTTGCTTGCTTTGCTCTAGTATGCAGAGTGTTTCGCCAGAGTTGGCGCAGATAGTGCTGATCTCTAGACACGTGTTTCTGGTTCTTTAACCGTCATCAGTAGAGAATACAGACTTCAAATTTGGGGTTTACTGAGTAGGCTGCCAAACATTGCATCCTGTTGTCTATTTAAAGTACCCCCGTGAGTCATTGAGCTGACGAGATCGTGGATGAAGCACCTGCGCGCCAGTGAGAGGTACCGGACCTGATATAATGTTTGGCAGCCTATTCAGCAAACCCCAAAATACAAGACTGTATTCTCTACTGATGACGGTTAATAAACCAGAAACACGTGTCTAGAGATCAGCACCATCTGCGCCAACCTTGGCGAAACACTCGAAAATATCGGAGCGAGCTACAAGAGACTGCATTTACCAGAATGCCAGGGGCGAACCTTGTCTGAGAGGTCAGCGGTGTGCTTCCACATCCTGTTGTCTATTTAAAGTACTCCCGTGAGTCATTGAGCTGACGAGCTCGTGGATGAAGCACCTGCGCGCCAGTGAGAGGTACCGGACCTGATATAATGTTTGGCAGCCTACTCAGCAAACCCCAAAATACAAGACTGTATTCTCTACTGATGACGGTTAATAAACCAGAAACACGTGTCTAGAGATCAGCACCATCTGCGCCAACCTTGGCGAAACACTCGAAAATATCGGAGTGAGACTGCATTTACCAGAATGCCAGGGGTGAACCTTGTCTGAGAGGTCAGCGGTGTGCTCCCACATCCTGTTGTCTATTTAAAGTACTCCCGTGAGTCATTGAGCTGACGAGCTCGTGGATGAAGCACCTGCGCGCCAGTGAGAGGTACCGGACCTGATATAATGTTTGGCAGCCTATTCAGCAAACCCCAAAATACAAGACTGTATTCTCTACTGATGACGGTTAATAAACCAGAAACACGTGTCTAGAGATCAGCACCATCTGCGCCAACCTTGGCGAAACACTCGAAAATATCGGAGCGAGCTTCAAGAGACTGCATTTACCAGAATGCCAGGGGCGAACCTTGTCTGAGAGGTCAGCAGTGTGCTCCCACATCCTGTTGTCTATTTAAAGTACTCCCGTGAGTCATTGAGCTGACGAGCTTGTGGATGAAGCACCTGCGCACCAGTGAGAGGTACCGGACCTGATATAATGTTTGGCAGCCTACTCAGCAAACCCCAAAATACAAGACTGTATTCTCTACTGATGACGGTTAATAAACCAGAAACACGTGTCTAGAGATCAGCACCATCTGCGCCAACCTTGGCGAAACACTCGAAAATATCGGAGCGAGCTACAAGAGACTGCATTTACCAGAATGCCAGGGGCGAACCTTGTCTGAGAGGTCAGCAGTGTGCTCCCACATCCTGTTGTCTATTTAAAGTACTCCCGTGAGTCATTGAGCTGACGAGCTCGTGGATGAAGCACCTGCGCGCCAGTGAGAGGTACCGGACCTGATATAATGTTTGGCAGCCTACTCAGCAAACCCCAAAATACAAGACTGTATTCTCTACTGATGACGGTTAATAAACCAGAAACACGTGTCTAGAGATCAGCACCATCTGCGCCAACCTTGGCGAAACACTCGAAAATATCGGAGCGAGGTACAAGAGACTGCATTTACCAGAATGCCAGGGGCGAACCTTGTCTGAGAGGTCAGCGGTGTGCTCCCACATCCTGTTGTCTATTTAAAGTACTCCCGTGAGTCATTGAGCTGATGAGCTCGTGGATGAAGCACCTGCGCGCCAGTGAGAGGTACCGGACCTGATATAATGTTTGGCAGCCTACTCAGCAAACCCCAAAATACAAGACTGTATTCTCTACTGATGACGGTTAATAAACCAGAAACACGTGTCTAGAGATCAGCACCATCTGCGCCAACCTTGGCGAAACATTCGAAAATATCGGAGCGAGCTACAAGAGACTGCATTTACCAGAATGCCAGGGGCGAACCTTGTCTGAGAGGTCAGCGGTGTGCTCCCACATCCTGTTGTCTATTTAAAGTACTCCTGTAAGTCATTGAGCTGACGAGCTCGTGGATGAAGCACCTGCGCGCCAGTGAGAGGTACCGGACCTGATATAATGTTTGGCAGCTGTTAGAAATGGGGGTCTCTGGTTGGCAGTGGATGGCCACTGTCCAAGCAGGGACCCTTTTTTCTAAGTCAGAGTGAAGGGCTGCACCCCTTTGACAACCCCTGCTCCACCCTGTGGTAACGTAGCACGAGCAGTTAGGCTAATCTCAGAGGCAGTGTGTTAAGCATTTATGACCATACACAGTAATACAGTGAGGAACACTACAAAGGGACACAACACAGGTAGTTATCAAAAATAGTTATCTTTATATATAGGTTTATCACAAGACCAAATAACGAGAAAGCCACAATACTGTACAAAAATAATACTCTCTTGATGCTGCAAAAATAGTTCAAATGGGGAATGCAAAGTTCAGGGCAGTGGTCTCTGCGACCCTTTTACTCACAGTTCCTGGATGTTGGTGTCAATAATCCACAAAATGCCGCTAAGGCGTGATAGCGATGTTTTTCCTCACGCTCTTGGTCGCGGCGGCTCGCAAACGGACCTTAGCGATGGTTTCGAGGCCCGCAAACGTGCGGGGCGATGATCAGGTCAGCGAGCACTCAGCGGCAGCAGCGCAATGGATTTCCGAGCGCTCTTCGGCTGCGGCGGCTCGCAAATGGGCGATAGCGATGGTTCCAAGGTCTGCAAACTTGCGGGGCGATGACTTTGGGCAGCGACCACTCAGCGGCAGCGGCGCGATGGATTTCCGAGCGCTCTTCGGCTGCGGCAGCTCGCTAACGGGCGTTAGCGACAAAATGGCGATCTGTAAGCGTGCAGTGCGATGATTTTGGTCAGCGAGCACTCAGCGGCAGCAGTGCGACGGATTTCTTGATGCTCCTCGGCTGCGGCGGCTCGCTAACAGGCTTTAGCGACGAAAGGAAGTCTACTGGGCCTGAGACTTCAGTCAGGAGGCTAGTTCTCTCTCTAGCCCTTGGGTGATTGCAGGTTCAAGATTAAAAAGTTCTCTTACAGCTCCTTTTCCCTCTTCTTTCCAGTCCAATGACAACTACTGCAGGCCAATCCAGGGAACAGCACACAACACAAGGACAGTCCTCTCCTGCAGCTTCCTTCAGTTCCACGGACAGAGGTTGGTCTTGAGATCCAGGGGCAATACAAATTGTAGGGGTTGGGCACAACTATTTATACCCCAAAAGTCTTTGTTCTTCCAAGCTACCAGGCACTGAACCCAGCCAGAACCAGTTCTGCATCTTCTCTTTCAGAAAAGGGGGCCTCCTATCAGACACACAGCAGGAGGTGGAGCCAGCATTCACCTTGCCAGGCATAGCTCTATTCAGGTCAAGCAGCTGCCCCTCCTCTCACTCAGGAAGGAGACCTCTCTATTCAACCCAGGTCTGACTCAGCCCGCCCTGCCCCTCCAAAACCAGACAGTCAATACACAAGACAGCAGAGCACACTGGAAGGCTTAGGCAAGAAAATACTCACTTTCTAAAAGTAGTATTTTCAAACACAGAATATCAAAATCAACTCCACTAAAAGATGTATTTTAATATTCTGAGCTCAGGCATACTAAATTCGTCTTTCTACCATGTTCCTGGGCTCAGTTAGGACTATAGGGTGTAATAGTCAAACCGCCCATTCTGGCCTATGGGGAACAGGTAGCCTTACAGTAGTGAAAAACGAAATTGGGTGTAATTCACTACCAGGACATGCTACATACACCAGGGCATGTCCTACCTTACACATACAATGCACCCTACCATAAGGGGGACTTACATGATGCCAAGGGAAGGTTCAGGGGCTGGGAAGTGGGTGCACTTCACAGCCAAGATGGCAGTTCTGGACTGCACACAGACTCTGCAGTGGCAGGTCTGAGACACAATTTACAAGCTGCTTCTGTGGGTGGCACAACCCAGTGCTGCAGGCCCACCAGCAGCATTTTGGTTTACTAGCCCTGGTCACACACAGGCCACATTACTAGGGACTAACAGGTAGACCAAATAAGCCAATCAGGGATACATCAATTCATATGTCATCTTTACACAGGGAGCATCCGCGCTGCGGCACTGAATGGCAGTGGCGCAGCGCCCAGAGCATCTATCACCAGAAAAAACAGAGGAGGCACAGCGAAAAAATGGAAGGGAGACTCACGCCAATGGTGCCAGGTCTAACACGTGTCCCCCCCAGCTGAAATGTGGGGAGAACTACCCATCCCCTGGGAAGTTCTCATCACTAAGGCGGAAAAATCTGGACAGACCGTCAGCATTGGCGTGCTCTGTACCAGGGCGGTGTTCCACCGTAAAGTCCATCCCCTGTAGGGAAATGGACCACCTCAACAACTTGGGATTCTCACCCCTCATTTGCATCAACCATCTGAGGGGCCTGTGGTCTGTCTGAACCCGGAAGTGAGTCCCAAACAGGTATGGTCTCAGCTTCTTCAGCGCCCAGACCACAGCAAATGCTTCCCGCTCAATTGCACTCCACCTCTGTTCCCGTGGCAGTAACCTCCTACTGATGAAGGCTACAGGTTGGTCTAGTCCCTCCTCATTGATCTGTGACAGAACAGCCCCCACCCCATGCTCTGAAGCGTCTGTCTGGACAATAAATTCTTTAGCAAAGTTGGGTGCCTGGAGTACGGGCGCTGTACACATGGCAGTCTTGAGGGCATCAAAAGCTTTTTGACAGGTGTCAGTCCAGTTCACAATCTTTGGCTGCTTCCTGGAAGTCAGCTCAGTCAAGGGTGCAACAATGTTGCCATACCCCTTGACAAACCTCCTGTAGTACCCCATGAGTCCTAAGAAGGCCCTCACCTGCGTCTGGGTCCTTGGGGGCTCCCAAGCCAGGATGGTCTCAATCTTGGGCTGCAGGGGTGCCACCTGGCCACTCCCCACTTGGTGTCCATGGTACACCACAGAACCCTGCCCAATCTGGCACTTACTGGCCTTGATTGTGAGGCCTGCTCTGCGCAGCGCCATCTACACTTCCCAGAGGTGGCGCAAGTGGTCCTCCCAGGAGGAACTGAACACTGCAATGTCGTCCAGGTAGGCGGCACTGAAATCCTCCAGCCCAGCCAACACCTGGTTGACCAACCTCTGAAAGGTGGCAGGGGCATTCTTCATCCCAAAGGGCATCACACGGAACTGGTAGTGCCCATCTGGTGTGGAGAATACGGACCTCTCCTTTGCCCCATCAGTCAAGGCGATCTGCCAGTACCCAGACGTCATATCAAACGTGCTGAGGTACCTGGCAGCCCCTAGCCGATCAATGAGCTCATCTGCTCTGGGGATGGGGTGCGCGTCGGTCCTTGTGACCGAATTGTGACCTTGGTAGTCCACACAGAACCTTAGTTCAGGGGCCTCACCAGGCGCGGCAGCTTTCGGTACCAAGACCACTGGGCTGGACCAAGGGCTGCTAGAGGACTCAATCAACCCTAGGGCAAACATTTTGGAGACTTCCTCCTTAATGTAGGCCCTGACCCTGTCAGACACCCGGTAAGCCTTATGCTTGACAGGGGGGCTGTCCCCGGTGTCTACCTCATGGACGCACCAGTCAGTGACACCAGGCACTAGGGAAAACAAATCTGAGAATTGTCCCAACAGCTGGTGACAATCTCTCTGCTGCTCAGGGGTCAGTGTGGTGGAGAGGACCACACCCTCAACTGACCCATCCTTCTCTTCTGTGCACAGGAGGTCAGGAAGAGGCTCACTCTCCTCCTCCATTCCAGCATCTGTGGCAAGCAACATGCCCACTTCAGACCTCGCAAAGTGGGGCTTCAGGCGGTTCACATGCAGGACCCGCAGGGGGTTCCTGGGCGACTTAAAGTCCACCAAGTAGGTAACTTGACTTTTGCGCTCCACCACCTCAAATGGACCGGTCCACTGATCTTGGAGCGCGCAGGGCTCCACTGGGGCCAGTACCCAAACCTTCTGACCAGGTTGAAACTCGACCAGAGTGGCATTCTGGTCGTGCCAACGTTTCATCTCCTCCTGGCTGGCTTCCAGATTTGCCTCAGCAATCTTTCTGAAACGCCGAGTCTGGTTCCTGAAGGCCAAGATGTAGCTAAATACATCTTGGGGAGGTTTCCTGGGAGATTGCTCCCAGCCTTCCCTGACCAGACTCAGAGGCCCTCTGACCGGGTGACCATAGAGTAGTTCAAAGGGGCTGAACCCTAAGGACTTCTGGGGCACCTCACGGTAGGCGAACAACAGGCATGGCAAGGGGACGTCCCACTTACGCCTCAGGGGCTCCTCTAGGCCCATAATCATACCTTTCAAGGTCCGGTTGAACCTTTCAACCAGGCCATTTCCTTCGGGGTGGTAAGGAGTGGTGAACCTATAAGTTACCCCACACTCCTCCCACAGAGACTTCATGTACTGGGAGATGAAGTTTGTTCCCCTGTCAGACACCACCTCTCTGGGGAACCCCACACGGGAGAAGATCCCCATCAGTGCACGTCCCACCACGGGGGCCATCACTGTCCTGAGCGGGATGGCTTCAGGGTACCGGGTGGCATGGTCCACCAAGACCAGGATGTACCTGTTGCCCATGGCTGTCTTGGGGTCCAGAGGCCCCACAATGTCAATTCCCATTCGCTCGAATGGGGTACTCACAACTGGAAAGGGATAGAGTGGGGCCTTGATCTTCCCCCCACTCTTCCCACTTGCCTGGCAAGTCTCACAGGTCCTGCAATAAGTATCTGTACTTTTGCGCATCTGGGGCCAATAGAAGTGGGTGACCAGTCTCTCAAAGGTCTTGGTCTGCCCCAGATGTCCTGCCAACGGAATGTCATGAGCCAACCCCAGTAGGAAGGCTCTGAAGCACTCGGGTACCACCAGCACACGGGCCGACCCCGGCTCAGCAGCCTTAGGCTCACTATACAGGAGACTGTTCTCCCAATAGATCAGATGCAAACCAGACATATCACCTGCTGCCTGGGCTGCAGCCTGACGCTGCATACCCTCAAGAGAAGGGCACATTTTCTGCTGTTCACAAAAGTCCTCCCTGGTGGGCCCCCCCTCCTGCTGCCAATGGGTCAGCTCCGGCAGGTCCCCCAGGTCGGTGCTTTGCTCCCCGATAGGCTCCAGGGCATCCCCCTTAAGGTCTGCTCCTTCCTGGGCCGTGGGAACTAAGGGGGCTGGTTTCCCGTGCCCCCTGCTCCTTCTCTCTAAGGCAGGGATCTGGGCCATACTTTCAGGCTCCAGACTTTTCTCAACACCCTTTTTGGCTGCCATGGACCGAGTGGTGGCACACGCCCATTCAGGTAGACCCAACATTTCCAAGTGAGAACTCCTCTCCACCGTAGCCCACGGGGAGTTCTCCAAATCGTTGCCCAACAGACAGTCTACAGGCATGGCGGGCCTCACAGCTACCTGAAGAGTTCCTGAGACCCCCCCACTCGAAGGGAACCTGAGCCACCTCACATTGGCTCTCTGAGTTGTCGGCTGACACTACTGGGCAGAATGCATGGGGAATAATCTGCTCTTGGGACACCAACCGGGAGCTGACAGCGGTTATACTGGCTCCTGTGTCCCTGAGAGCCTCCACTTTATGGCCATTGATGGTCACCCACTGCCTGTATTTCTTAGTGTTGTCAGGCAGTGCAGGTTTAGGGACCATCTCGCAGTCTCCTAGGGAGACAAGGGTTAACTGTACAGGGTCCCACCCCTCTTGGGCATCCATCTCTTCTCCTTCCAAGGCTACACTAGCCATCTGGCGGGGTGGCGCACGGGGGTGCGGCAGTAGCCCTCTGAGGACACTGGGGATCAAAGGACCGGTGGCCCACTTGGCCACAATGATAACAAGTAGGGGGCCCCCTGTGAACAGGCCTACCTGTCGGGGGCATTGGCTTCCTTTCTTGGGGAGGCTGGGACACCACTGCTTGGTCCCCTTGGGCATTACTTTGGGGCCCTCTGCGGAACTCCCTTGGTTGACCCCTGTCCCCCCCACTTCTCTGCTGGGGACCCTGCCCACCTCTGGCGAAGTCTCCCATTGGACCCTTGCGAACCCTGGTGCTGACCCAGCGGTCCGCCTCCTCAGCCAGCTTCCTAGGGTTAGTCAGCCTGCAATCAATGAGGTGCTGGCGTAGCTCAGGAAAACAGTTATCAGATAGATGCTCCCATGCAATCAAATCATATAGTTGCTCAAAAGTTTCTACTTTGCTACCTTTTACCCAGCGTTCCATTGCTCTGCAAAAAAAAGACACATATTCAACCCACGTGGTACCTTCCAACTTCTTACAGGACCTAAACCTTTGTCTGTACATCTCAGGGGTCAACCCATAGCGGGTCATCAGCGTTTCTTTCATGGGTTCATAAACCATTCTCCTTTCTGGGGGCAGATCCAGCAAGGTGTCTCTCCCCTCACTCACAAACCGTCCCCACAACCCCGCTCCCCAATCCTTCTCAGCGACCCGGTGGGACACCATGGCTATTTCATAAGCGGCAAACCATTGCCCAATATCCTCACTCTTGTGGAAATCTTTAATAACTTCTTTAGGAATGTATACTCTGCTCTCCGTCTGTACTACTGGAATGCTGCCACCAGAGGGACTGGAGGTCTCTCCACTCTTTGCCTTAATCTCCAGCTCCCTCAATGCTCTCTCATGCTCAAGCTTCATTTTCATCATTTCAAACTCTAGCTTCTTGTTCTCAGCTTCTAGCTTCCTGTTCTCAAGGTCTCTCTCCCTCTGATCTTCTAGTTGCATCTTAGCCATCTCCATATTATGGCGTCACTCTCTTTCCCTTTCCTCCATCTCCTCTGGGGACAGGCCCCTCGCCGACACACTCGTGCCCGGGCTGGAAAGCACTTTATTACCTACTACATCAATCACTTCATCCACATTCTCTCCCTCCACCACAGGCTCTCCCATATTCCTAGGGGCATCCCTGGCTGCTAGCCAGGCCTTCAGTGCCTTGCAAAACTCTTCTTTCCTGGTGAAACCTGTGGTAGGGACTGTAAATTTCTCGCAAAAAAATTTGAGCTCCTTGGAAGTGTAGGTATCTATCTTCTCCTCCTCCCAGGAGTACTCTTCTGGGTCAACGGCTCTGGGCTTGGCCATTGTATCAATAACTGGCACTCTTAATCAAAAATAGACTCCAAAAAAAAATCCTCAAATATGTATGTGGTACGTTATGGTCTGCACTCACTAGTAGTGTACACTATAATGACTGTATGCGGTCACAAACGCAAGTCCAGATCCCCACCGCTGACCACCAATGTTAGAAATGGGGGCCTCTGATTGGCAGTGGATGGCCACTGTCCAAGCAGGGACCCTTTTTTCTAAGTCAGAGTGAAGGGCTGCACCCCTTTGACAACCCCTGCTCCACCCTGTGGTAACGTAGCACGAGCTATGGCTAATCTCAGAGGCAGTGTGTTAAGCATTTATGACCATACACAGTAATACAGTGAGGAACACTACAAAGGGACACAACACAGGTAGTTATCAAAAATAGTTATCTTTATATATAGGTTTATCACAAGACCAAATAACGAGAAAGCCACAATACTGTACAAAAATAATACTCTCTTGATGCTGCAAAAATAGTTCAAATGGGGAATGCAAAGTTCAGGGCAGTGGTCTCTGCGACCCTTTTACTCACAGTTCCTGGATGTTGGTGTCAATAATCCACAAAATGCCGCTAAGGCGTGATAGCGGTGTTTTTCCTCACGCTCTTGGTCGCGGCGGCTCGCAAACGGACCTTCGCGATGGTTTCGAGGCCCGCAAACATGCGGGGCGATGATCAGGTCAGCGAGCACTCAGCGGCAGCAGCGCAATGGATTTCCGAGCGCTCTTCGGCTGCGGCGGCTCGCAAATGGGCGATAGCGATGGTTCCAAGGTCTGCAAACTTGCGGGGCGATGACTTTGGGCAGCGACCACTCAACGGCAGCGGCGCGATGGATTTCCAAGCGCTCTTCGGCTGCGGCAGCTCGCTAACGGGCGTTAGCGACAAAATGGCGATCTGTAAGCGTGCAGTGCGATGATTTTGGTCAGCGAGCACTCAGCGGCAGCAGTGCGACGGATTTCTTGATGCTCCTCGGCTGCGGCGGCTCGCTAACAGGCTTTAGCGACAAAAGGAAGTCTACTGGGCCTGAGACTTCAGTCAGGAGGCTAGTTCTCTCTCTAGCCCTTGGGTGATTGCAGGTTCAAGATTAAAAAGTTCTCTTACAGCTCCTTTTCCCTCTTCTTTCCAGTCCAATGACAACTACTGCAGGCCAATCCAGGGAACAGCACACAACACAAGGACAGTCCTCTCCTGCAGCTTCCTTCAGTTCCACGGACAGAGGTTGGTCTTGAGATCCAGGGGCAATACAAATTGTAGGGGTTGGGCACAACTATTTATACCCCAAAAGTCTTTGTTCTTCCAAGCTACCAGGCACTGAACCCAGCCAGAACCAGTTCTGCATCTTCTCTTTCAGAAAAGGGGGCCTCCTATCAGACACACAGCAGGAGGTGGAGCCAGCATTCACCTTGCCAGGCACAGCCCTATTCAGGTCAAGCAGCTGCCCCTCCCCTCACTCAGGAAGGAGACCTCTCTATTCAACCCAGGTCTGACTCAGCCCGCCCTGCCCCTCCAAAACCAGAGAGTCAATACACAAGACAGCAGAGCACACTGGAAGGCTTAGGCAAGAAAATACTCACTTTCTAAAAGTAGTATTTTCAAACACAGAATCAACTCCACTAAAAGATGTATTTTAATATTCTGAGCTCAGGCATACTATATTCGTCTTTCTACCATGTTCCTGGGCTCAGTTAGGACTATAGGGTGTAATAGTCAAACCGCCCATTCTGGCCTATGGGGAACAGGTAGCCTTACAGTAGTGAAAAACGAAATTGGGTGTAATTCACTACCAGGACATGCTACATACACCAGGGCATGTCCTACCTTACACATACAATGCACCCTACCATAAGGGGGACTTACATGATGCCAAGGGAAGGTTCAGGGGCTGGGAAGTGGGTGCACTTCACAGCCAAGATGGCAGTTCTGGACTGCACACAGACTCTGCAGTGGCAGGTCTGAGACACAATTTACAAGCTGCTTCTGTGGGTGGCACAACCCAGTGCTGCAGGCCCACCAGCAGCATTTTGGTTTACTAGCCCTGGGCACACACAGGCCACATTACTAGGGACTAACAGTTAGACCAAATAAGCCAATCAGGGATACATCAATTCATATGTCATCTTTACACAGGGAGCATCCGCGCTGCAGCACTGAATGGCAGTGGCGCAGCGCCCAGAGCATCTATCACCAGAAAAAACAGAGGAGGCACAGCGAAAAAATGGAAGGGAGACTCACGCCAATGCTGCCAGGTCTAACAGCAGCCTACTCAGCAAACCCCAAAATACAAGACAGTATTCTCTACTGATGACGGTTAATAAACCAGAAACACGTGTCTAGAGATCAGCACCATCTGCGCCAACCTTGGCGAAACACTCGAAAATATCGGAGCGAGCTACAAGAGACTGCATTTACCAGAATGCCAGGGGCGAACCTTGTCTGAGAGGTCAGCAGTGTGCTCCCACATCCTGTTGTCTATTTAAAGTACTCCCGTGAGTCATTGAGCTGACGAGCTCGTGGATGAAGCACCTGCGCGCCAGTGAGAGGTACCGGACCTGATATAATGTTTGGCAGCCTACTCAGCAAACCCCAAAATACAAGACTGTATTCTCTACTGATGACGGTTAATAAACCAGAAACACGTGTCTAGAGATCAGCACCATCTGCGCCAACCTTGGCGAAACACTCGAAAATATCGGAGCGAGCTACAAGAGACTGCATTTACCAGAATGCCAGGGGCGAACCTTGTCTGAGAGGTCAGCGGTGTGCTCCACATCCTTTTGTCTATTTAAAGTACTCCCGTGAGTCATTGAGCTGACGAGCTCGTGGATGAAGCACCTGCGCGCCAGTGAGAGGTACCGGACCTGATATAATGTTTGGCAGCCTACTCAGCAAACCCCAAAATACAAGACTGTATTCTCTACTGATGACGGTTAATAAACCAGAAACACGTGTCTAGAGATCAGCACCATCTGCGCCAACCTTGGCGAAACACTCGAAAATATCGGAGCGAGGTACAAGAGACTGCATTTACCAGAATGCCAGGGGCGAACCTTGTCTGAGAGGTCAGCGGTGTGCTCCCACATCCTGTTGTCTATTTAAAGTATTCCCGTGAGTCATTGAGCTGACGAGCTCGAGGATGAAGCACCTGCGTGCCAGTGAGAGGTACCGGACCTGATATAATGTTTGGCAGCCTACTCAGCAAACCCCAAAATACAAGACTGTATTCTCTACTGATGACGGTTAATAAACCAGAAACACGTGTCTAGAGATCAGCACCATCTGCGCCAACCTTGGCGAAACACTCGAAAATATCGGAGCGAGCTACAAGAGACTGCATTTACCAGAATGCCAGGGGCGAACCTTGTCTGAGAGGTCAGCGGTGTGCTCCCACATCCTGTTGTCTATTTAAAGTACTCCCGTGAGTCATTGAGCTGACGAGCTCGTGGATGAAGCACCTGCGCGCCAGTGAGAGGTATCGGACCTGATATAATGTTTGGCAGCCTACTCAGCAAACCCCAAAATACAAGACTGTATTCTCTACTGATGACGGTTAATATACCAGAAACACGTGTCTAGAGATCAGCACCATCTGCGCCAACCTTGGCGAAACACTCGAAAATATCGGAGCGAGCTACAAGAGACTGCATTTAACAGAATGCCAGGGGCGAACCTTGTCTGAGAGGTCAGCGGTGTGCTCCCACATCCTGTTGTCTATTTAAAGTACTCCCGTGAGTCATTGAGCTGACGAGCTCGTGGATGAAGCACCTGCACGCCAGTGAGAGGTACCGGACCTGATATAATGTTTGGCAGCCTACTCAGCAAACCCCAAAATACAAGACTGTATTCTCTACTGATGACGGTTAATAAACCAGAAACATGTGTCTAGAGATCAGCACCATCTGCGCCAACCTTGGCGAAACACTCGAAAATATCGGAGCGAGCTACAAGAGACTGCATTTACCAGAATGCCAGGGGCGAACCTTGTCTGAGAGGTCAGGGGTGTGCTCCCACATCCTGTTGTCCATAATTGACTAGCATGTTGCGTTGGCATGGATGTCTGGGTCACATGAACAGCGTTGCAGTATGTAGTATGGGTGCGTATCCCGTCTACCTTGCCTACAGTGTGATGATGTATTGTGGAAGTCAGTAGTGTGCACTAATCGGGAAGTGACTCTGGACAAATGCATTGGTCTCACAGTTGTGACTTGGACCTTCGCCAGTCAGTGACACACATTGGAAGTGTGGTGCATATCATCAAGCCCATATCACAAAGTCAACGTAACTGTCATAAAAGTTGCGTTGTCAATAGGGTCCTAGCATCATAATCTGAGCAGCGTTAATACATTTCACGTGTATTAATGCTTACTTGTCAATGAGGTACACTGTCATGCTGTGATGAGTGTGAACGGGGCGTGTATTGGGGTTTGTGTCCGGCATTCCACGGCAACACCCATTTCATCAGAGGCTGGCCCTGATGTCCAAGTGCGGCATTCATAGTTTGCAGCCCACAACTCACCAACAGTTACATCCCGGTTGTATTCTGGCCATATGAGCAGGGATGCTTCTTGATCATCATGTTTGCTTTGTACATGTGAGCTGCTTTGTGCAGCACACATGGGAATAGAGAATTGACATGGTGTGCATAAGTACAGCAAGGTGGCCCTTCCAGTACATACATTAACATGCCTAATTTTTCCCCAATGTATCTTTCCTGTGTGCTGCACTAAGCAACACACATGATAGTCACAACATGGTCCTCTAGGATGGAATCTGTGCATGAAGGGGCACCTTCATGTACAGAAAACAAACTCACCTGCACACACACAACCTTGCACTCTGGTGCAAGGGTGCCTGTGTTGGCGCTGTCATGATGAACCGCACACATGTGCTGGGGGACACACATGCCTGCACATGGGCATAGTACCTATCATGCAGCCCTGTGTCACTAGAGGATGAGGGTGGTGCTACACACAGGGGGGTAATGCTTTCATCCTCCGATTGCTTGTACATGTCACCCTCTGCCCGTGTATGTAATGGCACAATTGTTTGGCACTGTCAGCCTAATTTGTTAGTGACAGTGCATGTACCATGCCATGCACTGTCATGTCAGTCTCCCCAGCATGTAGTCACTGATCCATGCTTCAACAGGTCGTTGTCCAGGTCACTAGCTGACTTCACATAGTTGCGCTGTAGTGTATGCTCCCATGTTGAAGTGAACTTGTATTACAGATGTGTATGGAGGAAATTGAAATTGGCTAAGGGACTCTAATTTGCCTTTGTGTTTGTTTTGCAGACAACATGACGCCTGGCCAAATACATGCCTTCCAGGTGCGGAAGGACCATTACCGCCATGTGAAGAAGGTTGCGAAGGGGTACCGCAACATGTCCAAAAGGTACCATGAGGAACGTAGGAAGGGCACATGGAAGGCAGTGCCTGAGCATGCCCAGGATGTCACACAGCCCCCCCCCCAGGCACCTCAGGCATCAGTGGTGTGTCCCAGCCAGTACAGATAGCACATGCCCCTATGGCACCCCCCCACCCCAAGGCACTGTCCCACCTGCAACTGGGGATCAATTGGTACCATTCACATTGCGGGACAGGAGGCTGCTACAGGACATGGTTGTATCACAGGCCAAGCTCAGGCGTGAATTGTCTGATGTCAACAGACGGGTGATGGACATTCACAAACACTTGGGACTGCCATGATGGGTGGACCTGTTGGACACCATCCCCCTCTTCTTCCTTCCCCCAATGTTTGAAATGTTTTATTATGTAGTGTTAGGTTAGTTATTTAAGTGTTAGGTAGTGTAGTTTTAGTGTAGATTTTAGTTAGTGTTAGCTTGTTAGGTAGATATAAGATTTTAATTAGTCATCCGTATTTGGGGATAAGTTTCCTTTTCCATTGGGTGGGGGGTTGATGTGTTTTTTCTTCATAAAAGATTTTTAAAAAATCTTACAAAAAAATATATATTTGTGTAGGTTACATGTTTAGTTAGTTCATGTATAGCTTAGATGTATTTGTCCTGTCTCGTGGTGTGCCTTAAGGGTGGGAGGGGGTTGATGTCTATGATGTGTTGTTGCATGTTTAGGATTAGTTAGAGTAGATAGTTTAGGTAAGTAAGATAGTTTTATAGTTAGTTTAGATTTTAGTAGTAGTTATAGTGATAAGTGTTAGTTTAGGTCACTTGCATATTTATACTGTTCGAATAAAAATTTGATACTTTGGATTACTGCTTGCACTTATGTCAGGGACGAGGTTGTGGAGTGTGGCTCTTCCCATTGTAGGCAACTTTTCACATCAGTGGACTATCCATTGGAATCGCTAAGTCTGCTCATGACATGTATGTTTGCAGGATGTATTGTGTCAGGATCCGTTAGATGGGAGCACACTGGCTTTGCATTGATGACAGGGTGTCAATTTGGATTGACGCCCTGGTCTAGGGACAGTCGTCTGTGACGTTCTACATCTTCTGTGTGACTCACGGATTTGGACAGCACATTGTTGCACATTTTGAACATGACCTAGTGAGATGACATGGCAAGTGAATACAGTTAGCTACTGTTATCCATCATGGAGATGGATGTATGCGCCAGGTTCCACGGATTCTGTCACACACCTGCATGTCAGATGCTCCTGCCGCAGAGCCCATCTACATTGCACAGACCTAACCACACTTGCTGCGTAGTGCCAGTGTGTCCGCTTCCTTTGCA
Organism: Calotriton arnoldi; assembly: GCA_963921515.1. Taxonomy (NCBI): domain Eukaryota; kingdom Metazoa; phylum Chordata; class Amphibia; order Caudata; family Salamandridae; genus Calotriton; species Calotriton arnoldi. Next base: position 378,941 of record CAWUFW010007215.1, read on the forward strand.
AGATATGTTCCGGTTCATGTACGCTCACTCTCCAGACCATGCATGATTTGTTAGGAATCTGTGTGCATTGTGTACAAGACATGAAACAGCAGTGTTCATGATTTACAAAAGTGATCTGTGAGTAAGTTCACGTTTTACGTTACTCACAAATGTAGTTTGGAAGTAGTGCATTTTTCTTTACAGAGTTGACATCTCCTAAATGCCTACCGTGACTCACTGGACTAGTCAAGTTTTGATTTTGTCACAGCTAATGTTTGGGGGGTGGCACACTGTCCTGCTGCACACAAGGGGGAAATGTTGCATTGCTCCCTGTATTGACAGTGTAATGGAGACTTGTCCCAGCTGTTACTTCTGCCATTGGCTCATGTTGATGACGCCCTTGAGATGTTGTTGGTGCATCAGACTATATGCTGAGTGCAGTGCCACACACATCCCTACACACATTGCCCGATACGCTCGCAGTGGTCACAGCATGGGAGGGGGCATATTTTAGGTCACATCGTTTGTCAACAGGGAGGGGCTGACTGAGGGCTTGCACTTTGGGGTGAGCCCCTATTTGCCAATCTAATACACTGAGGCTGACATTGTGGTTCCCTATGTGTATGGTGGACATGTGCCCTGCCGTGTCTTCATCAATGTGAATATGCTGTCCAGTATTTTGGGATGTGACATGCAATGTGCACCATCACAACAAGCTTTGTCCACCACGTAGTGTGTGAGTAGATATGCCAAGAGATATTTGTTTACCAGTGTTAAGGAGGACATAACTCGTGGCCTGCAACAGACTAGGACATTTTTGCACACATGCCTTTTCATGGGAGGACGTGGAGCTAGGTTGGTATATTGCTAGATGGTTGTTTTGGAGCAATGGGGGCAATGCTAGTTCACACATACACTGCCATCTCACTGCCTATCTGTATCAGCTAAAACTGGTACATTGCTCGTATTTCCCTTGGTGTACCTTCTGGGTGAATCAGTGTCCTTACACTTTTTACATACTTCTATACTTGATTGGTCAAGAACCACACACATCTGTGTGAGTTAAACAATTTTATTGACATTCAGAGGATGAAGACTGGACCAGTGCTTGGCCATACATGCCCACATTGCATGGATGCCCGTTGGAGGGCCAGACAGAGTCATTTGGTGGTAACAGGTCCAAGGGAAGAGGCATAGTTCAGTCAGCAGGCTGATTGCAGTGGCATTGGCAAGAGAAAAAGTTACATGGCAGTCCATGTGGAGGTCCAAGGTGATTTTCGGGGGACAGTGGAAGACAGTGCAAGAAGATTTTCTGTGGCATGATACTAAGCCCGGCACCAAGGAGGAGACTGGGCTTTTGGCGCAGATGGATGCTACCACTTCCTCCTTAGCACAAATGCACTTTCACCCTCCTCTTCGTCCTCTGATGTGTCATGTGCCTCACATGTGGGTGGTGGTAGGGTGGGTGCAGCACTGTGAGGCACTGACACATCAGGTGGCGGAGCTGAGGATGTGGAGGCAGAAGCAGCATTCATCTGCGCCAGACCTTGCGGCAGCAATGAAGTGATGAGCAGGTGCAGGGCATGATAGATCCCAGCAACCTCGCGCTGGTGTGCGGCCCTGGCAGCCATATCTTGTGCCTGCATCCGCTCCATGCTCTCCATTATCCGACAGATGTTGGCCAAATCCTGGCTGACATTGCTGGAGCCACTCTGAGCAGACAGTTGTTGTTGTCTCAGAATCACGACTCCAGCAATGTCAGCCATGGACCGTTGGAGGGCATTGAGCGGGCTGTGGGTGTCCATGATCTTCTGCATGTGGTCCTGGATGGGACTCAGACACCCACGTATGGCCTCAAGTTTGTCCGCCAGGCGCTCAAACCCCACCCACACCTGTTCCGTCATCTCCCGCTGGACCTCCAGTACACGGCGTTGGAAGGCCAGGTGTGTGTTCTCGAGGTCCGGGGTGGCAGCTGTGGTGGGAGGTGCTTGCTGCTGGTTGGTTTGTGCAGGTGGTGGGCTTGCCGCTATGCTGCTGGGTTGCCCTGCTCCTGGAGGTGGGGTGCTGAAGGAGTCTAGCAGATGTTGCAGTGCTTCCTGATCGATGGTGGGGTATTCCTCCTCGTCATCAGTGAAGGTTGGGCCAGTCTGCTGTCCAGGAGGTGATGTCTCTCCCTCTGAAGTATGATGGGGTAGATACAGTTTAACCATGTTTGTCATGTACAATCATGCATTGGATGTGTTTACAAGCAGACAGCAGGACAGTGTCCATTCATACTGTTTTTGAGGAGATGCCTATTTGTTGCAGGATAGTGATGATTTTGAGGAAATTGCGGATGTGATGTTGTAGTTGTACATTGTCATCTCACAGTTTCCAGCTAGGACAAATGTTATTGTACAATATCTACACCCAAGCGTCACAAGTTGTGTCCTCTGTTCATTTGTGTGAGTAATGCTATTTGGCCCACATAGTAGTCAATGTTCATGTGCTCAGCTTTGTCTGTGTGTGCACTGCATTGTGTGCTGGTGGTACCTGCAGCTTTAGTTTAGCTGCACATTATACCTTTGAGGTAATGAGCCTTTGGCTTCTGTGCATTTCTAATGCTGTGCTGAGGCAAACTGGGTGTAATATGGGTCTTGGTCAGAGTTGTGTGAGTTGTGCATTGTTTGACTTCAAATGTCTTGTTTACGTCAGGGGTTGTATGTACACGAGGATGTGTCAGAGTGTGACTTGCTTGTTTAAGGATGTTGTCCACACTCAGCCACCTCAGTGAGGTGGCCTGAACCATGTTAATAGGTTGGGCCTACAGGCATGCTATTCTTCATGCACTGTCACTTGCCTTGTCAATGTGGCTCACGGACACACAGCATTGCAGGGTACTGCACATGTGCATGTGTTTTGTGCAAGTATGGTTAGGTGTGAGTAGGGCACACTTTAGGCACATTAGCAATGTGAGCTTACTTGCTGTTTCAACATGTGCTGCACTATGTGGTACACATGGACATCCATTTTGCTCTGTCTATTGTGATTTGTCTGGTGTGCATGTCGTCCTTCATGTTTTTTGATGCATGCATTGCTGAGTGCCCTCCGTTTGGCTGACCTGTTGTGAGTATGGTTCTGCGTGAGTTTCGATAGTTGTTGCGGTCTGAACAGGCAGGGGCATGTTACCGAGAAAGTGGCAGGGAGAGGCGTTAGCCATCTTGTCTTCACTGCTCTCGCATCCACTTTGGTAACGCCAGGCTCATACATGTTATCAAGGATATGGTGCAGCCTGGCGTTTCCCCCTGCAATAGGAGTACATTACACTGCTTAGCGCCAGCGCAGGCTCCCTTGCACCATAGTGCAAGGGTGTCTGCGAGCATGGAGGTTTATTCATGTGTAGGAAGTAGTTGCTTACTGTACATGGACAAAGCTAAGACAGCATTTTGTAGCTTTCATGTGTGCTGCTTCGTGCAGCACCCATGGAAGTTATGAAATGACATTGAGAAGTACAGTTTGCTCATGTACAGGAAGGGACACCTTCCTGTACATGGAAATACCATGGAATTTGGCTTTTTACATGTAGGCTGCACAAGGCAGCATACATGATACGAGCAATGACAAGGGAATTAATGCATTTCTCCTAGTTTTGCAACCTTATGCCCATGATTTCTCTGGTGTTCAGATCAGCACTGCCACCTCTTCTCGCCTAACTTGATGATGGATGGCAGCGTCGACTTCAATGGGTGTTGTTGTGGGACGCCAACCACAACACCCACTGCACGCCCCCTTTCACACAAGGTTTAGTGTGAAAGGGGCCCATTTCTCAAGGCAGCGTGAAGAAACTTAACGTGTCTCTAAGCCACATTGAGTGACTTTACGCTGCCTTGATAATGGTGCGCTGACCCTATCACCACCACAACGTCAAAAGATAAGTGACGTTGTGGTGGCGATAGGGGCTTGGTAATATGCCCCATGGTGTCAACACCCATTACCCTCAAGGTTGACCCCACGTGTGGTGTGGTCAGTTTTCTGATGTATGTGCATTTCATGATGCCTATTAATGGTGCTGAGACCTGGTCAACGCCACCCTCACAGGAGATGCAATTGTGCGGGTAATGTGTGTTTGTGTATGTGCCACGCAGCTGCTGCCATGGATGATACCTGCTGTCCTAGTTCCGTCATTCTATGCCTGGCTTTGCATGTGGGTGATGAGTGACTACCTGACTGCATATTTGTTCACTAACACAGTTTACTTACCAAACAGTTGATTTGACTTGCACATGATGGTGTGATGGGCAACTCACATCAGGACTGATGTGGAATGCTGTATTCTGTGTGGCGGATGTGTACACTTGGGGATGTAGGAGTGCAATTTTACATAGGGGTCGAGGGTGGCATTGGGCTGGTTGACATGATTCATTTCAATTTAGCTATCCTTGGTTGTTGTCATACTTTGGCAGTGAGATAGCTTTACAGGAACATTGTGGTTCAGCGAGTATGTCACACAGACAAGGCATGCAGTACATATTGGTGAGGTACATTCCTGTTCTGCATTGTTCACGTACTGTGTGGTTGGTGGCAGGTCACCCTGCTAATTGTATTCCCTCGCCCTTTGAGTGGAGTGTGCTGTTTGTGTGCATTTTTGTAGGTGCAACCTTTATCCAGCAGCCTACATGGTCAATTCGTTGTGACATTGCATGTGTGTGTGGTATGCAGACTCACTAGATGTTTCCCCACTTGGTGTACAGCAGACTGCATCTCATGAAAAGGCAAGGGGGCACAATACATGGTGATGCAGGTGATGTCTGATTTTCCCCTTTGCCACATCACCACACACATACAAATTGCCTGCACATGGACACGTCTCACTTTGAGGCCAATATGCGGATGCACTGTGCATGTGACTGTTCATGTGCACGATGGGGTATGCCACCACCAATGCCAGCACACCTGCAGCATTGTGCACATGTGTCTGAGTAGTGTGCAAGGTTGTGTATGCACAGCAAAGTCCACATATATGCACATGCACATTCCTGCTCACCACTCATGCACATGTGCAGGATGCTACAGGTGTGGTGGCATGCTTTATCGTGCACATGACCAGTCACACTCACAGTGCACATGCATTTTGGCATTGGAGTGAGATGTGTCCTTGTGCAGGCAATTGGTATGTGTGTGGTGATGTGGCAAGGGGGCCATTTAGCCACCCTGCCACATGTCAGGTTGTTGTCCCACTTTGTCATTTCAGGGGGCACTTATGGAGTAGTCTGACGTTGACCTAGGACTAATTTGTGCTTCCTTTTCTGTGCTCATTTTAAGGTCTGTATGCCGGCCTATGTGTGTCGTGCAATGTGTTGTTTGTGAAGGGTGATATGTCCCTGTGCCACCATGGACAGGGGTATCCGGGACATGATCCACAGTACATGTGGGTATGCACTTCAGTTAATTAAATTGTACATGAGTGCCACTGTGCCCATCCACCCCCTTCCCCCCGTCCCTGGTTGATGCTCACCCTGGTGTTGTTGTGTCTGTTCACATTCCGCACTATCCTGGCCCGCAACTCCAACCATCGTCTCCTCACTGATGACTCGGGACACCTGCTCCTCCAACTCATCCAGCTCCTCCTGTGGCGCTGGACTCCCACCTCCAGTCTGCCTGGCTTCTCTCACGTTGGCTGCTAGTTTCTCCTTTGTTTTGCGCTTGGTATCATGCCAGCGCTTCTTGCAGTCGTCCACTGTCCTCTTCCTCTCTCCTACGGCATTCACCTTGGACACAATGTCCTCTCATATTTCTTTTTTTCTTGCCAATGTCACTGTGGAGGTGACAAACAGTTCTTGTTGGTGTTCAGTCACCTCCGCAATCAGGACCTGGTTTTCCTGCAGGCTGGACTTGGGATTCCTCTTCCTCTTGGCCTTCACATGGGTCTCTGGCTGGTCCTCCTGGGTATTTGTGGGCATGTTTGTGGCCTCTGCACTGGTCCCAGCTTCTTCCATTGCTCCTCTGGTATTTTCCTTTTTTTCTGCTGGGCGGGCCTTTTATGGTGAATTTTCCCGCTGAACGCGCTAAATGCAGGTCTGGTGCTAATTAGCGATAGGATTCTGTCGCTGATTGGTCCTTCCCAACTGTTTTCACGTTAGCGTGTGTTTTTTTATCGCCGGCACGCAAAATCTATCGCCGTCCATTACCGCGGGAAAAGGTAGCTATCGGCTGTTAGCGGTGTGTTGCTAATACGCCGCTAACGCGGCGATAGATTCCGGCAAACTGCGGCGATAAGGGAAATGGCGCTACGGGGAGTTAGCGATAAATATCGCCATTTGTTGATAATATGCCCCCACATCTTTACTTGTAGGCGTTTCATTAGCTACTAGCTTAAAACGCCTTCTTATTAAAGAACATACACAAGATAAGATACTTGCTAAATATATTTGAGCAAGAGCACCATCTCTTGATTTTTATAATTTGTAGTTGACTTGAAACCTGCTTCAGTTTATCTTTCTTAGTTAATCTGATGGCGTCTATAATGAGAAGCTTGACTAAACTGAATTCTGGTAGGACCAACATTCATTGAAAGAAAATACAAAGGTGCTTCTGTATAGAAAGATAATAGCTCCTAGTTGTAATGCATTTGTTTTGGTACCCACTCCTGTGAATGGAGTTTTGGCCAACCACTAAATGAGAGTTGTTACTTCCTATTTGGCGCCTACCTTCGCCAGAGTAACAAACCTAGTTTAAATCCACATGCAAAATGCTCTCTGCAAATGATCATCAGACTACTTTAAAAGTGCAGATTGAAACTGTAGTGCTACGATCCCGTGCACTGGCTATACTGCAGATGCCCTTGATTGCTCTGATGTAATTACTGCTGAAAGCCTCGTTGTATTATCAATTAAAAGAATTTTTTTTTTTTTAAAGTGCATATTGAGTCAACAAGTGACCAAATTAAAATAGTTTTTAATATGTTGTATTGAAAAGACATGCATGAGACTGGGAGGAAACCTAGCGAAGATTTTAAAAAAATTATTCCAATGTTAAATGAGACTCAATCAATTTGTGATTATACTTGCAAAAGGAGGTTTCAAACAAGAATTTCTAGGTTACTTTTAGCTGCCAATATTACACTGAAAAGATTTTGTGCCTTATGTGGAAAATGGTAGAAAGGGACATCCGCCAAAAATGGTAGTTTTAATATGTGAGGTCATAAGCAATGCATGATGGGGGCACAAGTTACAGTTAGTTCACTAAACTATAATTTGCATATTGCAGTGATTATTGAGTCTTTTAATGTTTGCACCTAATTATAAAATCACTTTAACTGTTGTGCATATATATGCGACAGGGTATTTTTTGGTTTGCTTATATCTGTGTTGCCGTTTGATGAATCGTCACAAACTGTTTAAAAAAAAAAGTCTCATCCACTCTAGCTCCTTCCTGGAAACTTCCCGGGGGAGCCTTCAAGCTGTGGCTGGGAAAACGTGGGTCTCAAAACTCATTTTCTATAGGAAAATTGAACAGTGATACAGCAAAAAATGCTGAACAGAATTACACCAAATTTGGCAAAAAGGTAGATCTTGTCTCGGAAAGCGTGCTTTTTGTAAATTAATGTAAATCCAGTCAGTGGTTTTTGAGAAATTAAGGCTCAAAAACTTTGCATATATCCCATCGCTGTGTATCAGCGGAGCTGGCAAATCTGAAGATGAGATGTGATTGGCTCCCATCACATGATGTGGCGGCAGCCATCTTTGGACTCAGGTCTCAGTACCTTGTCCTAAAAAAACAAGAAAAAATTGAAATGAGGCAGATACCCTGTCTCCCTAAGCCTGTTGGGGGTGACCTTCCTGAGGCCAAAACCATATTGATTTAAAATGTTGCCACAACTTGGATATTTTTTAAAAGCACATGCTCAAGCAGGTTGGGGCCTCCGGGGCCTTGGGGCTTCCCCCCGTGCCCCTAACATGCCCTGCATATAAAATGGCCAACTCCTGCCAGGGAAACTGGCTGGGGCCACAGGGGCCCTAGGGACCCCCCCCCCCCACTTGTCAAAATTGAGCTGTTGTTGCCTTGAGTGGGCACCGGTGGACCAACTTAATAAAAAAAGGTACCCACAATGGGTGCTGGCTGAAAAGCCGGCTGGGGCGGCAGGGGCCCCGGGGCTTCCCCCATGGCCCCAACCAAAATTTAACATGTGGTTGTACCAGGTGGGCACTAGGACACCCACAAAAACTTTTGGGAATAAGAAAAAGTGAACAATAAATGAGCAGCTTCACTGCTCCGGCAAGCAGCACCCCACAATGCCATTGGGCTTTTTTGTACATATTGTCTTGCTGGTGGTACCCCTAGATGAGGCAGGGGCACCACTAAAGTTTTTTTTTTTTTGTCAGGGGCTGCAGAAAGTGCAGCAGCCCCCCCAGCAACATTAAAAAAAAGTAAGTCTCCTGGGTCATTAAATCCATGATCCACGGAGAACTATCTGTAGATGGCTGCATGTAGGGTGTTGGCTGTCCATAAACACTTTGACACATGCTGAAAAGCACACATTTTATGGGTTTGGTGTCATAAGTGTGCTTGGGTGTTTGGAAGGAGTGGCCTGTGCATGAAGGATTGTGCAATGGGTAAAGATTGTGAGCAGCATAGGCTAGTACAAACATGTGCGTCTGATTGCACACAAGGGTTTGGCCATCTGTAAAGAGTTCAGCCAAGTGTATTGGCCGTGCATTCTGGGGATTTGCCCACTTGAGGGTGTCTGAGTGTATGGAGAGAGTGAGCTGTCTGTGAAGGGTTTTGCACGGGTTGAAGACTATGCACACCAGGGGCTTGCCCACCCGTGTACAGTTGGTTGCCCGATGAAAGTTAGCTGTCAACAAAGGGTTTGTAACGGGGTGTAGGCAGTATGTAGTGGGAGTTCCCAAACAAGGAAGGCTTGTGAGGGTGGTAGGAGTCGGTTGTTTGTGCACAGGAGGAAAATCGTGCACTGCAGGGTCTTGCCCATCAATGTGAGGTTGGTTGCTCACACAAGTTAGCCTGTCCGCAAAGTGTTCAGAAAAGTGTGGACAAACCACTCCCATCACACACCCAAGCCCCAATTACGCACAGACAACACCCTGTGCTAAACCTTTTACGGACAGTCAACGCCCTGAGGGCTACACCTGTATATAGGTGGGCAAGCCCCTTTTGCACACATTCCCCACCCTGTGCAAAATCCCTCTCAGACAGCCCACTCCTTCCACACACTTAAACCCCATTAGGTGGGCAAACCCCTGTACACACAGCCTACACCCTGTTCCAACGTCTTTGCAGAAAGACAACCACTTGTGATCAACCAACTGTACACAGGTGGGCAAGCCCCTACTGTGCACTTCATGCCACCTAACCCAGTGGTTCACCCTCCTTTGCAATTTCTCGTACACAAAATTCTACAACTTAAAACAAGAATAATAACTTCTTGTCTGCTCCGCTAAAGAATTCAAAGTAGTTCAATTATGGAAGAAACTATCGGAAATAAGGTTTTAACACCCTCCGACTTCCCTACACACACATACACAAGAGTGAAACCTTGAATAGAGGGAAATAAACCTGACTGATATAGCTTTCCCTTTGAGCGACGGGTTCCACTAACACCATTCAAATATGAATACAATCACAACAATGGTTATAATCCGTAACTCAATTGTGCAGTTGATGGAACCTCACGAATCAGCACCACAAAACCTTAGCAGACAAAGAACACCACAACTTATTATCAACTTACTTATCCTGGGATCTTGAACTGCTTTGATTCTGATAGCAATTTCAACTGCTTAAAATCAAAGCATAAACTCAACTAATTTGTTTACTTTCCCAAAACAAAAAATACATAACTTCAACACAATGACAAACTCCTGATTAGACAATTGCCATGTATAACCCAATTGATACTTACACCTCCACCACTGCAACTACCTTCGAAACAGTAAACTCATTAACTACTAAAGTTCAAACTTTGGACATGAGAGATATTGGTAATTCTAAACTGGGGCAAATTATGTCGGCTCCCTTTCTCCTGAGACATAAACCATCCTGTGGCTACCACTTGAGGGAACTGGGTTTTCTATACCTTAATCTTCAGGTGTAATCAATAAATAACCCTACCACTGGTCATATGGACCTTTGATCGTCGACATGGAGACATAAGGATCAATCATCTACATAAATACATAGCAACGATTATTAGAGACCTTTAGTACCGTCAAGAAAGAAAATTAGTGTAAGTTAGAGGGGTTTATTCTGAATTCTTGGGTTTTGAATAGTTTATTTATTTATTATTATACTCAGTTCTTCTAGTTTTCAGCATTAAAAGTTAATATATTCAATCAATCGATATTTGTTTATAAATACAATACTTGTTAAAATAACAGTTAATATTATAATAATAGAGCAAGCGTGTCCCATAAGGAAAAATGTCCTAATCTAAATTGCATTGGAATAACGAGAGAAAAAGATGTCAGTTCAGATCCCCATGAAGAGTACTGATGAGAGAGTCAATGCACAAGCATAAAGCCTTTGTATAATCAACTGGAAAGTATTCTGTGCTCAAAAATCAGCAGACAATCAATAATCTCTAGGTAAAGCAACTTCTCGTGAAGAAAGGCATCAGAAATTCAAAAGCGACTCTCCAGTCAGAGAGCCAGGGAAAGGAATCCAGAATCTAGCTGCTACTCTAGAAACACGCTCAAATATAAACACACAATATTTTCATACTTTTCTTTTTTCTTCTGAGTCCTCCATTAGAATGTATTTGGGTAATCTCCTGGCAATAGGCAAACTCTCTATTTTCCCAGATCAGTACAATATTATTAAGGAACCTAGATATTGAAAAAATACATCTTTGATATTTTGTGGATCGACCATGCTTCTCATGACTCATTCTTCCTGTTGCTCACTATCCGTTGTCTAATACAAAACAAGTGTCTATTTACTAGCTAACAGAATATTTATGGAAAATTTCAGTGTCTGTAAAAAGAGAAAAACATTGTGCTCAAACAACTAATCAAGGTGAAGGCAGGCCTTTCAGTTTTAGTGCATTATTTTTCAATTGACATAGCATCGACAGTTAGGCTAACTTAAATCAGCATTTTTATTTCACGTATAGACCTATAATTTTTAAATATGATCACCTACTACAATGTTTGCATTTTGTATATGTACTTATTTAAACAAAGGCTCTGCACATTATTAACAAAAAAGCATTTTTGTTCACAAATAAACTTTTCGCCATTCCCAGGTACTTCAGGAGGTACTCTTCCTGATAAACAATGTCCGTCCATCACAGCTGGACTTGCAACTCCGGTTTTACTTTACCTGCAACAGCACACTTGCCCCGACCGAAAATGTCTCTCTGTCTGGTGGTAACCCTTCCATGGCCTGCAGCCTGTCTCTAGCATGTGGGGTAGAAGCTTCATAACATAAGAATCCAGCATAGCAATCTTTCCACATCCAAGATATGCGGGTCTAGGAGCAGCTGTAGTCCTCTCACTAGACCCTCCCCTGTCCTGCCATGCTGTTAGAAAAAAACCTAAATAAAGTAAACATACACACTGGACACTAAAATGCACCGGAAACAAACAAAAGCAACAATTAAATGGTAAAAATAAAAATAAATAATAAACAAAATATAAGCACAGCATAGGAGCTGCCAAAAATTCTTCCATCTCCCTAGTCCCTGCACAACACACACAATCTCATACTAAATCAACTTCCCACAAAAGCAAACAGGCAGTTCACATGGGTTTTGCTGGACATGAGTGAACTCTTTGTAGAAGTTTTACCTGTGATGGATGTAAGTATGATTTCATATACGTATTTGGAGTTTGTTTGGTGAACGGCCTGCAAATGTGGTGACATTTCTTTGCCTGCTGGTGGGGAGGTAGATAATCTGCCACATACACACATACAAAGTGCTTTTCTATTCCTGGGGAAATTATTTTTACTAAAACAGATAGCTGCTTTCACATAGAGGATAACTCAGGCAATGCACTTCACTACTGGTGTGATTTCTACCACCCAATCAGAGCACTCAAAATGTACCCTCAAAGTGGCGGTACTCTGCCAGGATGCACATATCTGGATTCACCAATACTCTGAGTTTTCTCCCAGCATGTGGGAGACACCATGGTTATCTTTCAATGAATGTCCACCTCAATATCCACGGCAGGCTTTTACGGGCCTGGTAGCAAAACAGTTAATATAGATCGAACACCTGATCAGACCAAGGTTGACAAAGTTTGCTCGGACCTTGAACGAGTTGACTGAAGATCTGGAAGGGTGTCTCCTAGCAGCATAAATTATCACCTGTTGAACACTATGTATGGTGTAATCATGGAATCTGACTTTTTAGGTCGAGCCTAGGCAGCGCGCATTCGCTGTCTGGAAGACCTGGTGTAATTACTATACGGAGTGTAATCCCGCCTGCTGCTTGGGATTGGTTCACACCTGTGCCCCTCTTGCTTGCTGGCTCCTCTTTGGTAGATGCTCCGGAGACATCACTTCCGTTTATCGGACAGCAGCACCGCCCAACTACAGTTTCCCTATACTGTGAGTGTTTATATTTTATTTTGGGGACTACTTCTTTTTTTCTGTTTGTGTCACACTGTGGGTGCTTATTTCTCGTACTGTGTGCCGCCATTCATTTCATCATTACAGCGACCGCTTCACGGGCCGCCCGCACATAACTTTTATCTACACATGCGCCGCGCTTTATGTTACAGCACGGCACCCGTGTTTATATTTCTTCTTTTTTATGCATCCACTTTTATTTACACAGGCGCTGGCCACGTATCATGTTTCAGCACGGTGCCCATGTTTATATTTCTTTTTTTACGCATCCACTTCACTGCAACAAACCCCCTCTGCCCCTTCCAAATAAATTACAAGTTTTCTCTCAGTGCGGCGCCACGGGCCATTTAGATCATCCCGCTGCAGAAACTGAAAGTGCTTTGGCTGATCAGATCAGCCTGAGGCTCCACCCCTCAGTGGGAGGGGTTTTGCCTGCAGTGTGTGCCTTCTCCAGTAATGATGTAGTGACAGGCATCGAAGGAGAGACAGGCAAGGTGCTTTTGTTTTTACATGCGTGTGTATTTGTATGTATAAATATCAAGAGATATTCATTTGTTACTGCCATTTGCACATTGTTTTAAAACATGACTTCACTGGCGCTACATAAACTATGGAGTTGAAGAAAGGCAGCAATCGCATGAGAGGCCGTCTTGGGGGGTAACCGAAAGCTTCGACAGCTGCTGATTCCTGTCCCAGGCACAACAGTAGTGATAGTTCTCTGCTTGTTTCTAGTTCTTAGTACTGCCGCCTGGTACACGAGATGGTTTGTGGGTGGGCCTATAACTGACAATGCCCTCTTGAACAGTGTAACTGCCTCTGTACCTTTTCCTGTCAGGTGTACCAATCTCCGCTCCCACAAGCGGGGTGTGTTTCATTATGAAAATAAACTGGAGATGTTGGTGACTGCACACTGCTTCCACAGGAGGAGCTGCTGCTGTGTACTCGCTCTGCACGCCCCCTCTTTCGAAGGCTGGGAGACCTGCACAGATTTACAGACTGCTGTCTCCATTTCACTTAATGTGTGTTTTGAGTCGGCGCATCTGAATGGGAGTCGCTCAGTTCCCTCCCCCACACCTCTCCGGAATTATCAAGAACGCAGCTGAAACTGCTTTCTGCTTTCTGTGTTTGGAATCGCAGTTTGGACAAGGTATGGGTTGCAGCACCCGTCCCCACCCCCCCATACAACCCGCACGACCACGATGCTTAACATCCCTGCCCATCGTTCCAGTACCTTAGCAATAGACGTTTCAAAAGAATGGGGAAACATATGCATTTTTATTGAGACCCACTGACTTGTACGGCCTTATCACCCATGGGGCATTTTAGGAACTACAAAGAAAAACATCTTCGAAGGTCCATTCATTTCTGCTTGACCAGTGACAGACAGGTTTCTCTTCAATTTAAACTCCCAACATTTGCCACCCTACATGCAAATACACATCCTGAGAAGCTGCAATGTGGTTTATTGAATTAACCATCAAGGGAAAAGAAAACCAAACAGTGCCTCCACTGTAGTTCACTCAGAGCAGCAAGAAAAAAACAAGCATTTGCAATGCAATATGTCTCGCATTTACACGAGTTTGAGCTATTGACATTGTAAATGACAATGCCTTTTATTTATGTTTTGGGTTTTAAAACATAAATAAAAGGCATTGTCATTTACAATACTAATAGCTTAAACTCTCGCAAATGCCAGACCTATTGCATTGCAAATGCTTGTTTTTTTTGCCAGTTGTAACTGATACTCGTACATTTGGCTACGGCCCTTTTTTCAAGAGGTGGAGACATGCAAGTCTACACTTTTGAGTAACTCTACACTAAGGTTTTGTGATTCGCCAAAAGTAGTAAAGTAACTACTAAAGTTACTTAAAAGTATAAGGGTACACATGTAAATTTCTCACAAATGTGCAATACCTTTGTGAATGGCACTAATAGTACTTGTCTGCTCTCTCCTTGTCATGCAACTCAGTAGCAACTCAGAGCCCGATTCCGATGTCGTGTGGAAAGCATCCCGACTGAATCGGATCGGGAATGCTTTCCGTACGACTCGACATGCATCCCATGTGAAACACAACCGAATCGTACGGAATGCTATAATTCCAAACGAAGGCTCCATAAACCGCACCGATGCGAATGACACGTTTGTAAACGTTCAAGAATCGCATGCCGGTCACGATTCCGACTCGTATCAACACGTGATGAGATGATGTTGCAGGAGAATCGGTCGAGGAATAATGTCGGTCCGTGTATTAAATGTCAATGGGGGGAGTCAAAAACAGTCAAAAAAAGCATTGGCTACTCATGATCCTTTGCCACAACTGCCAATACTCCCAAGGAGCTTTCGCCAGACATTCCCTGCTCTCTGCCTCACACACTCACACACCACACACCCTGCACAGATTTCATTTCATACATAAACACATGCCTTTTTTCAGATTCACACTCACATCCACACTCACCACCTTCACACTCACCCTCACCATGTCCGAAAGGAAGCATCCACGTTTTACAGATAAGGAGTTGGAAGTGCTTGTAGATGAGATTGTCAGAGTAGAGCCACAGTTATTTGGGAACCTAGTCCAACAGACCCCCCCCCTTGCCCAGAGAAATAGGATGTGGGAGAGGATAGGTAACAAGGTGAATGCTCAAGCACCTTGCCTGCACACAATGGAAGATATTAGGACCAGGTACTATGATGTGCGAAGGAGGGTCAAGAAGCTGATGGCCAGGGAACATTTCCAAAGCCAGAAGACTGGCGAAGGCCCTCCTGCACAACCTGTCCACTTCACCTCCTGGGAGGAGAAGGTGTGTGACATCCTTCCGCCGGAGGGCGTCTATGGAATCCCAGGATCACAAGAGTCTTGTGAGTACACAATCCATATTCAAATAAAGTCATTAATCACACCCCTACGACATCACTGTATAGAATACCGTTAAACAAAGGCCAGTATAATATATAAAATGTACTAGATTCTAAGAGCATGTGATGTGTATGTTAGATTGTTAACAAAAATACCTCAAATTCCATTGAAAACGCAACAAACTATAACCATGTACATACTTCTCACAAACTCACAGATAGGCCTTCTGCTCCAAAAAACTTGTACCAGCGTCAGACATCTTGACCCAGTACTTTCCCACTCACTCACGTGGAAAGCACAGTCACAGGTAGGCTGTTTGGGATGGCTGGGAAGGTGGGTGTGGGCACAGGCACCATGGGACATGTAGTCACTGCAAACACTCCTCCCCACACACAGCCCACACAGACATACTAGGACTATGCAAGCCTCTCAGTCAGTAGAAAAGTACCAGCAAGATGGCTGACACTGCTGCATGGTGTCTGGAGCACAAGGCCTGAGGGGAGTTGTAGTCAAGTCAAACTACAGGCACCAGTGTCAGACAACTCAATAGTAGACTTCCATTCACTATCAGGTAGCCATAGGCCCAAATGACCTGGTTGGGTAGTGTGGGAGGAGGAGTGTTTGCACTGACAACATCTCCTATCATGCTCTATCCTACACACACACCTTCCCACACTGCCCAACCAGGCGACCGAGAAGAGTGGTGTCCTGACAATGAGTTGAAGTGTACTTGCAGGATGTCTGATACTTCTGCATGAAGTCTGAGTTGAACACAAAGCCCATCATAGCCTTGTGCTTCTCACACCAGTCCCCAGTGTCAGACATCTTGATAGTACATTTCCATTCACCATCAGGGAGGGCATAGTTCCTGCTCTGCTGTCTGTGCTGGCTGGGAAGGTGTGTGTGTGACAGGGCATGATGGGAGTTGAAGTCAGTGCAAACTCTCATCCTCACACACAGACCAACAAGACCACATACAATTGAGCTTCCCTGACAAGCAATGAGAATGTACTGGCAAGATGACTGGCCCTGTGGACTGATGTTTGGAGCTCAAGACACTGGTGGAGAGTAGTGGACAAATCAGACACCAGTCACCAGCATCATACATCTCTGAAGCACATTGCCACTCACTGTCAGGAAAGTAGAGTCAAGATATTTAGGATGGGTGGGAAGGTGTGTGGAAGATGGAGCCTGATGGGAGATGGAGTCAAGCCAAACACTCCTCCTCCCAAACAGCACAAAGAGACCACCAAGAATCATGCTTACCTGATAGTGACTGGAAATCTACTGATGAAATGGCTGACTGGGGACTTCAGTTTGGACAACTACGCCCTGCTTGTGGACAAATAGGCACCAGTTATCAGTGTCAGACAACTTGCAAGTACATTCACACTCACTGTCAGGGAAGCTGAGTTACAGGTAGGCTTTTGCTGATAGGTAGGAAGGTGTGTGTGGGACAAGGCCTGATGTGACTTGTAGCCATTGCCAATACACATCCACACACCGAGCCATGTTAACTCTTCTGGGCCGATGCTTCCCTCACAGTGAGGAGAAGTGTACTGGCAAGGTGGCTGACACTGCTGCATGGTGTTGATCTTGAAACCAACTCCTATCAAGGCCCTGTGCACAAAACATCATGCAACTGTGTCAGCCATCTTGTTAGTACACTTACATTCACTGTCAGGTAGCCATTGCCACAGATGAGCTGGTTGTGCTGGTTGGGAGGAGTGTCTGCCATAACTACATCTACCATCAGCCTCTGACCTCCACACACTTTCCTACCTAGCCCAAATAGCTTATATGGGACTCTGCTTACCTGACAGTGAGTGGGAATGTGCTGCCAAGATGACTGACACTGCTACATGGTGTCTGGAGCAGAAGGCCTTGATGGGTGTTGCAGTGAAGTCAAACAACAGGCACCAGTGTCAAGTATCCGGCTGGGACATTTCATATCACAGTGAGGTAAGTATAGTACATGCTGGGCTGTTTGAGTTGGGTGGAAAGGTGTATGTAGGACAGGGCCTCATGCAACTTGTAGCCATTGCAAAGAGTCCTCCTCCCATCCAGACTAGGTAACTCCACTTGGCCTAAGCCACGCTCACAATGAGGGGAAGTGGGCTAGCGAGATGGATGACACTGTTACATGGTGTTTGGAGCACAGGTCACTGATGTGAGTTGCATTCATGTTCAAAACCATGCACCAGTGCCAGCCACCTTGCCAGTACATTTACCTGCACTGTGAGGTAAATATGGGCACAGAGGAGTCAGCAGGTCTGGGTGGGAGGAGGTGTATTTGCAGTGGCTACAACTCACATCAGGTCTTGTCATACACACACTCTTCCCACCGAGACCAACTAGCCAAACAGAAACTCTGCTTACTTGACAGTAAGTAGCAATGTACTGACAGGATATTTGACAATATGGACTGGTGTTTGGACAACAAGGCTCTGTTGGGACTTATGGAAAAATCAGACACCAGGCACAAGTGTCACACATCTTCATAATCTATTCCCAATCGCTGTCTGGAAAACCTTCTACCATGTGATCTGTATTCTCTGGTTGCGAAGAGTGTGTGAAGGACAGAGCCTGGTGTGAGTCGGAGTAATGTTAAACAATACTACACCCACCATGAACAACCACTTGAACTGTGCCAATGCCTACCTGACAGTGAATGGAAGTGCAACAGCAAGACCCCTGACACAGGTGCATGGTGTTTTT
This sequence comes from Calotriton arnoldi, assembly GCA_963921515.1. Lineage (NCBI taxonomy): Eukaryota > Metazoa > Chordata > Amphibia > Caudata > Salamandridae > Calotriton > Calotriton arnoldi. The sequence continues at coordinate 397,069 of CAWUFW010007215.1, forward strand.
GGCACAAGGCCTTTGTTGGGATTTGGATTCACGTTTAACACCATGAACCAGTCTCTGCATCCTTGTCAGAACGCTTACCATCACTGCCAGTTATTCATAGTCTCAGAGGACTTAGCTGGGCTGCTGGGAGGAGGAGTATTTTAAAATCCTAAAAAACACATCATGCAGTAGACAATATACACCTTCACTAACATCACAAACATACCTACAGGAACTAAGTGTACACACAGTGATTTAGAATTTACTAGCATGATGCATTACACTGGGCACTGGTGTCTGACTTTACAACAAATGCCAACAGTGACTTGTGCTCAAAACACCAGGCACCAGTGTCAGCCAGCTTTGTCAGTACACATCCACCCACTGGCAGGAAAGCATAGTTCCAGGGGTGCTGCATTTGCATGTAGGAAAGAGTGTGCGTAGTACAGGGCCTGATGGGATGTCTGGCCATTGTAAACACTCATCCGCAGAAACAGACATACAAGACCACTAAGAACCGTGATTACCTGACAGTGAGTGGACATCCAAATATGAAATGGCAGCGACTGGGGCAGGCAGTGTGGTGCACAAGGCCATGAGGCAAGTTGTCTCCAAGTCAGAAACCAGTTCCCAGTGCCAGACAGCTGGCCATGACATTCTGACACACTGTGAACTAAGATCATGTCCTGTTGGCCTGTTATCACTGGGCAGGAAGGTGTATGTAGGACTGGCCCTGATGGGACTGGGAAGAACAGCAAACACTTCTACACACACAGCACAACCACTTCACCGTGGGCTATGTCTATCTCACAGTGAGTCCATGCATACTAGCAAGATGGCAGACACTGGGGAATGTTGTGTGAGCCTATCACAACTGACACATTTGCCTATGTGCCACAAAGACCAGCCAACATAGACAAATATCTCTCAAATACCCTTACAAACATTGGCTGGACAACACTCTTCCGTGTGGCCTGGTGGTGCTGGGTAGGAGGAGGGGTGTAAGTCTCACAAATAAAGAACAAGCACTCAAAGATCAGTTTATAATATTTCTTTGCCACAAAATGGCACAAAGCTAAGCTTGTGAAATCATTTGACCATGGAGTCAATGTACAAATGACATTATCTGTGTAGCAACAAAGTTAATCAGTCACACAATTTTCCTACTCACAGACATTCACATGTGTAGAATGAGATGAAAACAAGAAGCACCTCAATCACTCCATTCCCACAACTTCATGGCTAAGTAAATAGAATGTGAGTGTGTAGCCAGCCACACCAATGTGATTGCTAAAGACATGACTCCTCCCTCAGCCCGAGACTCTTCAACGTCTACATGACTCCACTCGTCCCCATCGTCAGGACCTACGGACTGAACATTGTGTCATACGCAGACGACACCCAACTCATCCTCTCCCTATCCCACGAAACCAACAACGCCAGACACAACTTTCGCAAAGGCATGGAAGCTGTCGCCAAATGGATAAAAAACAGCTGCCTACAACTAAACACCAACAAAACAGAAGTTCTCATCATGGGCCCAAACCTGATGCCTGGAGTTACACCTGGTGGCCCCCCGCCCTCGGAAACCTGCCAACCCCCACGGACCACGCACGCAACCTGGGAATCTTCCTGGACTCCGAGCTAAAAATGGACCGCCAGATCAACTCCGTCTCATCTTCCTGCTTCCACACCCTCTGCCTCCTTCGTAAGACCTTCAAATGGATCCCCCTCAAACATAGAAAGACCGTCACTCACGCCCTGGTCACCAGCAGACTCGACTACGGCAATGCACTCTACGCCGGAATAAACAAAAACCTCATCCGCAAGCTACAGAACATCCAGAACGCCGCCGCAAGACTGGTCCTCAACCTACCAAAACACTGCCACATCTCCCAGCACCTGTGCATACTCCACTGGCTCCCCGTCGATGCGAGAATCACCTTCAAGATACTCACCCATGCACACAAGGCCCTTCCCGGCACCGGACCAGCATACCTGAACAGCCGACTCAAATTCCACGCACCCCAAAGGACCCTACGATCAGCCCAGCTCTCCTACGCCATGGTCCCCCGCACCAGAAAGACCAGATCGGGAGGCCGCTCCTTCTCTTTCCTCGCGGCCAAAGCCTGGAATGCCCTTCCGCTCCACCTCAGACAGACAACATCGCTTCCCAACTTCGCAAGAAACCTCAAAACCTGGCTCTTCGACAGACCCCCTCCTTGATGGAATGGATCCTGCACCCTCCCTACCCCTAGAGCCTTGAGACCCTTACGGGTGAGTAGCTGTGCTTAACAAACTTCTAATTGATTGATTGATGCACTAAGACCAGTAGACAGGCCCAAAAAAGTACCCACAAAGGGAGAGAAAGTGCATGTATCTCACTGTGAAAGTAAAGATGTGGACAACCTAAACACACCTGTGTCATTCATAGGGTGTCAATAACCAGTCAATTTCTTCTGAGATGTAATGTGAACTAAACACAACAGGCCCATCAATGCACATACCTGCACATGTCCATCAATCCCCCTCTTGTCCCAAAAACATAGTCACCACAAAAAATTGGTCTGCATCATGGATGAAGGAGTCCAATCTATTTACAGTAGCTCATCATGATCTTCGGTAGCCTGTGTAATGCGTATGCTTTGAGGGGCAGTGGACATTCACAGCAGTCACTGTGTTATGTTTGTGTCTACAGGGCCAGCTGAGTACACCACTGGAACCATCCAGGACACCCAGGCCCAGAATCCGGTCACCCAGGAGCCCTCTGGCGTTGTTGGCTTTCATCATTCTTCGGATGACAACGACAGACCTGGCCCTTCTGGTATGGGTCACCCCACAGCACCAGTGGCGGGAACATCCGGATCCTCTGCGACCACTCCTGCCTCAGCTGCCAACACCCAGCTGACCCCTATCCGCATGGACACAGCATCCCGGGAGACCACCAACAGTACAGCAACACAGGGCACTCTGGAGTTGCCCAACAACACCAATGCCAACGATGAAGGAGGCTCTGTGTCAACTGTGCCAGCACCAACTGGTCCTGCTTGGGTGGGTAGGGGTGGTGGGAGGTGTCATGGGGATCGGCAACATCATGCAGCTGGTGCTGATAATGTGCAGATCCAAAACCTCTCCAGAATCCTCAATGCATATAAGGATTCACTAGGAGAGATGGGCCAGGTCATAGGGATCCTTATGACTAGGCAACAGCAGCAGGCAGCCCAAAATGAAAAACTGGAGAGGTTTATGTCAAAAATGGATGAACAGACTGTGGTGTACAGGGACATTGCCACCTCCCTCCACCAGATTGCCACTGACACATCCACACTTCCCAGTGTGCCTACCACATCCACTGCAACAACATCTGCAACAGCCACAGGGAGGGATGTGGACTCTGGCAGAGAGGCCCCTGTACCTGAGGGTTCCCCGGAAAAACGTGGAGTCGGTCGTCCAAAGAAGCAACGGTGAGAGACAGACTTCTACGCATCACCCCCAGGAAGTGACTACCTGGTCCTAATATCCTCCATTGTGTGCCAAACATTCACTTTGTTGACTGTCACAGAACTCTCCCACATTGGCTGGAGGGTCTAAGTTGGACTATGGACTCAAATAACTGTGCATCTACTTTGTAATACCTCATCTACAAACACTACCAACTCAGCAACTTATCTAAATCTTTTTTGTTGTTGACACCACCATGATGTGGACAGATATCTTCACATTATGCACTAAAATAAATCCCTCTGCACACAAAAAGTGGTCATGTTGTTACTTTGAATAACAAATGTATTAACTGAAATGATGTTGAAAAAGTAAAAGAAGAAAATGTGCACAACATTGGTAACACATCACTTTGAAGGAGTACATTACTGGCTGGTGAGTATATGTACATTGTCACAGCATGATAGATAGACACAACCAGGTCATGGCCCAACCCGTAGGACATGTTACAGATGCAATGCAAGTACATTGCTTAAAATACTAGCACCATTTTCAAACACAATGAACAAACATTTTTAGCACACCAGTGCATCATGGAGCATGTCCAGTTAAAAAATAACCTTGGGATGTGTAAAAACACGCAAGGCACGAATCATTGTGTATCCTAGGTTTATTTCTCTGACATAACCTGGCGCATTAACCCAATTTCAATGGACAGCACATAGGAAGAAAATGCTGTAAAGTGAAGAAAAATGTCCATCAGTCCAAACGGAAGTGCATGCCGTGGATTTACAAACAAGTCCAATGTTGGAATAGGTCACAGCCTCAGGTGTCTGGTGAGGTCACAACTTCCATGGTTAACAAGACAAAGTACCCTGGTAAGGAGAAACATAGAACAGAGTTAGGCACACATGACTAAGCCTCCACAATTTTGACAACAATGTCAGCTGATGCACAAGATTTTCAGTGTGGACACTACATATGATACACAGTAACACTGTACATCTCAAGTTTTCCATCTCACAAACACTTATCAAACAACTAACATCATGTCAATTTTCATACACTCACAAACATACATGCACATTGTGCACCAGCAACACAACAACAAACACTTGCATACCTACATTCATGTGAAGAAGTTGTTGATAAGCTGTTGTCTCAAATCCACGCCATCATCATCATCCCCACTGTCGTCATGTCCCAGTCCAGGATCCTCCCTCGCTGGTAGATGCTGGTCTCCATCGTCCTGGATAATCGGAATTTCCCTCTGTATAGCCAGGTTGTGGAGCATGCAGCAAGCAGTGATAATGTTGCACACCATCAATGGTGCATATTGTAGGGCTCCTCCCGTCCGATCGAGACAGCGGAATCTTGTCTTCAGGAGGCCAAAACATGGCTCAATGACTCTCCTGCTCCTACCATGGGCCTCATTATACCGCATTTCGGCCAGAGTCTCCTACATTGAAAAGAGAAAAATAGATTCAGTTGTTGGCTGAAAGAGCATTATCAGACATACAATCTACACAAAACACAGCACACACATTTAACATCACCTACCAACAAGGCAGGCATGGTCAGGTTGTGGCTGTGACATCAAACGGGGGATGGGACTGTTCCTCATGATGTACGCGTCTTGTGCAGATGTCCGCCAAACATACCACCTGGACATTAATTGAGTGGTAATGTTTGCGGTTGCGATACACTACCTCATTTGCCTGTGGTGGCACCAATCCAACGTGGGTGCCATCAATGGAGCCAATTATATGGGGTATCTGTCCCAATGCATAAAATTCACCCTTGATGTCTGCAAATTCTCCAGGTGTTGGGAACTTAATGTATTGGCACAGGTAACGCAGCAATGCACCCAAAACATCTCGCAGAACACGGCTAACCATGGTTTGTGACATCCCACCAGATGTTGCCACTGTGTATTGAAATGTACCGGTGGCAAAAAAAATGTAAAGCTGCCATAACCTTCACTTTGGGCGTCAGTGCAGTTGGATATGGCTGACCTGGCTGCAGATTAGGTGACAACTGCGCAGTAAAGTCTTCAATGATTGCCCTTTTAAGCGGTACTTTCTGACGGTGTCACGTTCTTCCATGGTTGCCAGGTCTGGAAATGGCCTGTGGACTGCAGGCCGTCTGCGATACCTATGTGTAGAGTGTAAACACAGATGGTGTCAGGTCACAATGTACAAAGCAATATGCTTAGAGACAAACAGAACATGAAATGTGAACACAACTGAAGCTACAGATTATTTCAAATCCAGATTTCACTTATAAAATATGCCCTTAGATACATCTCACAGCATCAGTACCCTACACAGACATGTCATCAAGGTATGGTGACACAGCAATTATAGTGGGGTGATGTAACACTTACTAGTGTCTGACTTTATGAATGTCTGCAAACAGCACATATTCCAAGGATCCACAGTAAAAATATGGTACTTTGTTTCTGAAAACAATTACATGTGCAATAGGTAGACAGAATAGGAACATATAATGCAAGAGATGTGTAACACCTGATATACACATCATCTCACATACTCAGTCATGTCCAGTCACTGGTTAGACACTGTCATTCAGTTATGTCTACATTACACATAAAATCACATACACAGACTATTTTCAATGTTGTGGATTTTGAAATATGTAACAATACCATACACTGCAGTCTGGGGCACACAGATAGACTAGTAATTCACATTGCACAAACAAGATGAAGATGCATAATGATTTTACTGTCCACTCATCCAATGGTAAAAGCCTTAGCCATTACTTACACAACAGACATCTACAGTCTGAAATTACAAAAAGTGTACAATTGTTCATACAGTACACAAATGCAGTGACAAGGCAAGAATGCACATGTACATCCACACATAAAATAATGTGCACTGTGACCAATACAATGCAGATAACAGGATTTCAAATTCTGACATGCTTTACATGCCAATTATACAGTGTGTCATGTGCCCTTTAAGGTTAGCTCCTCATGGGAGTGTGTCTTATTCATGTAAAGGTCACTTTTATCATTTATAAAGTGCATCCACACATGCTGTATAAAAATACATCATTCACAGCAGTGTGTGCTCTGACGACTGATTATTCAAAGGACGTGGCATCCGCATCCGAAACAATTCGGTGACAGCCATTGGTTGTCATGGTGAAATACTGGGGTGAGTATTCAAAGGATGCGTTCTCCGCATCCGAAACGATTCGGTGACAGCTATTGGTTGTCATGGTGAAAGACGCGGGTGAGTATTCAAAGGATGTGTTCTGCGCATCCAAAACAATTCGGTGACAGCCATTGGTTGTCATGGTGAAAGACACGGGTGAGTACTCAAAGGATGCGTTCTCCGCATCCGAAACGATTCGGTGACAGCCACTGGTTGTCATGGTGAAAGACACGGATGAGTATTCAAAGGATGAATTCTCCGCATCCTAAACGATTCGGTGACAGCCATTGGCTGTTGGTTGCTATGGTGAGCGACGCGTGTTTGGACTCATGTCTTCAGCCCATGGAAAACAACTTGGTTACCTCCCATAGCCAATGAATCAATTTCAACCGAGATCACATGGAGAGTGTTTGAACGTCGTGGTAGGCGTGTCGTTTGCAAGCAAAGTTATACATTGGACCGATTCGTACAATGCGACCGACGCAAACCTATCACTTTTGATGCATGGATTTGAAACCGCCTTTGCTGTTTAGATAGAAGTCTGTCTGTTCCCTAGAGACTTCACTTCCCTGCACTACCTGCTTCATTCCAGCTCCTCCCCATCTATCTGTTGCTGTGACAACATCCTCTGGTAGCCACAATGGCAAGGACACACACCAGGGCCCCACCTTTCAGTGAGGAGGAGAACCAGGCCCTGCTGGACACACTCCTGCCACTACACAGCCAGATGTATGGCAAACCAGAGGAGAAGGTGAGTGAGAGTAACAGTACATTGCCCTTGGACATGTGTGATAACTGTGCATTACTGACAGTAGGAATCTCTATCATAGTCATTCCTTTATGTTTTTTGCAAGATTCACTGGGTGTAGGGAATTGATTTGGCCAGGCACACTGCTGTAGAAATGTGTGTACTGGAGAAAACATATCATCACTGTTCAAAATGGAACAGAGATTAGATTGAACACAGGACTGATGCACATGATGCCACATGCATTACCCTTAGTTATTTGTGAAAACATGACCATGAGCTATGTATAGTAGTGTATGATTCAGACACATGACACATGTAAACTAAGGGACTATCACCATGTCATCCTTACAGGTCGACTCCCATGAGAAGGCAAGAATGTGGCTGACCATCGGCAAGAAGGTGCGTGACGTGGGGGTCGCATATCGTTGGGTCCGTTATTGCCGCAAGAGGTGGCAGGACCTTTGTGGCTGGGCCAAGAGGATTGCTGATGTCCAGCTGGGCCTGTCACAATCGGGCAAGCAAGGCGGCCGGCGAACATTGACCCCTCACATGCTCCGCATCATAGCGGTGGTCTTCCCTGACCTGGATGGGCAGTTGAAGGCCTGACAGCAGCAAGGAGGGGGTGAGTCACTTACATGTTGCACTTGTATCTTTATTCCAGCAGGTTTTGAGATCTGACCTTGATGGCACTTTTACAGGTCGTAAGTCTGCCAAAAGTGCAATCATTTTCACAAGATGAAAATGCTGATGGATCAATAGATGACAGGTAATGCCCCATTGCCACATGTGAGTGAGTTATGTTCAGGGATTGTAACAGTAGTTACAAGACATGTGTATGCTTTTCAGCATGAATCCCATAGCTTGACGAGTGTCTGCACATTCACTGATGTTTGATCCTATTCTCAGAGTGGTCTGAACAAATCATTGAAGTATGTTGTGTTAGGAGATTTCAATTGTGGAAATCACATGCTAAACATTTTGGCAGAATGTTTTGTCAATGTTGAGGCCTAGATTGGTTTGGCTTGGTCCGTGTGCAAATGGTTTTTCCCAGACGTGCAGCTAATTGTGATCACATGTATCCCATGGGACAGTCACAGCTAGGGTAACTCTGGTCACATGTCACAGTGACCTGACCCATAATGTATTGTAAAACTCCACAAACAACATTAGGAAGAGTGAGTCCATGTGTAGGAGTTTGTGATGGTAAAGTCACAAGCCATTCAGTGTCAAACACAGGTTGTCACTGATCGCAACATGGCAGCATTTGTGAGGTATGATGTGAAGTACACAGTCACAACTGTTGACATGTGTGTTAATGGTCTTGAATACTCCAACTTGATCGCTTGGTAAACAATGTTTTTTTGGCATCACTGTCTGATTCTGAGATGTCAAATATGCACCAAATTGAAGTTTGTTACCCACATGATATGTTAGATAAGAGCAATGTCAGCAGTACAAAGTGTGCATACTGTGTATTCAAAGGGAGGGACGGTCAGACTTTGTCCATACAAAGGTGGACTTGTTCAGTGTAGCCAATATTGTTCAACAGTGTTGACTGTACTCATGCTGGAAATGGGTTCAGTTACTAGAGTCCCTACAGTCATTGCACCCAGATGTGCCAGTGGAATGGTGTTCCGCCTGAGGCATTGTGAAGCTGCAGTTATCAGACGTGGATGTGTGTAGACTATTTATTACATCTATGAAACTTGATTTGTTTTTAATATTCAAATCTATATGATTCTGCCACATGACACTGTGCATAGATGGCACAGGACAGTGTGCTACATGCCTGTCAGCCCAGCTATGCGTACTGCCTTGGTGTCTCCAGGATGACACTCATATGTTTGAACTGACATTGGATAAGCAAAGCTAATGAACATGTTATCAATCACTGTGAACTGTGTAACATGACTCATGCAATGAGTATGCTTTGTGCATATTTGACAAGGTAGACATGTGAGCCGTGACATATGAGCCAATGGTTCAACATTTAATGACTAAGGATATCAGAATTTACCATGTCTCAATGAAATATGATATTCCTATTCCCATTTTGATGGCTATACTCACTTGCAGGATAGGAGACAGTAATGTCAGTACACAAGTCCATCATGAGCACAAGACAAAACATTCCCTGCCACAAACTCCATTAGTCAACCTTCTGGTTCTGTAGTTTAATGTTGATACACGCAATGTTGCTGATCACATCTTGTGTGATTAAGCAATGTGAAAGTGGCAGAGTAACAAGTACCATTTCTGTTAATGCAGCATGCGCTAATGGCACAACTCAATGTGATATCTGATATCTCTGAACATCTGTGATGTTAACTTTGTGTCAACTGGATATGGATGACTCATGGAAATCTTTGTCTTTCTTGATCACAGCATCATCAGGGGCCACAGGAGGAGACAGTGCCATGGATGTTGTGGGAGCAGAACCTCAAACTGGGTCCAGTGAAAAGTCATCGGAGGGGGGACCCAGTGATGGAGAGGGTGAGAGGAGTCTCATTGGCAGCGGATCTGCAACACCATCTGCAGCTTCAGAATCTGATCACAGCTCCGGTGAGGACTCCCATGTGGTGGTGGGGGACACAGAGACTGCATCAACAAGATCAGAGTCCATCTTCACCACCACTGTCATCTCCACCCTCCTAGCTGCTCCCAGTTCCAGTGTCCGTGGCCACTCCCGTGGCAGGGGCAAACTCTCCTTTGGGCCAGGCACCTCACCCCCTGCACCTGTCTCCCCTGCTGCCCTCAGTGTTGAGACCAATGACCTCCTGAGGCAGATCTTTATGGGGCAGACATCGATGCTGAGTGTCCTCCATGCACACATGACTTTTTTGACAGACATGTCATCGTACATGAAGGGCATTCACTCAAACATTTCTGCCCTACAGAGATCAAATCAGGCTATGGCCTCAACACTGACGGCAGCACTGTCTCTACTCCAGCAGTACCTCCCCCCTCCTACCTCTTCCTCATCCACCGTCCCAACTACCCTCCCAGACCCAAGCACATGCAAACACACACATTCACACACTGCAACATCCACACGCAGCACACAAACACACAGACAATAGTTGCAAACCACACACACGCACACTCATGCTACAGACAGCACACTCTCACCAAAGGAAGTGACAGCATCCGACTACACATGCATCCACTGACACTCCGCATACCTCACAACCCTCTGCCTCCACAACCCCTACCCTTTCCTCTCCTGTACCCCCCTCAGACCAGACTCCCCACCTTGTTCCCATTGAATTCTTCCCTCCACAAACATACACCCCCTCCTAAGAAGAAGAAGTACCTCCAGGATGACACACCAGTAGCATCTGCAACCCCCACCTCCCAGAAAGAACAGAAGGAAACAACTCCACGCAGAAAATCCCTCCGGTCCCAATCGAAAACATCCACTCCTACACCCCATAGAGCCCCAGACAAGCCCAGTACATCTAAATTGACTTAAGCCCCCACAAGAAAGACATCTCCCCTCCCCATTTCAGACTCACCCCTCAAAAAATGTAAGATCCCTAAATTAGTTAAGGTCACCTCTTTCCCAGCTCCAACTGACCATCCCACTATACCTGCACCCCCCTCACAATCAGAGCCTACCACTGCAGTAGAGTCCCACCACCCGCCATTAGACCCTACCACTGCAGTGGACCCTGACACCTCTCCTGATCCCATCCCTCCCAAAACACAACCCAGTCCCCAATAGTTTGTCCCCTTTGGTGCCTGGCATGCCCCCAAGATGCCCCTCCTAGGGTAGGTGTCCCTTTACAGGAATTGTGCAGGCGAGACTAGATGGGCATGATGTTCCAAGCTCATCTGGACAATGAACATTGATGGACTGGCCAATGGCCTTATGCTACTAATAGATTTTTTTATTGAAGGCTGAATAAAGATTATTTTATTTTTATTTACACATTTTTGTGTCCAGAGTTAACTGTATAACATGTGGAATTGGTTGTTTATATGTACAATGATGTTAGTGTGGCATGGATTGCATATGTTACATGGAGTTTGGGCACTTTGACAGAATGTATTTTAAAATGTTGGGTCTGCATTTCATGGGTGTGATAGCCAACTTAAGTTTTGGATCAGAGTGTGACATGAAGTTACAAATCTTCTCATGTTTTAAGCACACTTACACAAAGGTCATGCTTTCACTTGTCAACATATTGCAAGTGTCTCAATGTGCAACAGTGTAGGCAAAGCATGCTGAATATGTATGTGATGTGCATATAGGCACCTGTCTCATCGATTCAGCTGGATACATATGGCTGTTGACTGAATGGCTGTGACTTAGCACACACCCATGTTTCACTAGAATTGTATTTGACTTTCAAGCAGTGAACCAATGTCTGTGTCTTCTGCAGATCTTGTAGAATAGTGGCAAGGTCAACCTTGCTTCATGTGTGTCATATGTATTTTGAGAATGACTGACAAGGATGTTGATATGAGCTACATTGATGCTGTTCCTATTTGACACCAAGCTGTATTAAGAGTGCTGTGATGTCAGTTGACTTGGCAGGTGGTACATGTGGTGAGGCAAGTGTACTGTGAGTGCACAGAAAGGATGTGTGTCTGTCTACTGTGCAGATGCTCCCAGATTCTGACTCTCCACCATGTTCTTAGTTGCCACACATGTGAGAATGTGTTGATGAAAATAGGCATTTTGACTGCAGATGTATAGTCATGTTGCGTGTGCTGAGCTTGCTTGCACAAGAGTTAAGGTGAGAGTGACTAGTGTTTAAGGTATTGGTGTGAGTGGAGATACATACGTCATGGTGGCAGGACAAATTTAGTAGTTGTCAGAGGGGGTGAGGTATGATTTGGATGCATAGGCAGATCTTGTGTAGGGGACATGAGGTATCCACATTCACCATATATGAGTGTTTACAGATACAATTATGTGATTCCAAGTAGGCAACAGTTTGAATCTTGTGCAAGGGATGAGATGAATGGGTAGATGAGATAGGTGTTGAAGCACTTACACAAGATTGTATTTGGGCAGGTGGTGATCTGTAGTCTGTGTGTCTATAGTGAGGGATAACTGTGACCAGGCATCGTCAAATGAGTGATGATATTTGTTGATGTGCAATAGTCAATGGTGTTATTGGGCATGTGAGTAACATGTGGATGTGACACTGCCACAGTAAGACAACGTTCAACTTGTCCTTTGTGACAAAGGGTTTATGTGTATGTGAAGGGTATATGCCAGTTGTGTACTGTAGTCTGCAGAAAGGTGAAAAGTGTAGTGTCACATAGTTGATGCATGTTGTTCTGGCATCTGTGTATGCATGTGTTGTAGAAATGACAATCTGTGTAACTTAAGCAGAGTAGGGTGTGTGTGATGATATATGACTTACTGGGGACATATCCATTGAGCAATGTAAGTGTCTTGTTGTCAGAAGTGGTGATGTATTAAGTTTGCATGTCAGAGTGGGCAGTGAGGCTGCACGTTGTGATATGAGTACATTCCTAATACATTGGAGAGGGTGCTTCTAGTGATGAGCTGGTGATGTTTACATGTAAAGTTTGTCGTCTGCTGAGGATGTGATGACTACAGTACATAGTGTGCATGTCATGCATGTGCAGGTTGTGTACATAGTGATGATGAGTGGTTCTGTGCATATATGTGTTTTTGTAAGTAGGGGAGCACATGGGTGAGTTTGTGACAATTGTGTTTGAACAGTTGGAGTACAAGGATGTAGCTTGCGGATCAAACATGTTTTTCCAACTAGCTGCAGCATATGTGGCTTATGACATGCTTGTGTGTTTGCTAGTGTTTAAAGTTGAGCATGTACTTTGTGGTGGATGTGAGAGGCGTCATACCTGCACAATTATCTTTCATGCAGACCATGAGGTAATGTTGATGTGTACATATTGTTAGATTTTGTGTATGTTTGTAGTCAAACACAGTTGTCAAAGTGAATATGTAGATGTGGAATGTGTTGTCTGCAGCTTGATTTCTGCCAATGGATTTTCATTTCTGATTGTGTGAATGTCCGCTTTGAGTACACTGTCATATGCAAAACCTATTGGCATCAATGGAAAAGTTTCCTCAACCTAGCCTTGCCTTGTGTGAGTTGTGTGTTGGCATATGTGGCATTTCCCCCATTGTAGGTATCTGTACTCCTTAATTGGTCATTATTGACCTTTGAAAGTGGCCAGGGATGGATGTGGTGATTGCTACATTTGCAATGTCATGAAGCATGAACAATGAATGGCAATCCATTCCTTAGAGGGGTACAGCTCCATCAATGTCCAAGTAATGAATGTGTGTTATTGTTCTACCTGGGGTAAGAGTAGCCGGGGTACGCATGCCCAGACTTACCAGTACACTACAAACGCATGGTTATTGCTGGCATTCTGATTTTGAATGTCTGAGGTATGGTGACACCAAGAGAGATGGTCATTGTGATGATGTCTGTGGTTGTGCTGAGGAAAACACATTGCACTGTGAACAATTACACATTTGACACTGGAACAGTACACCCATTTCCATTATTTTTATCATTCTCACAACTTTTGTTACCTCTGATCTGGTTTAGCAAGGGTCACCTTTAGGACTCCTAACTTCTCTGAATACCGAAATGAGTAAGTTCATTCTGTGAATACCAAAATGAGTAAGTGTATTCTGTGAATACCTAAAAAGTACTAACTTTACGTTTACGTTTACGTTTTTGACGTAAGTTAGTTCTGTGAATCAGGCCCGATATTGCTGTGTACATTTGCCACCCCCACATTGACTCAACATTGCTGTGTGTATTTGCCACCCCCCATATTGACTGTACATTGCTGTGGGTATTTGCCACCCCCCATATTGACTGTACTTTGCTGTGGGTATTTGCAACCCCCCTATTGACTCAACATTGCGGTGGGTATTTTCCACCCCCCCATATTGACTCTATGATGCTGTGGGTATTTGCCACCCCCCATATTGACTCAACATTGCTGTGGGTATTTGCCACCCCCCTATTGACTCAACATTGCTGTGGGCATTTGCCATCCCCCACATTGACTCAACATTGCTGTGGGTATTTACCACCCCCCATATTGACTCAACATTGCTGTGGGTATTTGCCACCCCTAATATTGACTCAACATTGCTGTGGGTATTTGCCACCCCCCCATATTGACTCAACATTGATGAGGGCATTTGACCAACCCACATTTGCCCCCCCAACCACCAATTTGACACCACAATGCAAGAAATATCCCCGCTCCCTTTTTGGCTGTATTTGCGACCCTGCTTTCTGTTGTATTGTCTTTCTTGTGGTTTTTACATTAATCTGTATGGGTAGGTGTCGGACATACCATCTGCGACGAAAGAGTTGGTTACGGTTGGAATAGTGCTCGAAGAGGTAGAGTATGGGGATGGCGTGCACGATCGGATATATGGCTGCACCGTCTCGTTCACAGGAACCGTGTTGTGTCATGAATCATGGCTGAAATACTCCCCTTCCGGCTCCTCTGACATGTTGGTTGTAGCGACGGATTCGGCGCATGGGAAGTACGCATCGTACTTCAGCGTTTGGAATCGGACTTAGAAATGCCTCCGGACGACACCTTTCTGCGTTTCCGGAGGCTTAACGTTTGGACAATGAGGACAGAATCGGAGTGACCATGTCGTTCGGTGAGTAAAGGGTTTTGGGCATCGTACTGCATTGTTTGGTTTGACCGGCTCCCAATACGGGTCGGTTGTACTGTTCGCCTCCGGACGCATCTGGGAGGGCCTTCCGCACGACATCGGAATCGGGCCCTCAGTGTGCTAAGCTGTGTCGAAATTAACTAATGTACCCCATGGTCTGTAAGAATGGAGTAAAACATTGAGTCTCATATGTACTAACAGTTTGTACCTTTGTACCAAGTTTGTGTTAATTTTGAAATATAATCCCAGTGCAAAGCCTTGTGGTGGATTTATTTTCCAATGCAAATCGCAATTTATGTTGTATACTTGATGAAAGATGTGCTAGTTTGTGCTACTTTACGTCAAGAGGGCTTTCTATTCTTGTTATACGGGTATTCACATAGAACTATTTATAGGTCTCAGTAGAAATCCTTATATACTAACTGTACACACATGGGTTTGTACAAAAATGTTACGCCTCTTCGAGGCTAGTGTAAAAAGGGCACATATTTTGATTTCTCCATACTTTTCCAAGTTTCCATGTGTGCTGCATTACACCATACATATATAATGTGGCAAAAGTAATACAACATAGGACCTCATTACGATGGCAGTGGGACTGACACCATCAGGCCATCGGTGGTGGTCCCACAGCCATTAGATGGTGGAGGTCTGTCTGCCACATTACAATCGCGGGTGGATTGTGGGCGGTTGGAGAGACCGATCGCCATGGATCTGACGGGCTCAAGGACCCCGTTGGACCGTTGGAGGGACTGCAATCTCTACAATTGTGGCTCAGGCACTGCTGTAGGGATTACATAGTCTCTTTCTGCCGGCCTTTTCATGGCGGTTAACCTGCTATAAAAAGGCAGGCGGAAAGTGACTTGAGGGCCCATAGCAGGGCCTCCTTCTCCCTGGTCCGCCGCTATGGTGCCCCCCTACATATCCCTGCACCATGTGGCAGGCACTGCATGGTGCCTGCCACATAGTGCAGGGAAATGCAAAATGTGTTTATTTTGTACTGCGGTGTGTGCTGCAGCCTGCAGCACATGCCGCAATACAAAATACACAGTGCAATGCCTTGAAAGCTGTTGCATCCTAATACCGATGGCTGGGCCGCTGACAGCTAGTTGGGTGGTCCCGTTCCGGACAGGGTGGCGGTCAGACAAAAGTCAGACCGCCATTATAATCAGGCCCATAGTTCTTGTACTAGTGGATGTGGTGTTTTTTTCTTGCTGACTTTATGCCCATATTGCACTAAAACATCGTACATTTCCCTCTTAATATATAGTAACACAATTTCATAGTTAGACACGGACATGACAACATCATTTTTTATTTTTATATGAATTAAGGTTGTTTTAAAAAGACCCCGATTTTGAATTTTCTTGTAATTTTTCTTTTCTGACAATTAAACTAAAAATAACTGAAAAACATGGTGTGCAAATGTGAGAGAAAAATCCCTTTTTGCAAGTGGACAGGTGAGCTACTACCTGGTTCTTCTGAGTTGTGGCACTCTGCTCACTCACAGACATAGCCTTCAGGAGGGCCTCTGATTTCCTCCTAATCAGACTTAGCCCTTTCTACAGGGTCAGCCCCAAACATTTTGCATTCACTTCTCCCATTTTTGCTGAATTCCTTTTTGTTGGCGTCAGGACTCTACACACTTTACCACTGCTGGCCCGTGCTAAAGTCCTTGTGCTCTCTTCTTAAGACATGTTAGTTTGATTTATATGCAATTGGCATATTTAATCTACTTGTAAGTCCCTAGTAAAGTGGCACTACCTGTGTCCAGGGCCTGTAAATTAAATGCTGCTAGTGGGCTTGCAGCACTGATTTTGCCACCAACTTAAGTAGCACTTTAAACATGTCTAGCACTTACCATTTCAGCCTGGTTGTGTGCAGTTTCAAACTGCCATTTTGACCTGGCAAAATAAATCTTTTGCTAGGTCCAAATCTTCCTTTTTAATACTTGTAATTCACCCCTAGGGTAGGCTTTGTACAGTCTAGAGGGCAGGGTGCAGTGTACTTAAAAAGTGGGACATGTACTTTTTAGCTCTACATGTCTTGGTAGTGCAAAACTCTTAAATTAGTTTTTCACTACTGCAAAGCTGACCTCTCCCATAGGATAACATTGGAAATACCTTAGTACATTTTATAAGTGTGATTTACAAATAGGAAAAGGTAACCAGTTTATGTTTGGTGGTTCTGGAATCACAATTTAAAATTCTGACCTAGACTGATGTTGGATTCTAAATTGGAATTCTGAAAATGCCACTTTTAGAAAGAAGATATTTTCTTGCCTTGGCCATTTAGTGCCTGCTGCCTGTCACATGACTGGGTGTAGCTGACAGGTTGGCTTTGTCTATTCTTCCTAGATAGCCACACTCAATGGGGGGCTTAGATGTGACTGGATGGGCCATCACTGGCAGGATGGGAGGGAGGAACTGAGACAGCCCCATTTACAATTGAAAAGGTTGTGTATTGTCTCCATACAAAGGGCTGCATACCCTTGCAGATAGTCTGGAGCCATGGCCAGGAAGGCAGGGCACATGTGCACTTCAAAGGCATGTCTCTAGAAGCTTCTCCCAACTTTAAAGGTACAACTGTGTATCGATACTGGACCTCAGACACCATCACTTCAGTACACTTCTGGACCTGTGGCTACTCTGCTAGGTAGAATAACTGCTGTGCTGCTGAAAGTACTGCCACACTACTGCTCTGAAGGAATTGTTGCCCTGCTTTGCTAACCTGCTGCCCTATTTCCTGGGGAGGAAGTACTGAATCTGCAACTTCATATGGAACCCAGGGCTCTCAGAGTGACCCCAAGGACTAGTCTGCTGGCCTCCTGATCTGAGCCTCATTAACATAAACATAAAAGACTTCCCAACATCCTGTAGCAGCCCCTGGACCCACCTGCAGTGAGTTCCTGCCCACCAAGTGGTGTCCTTCAGGTCCTGGACATTTGGTGTGGCTCAGTGAGCTGAAATCAAGCTTTTGGGCTCTTTGGGCCCTTTCGCACTAAGACCTCACCACTCACACCGCGATTCAGCGCAAAGCTCTGTCAGCTGGACTCTTCATGCACCAGCATTCATTGCTTGCAGGGATCACCTATGCCAGCTGGCTCTTTGCACTACACCGACACTCTCTCTACTTCTCGCGGCCCTCTTCAATGTGAACGGGACTGTTGGCTTGGACTTGAGAAGGTAAACCTTAGTGAGCTTAACTGGGTGACTATATCCGACCTGCGCTCCATGGTGGTTGGTCTAAAAGTGTGACTTTGACACGGGTCAAATATATCCCAAGTTGGCGCTTTGTGCTTCTTGACGCTATTTTCGGTAAATTGTTTCAAAATTCATATTTCCGGTTCTATTTATTGGATTTGTGCCATTGTGGTCTTGTTTTATTCATTGAATTCAGCTCTATTTTCTAACATGGTGTGCGATCTTTTTTTTGTGGTGGCTTCACTTTATTTCTGTCTTAAGTGTTGCACAAATACTGTATACATTGCTTTTAAGTTAAGCTTGACTGCTCTGTGCCAAGCTACCAGTGGGTTGAGCGCAGGTTATTTTGGGGTCTGCTTGTGCCTTACTCTGACAAGGATTGTGGTTGCTGGTTGACCAGGGCTCACACCCCAGTCAACCTGTAGCCCAGTTTTCACACTCCCCCACATCTTCAGGTTCACAATGGTTTCTTCCTGATGCCATTTTAGCAATTATGTTTGGTCTAATCCCTCAAAAAAGAAGCCTAAAAAAATTGTCAGAATTCACATGGTGTGAGCCAAGTGATATTCAAACCCCTAATGCAGGAAATGGGGGTGGAACTATCTCAAATTGCAAAAATACAGTGGCAGCAACCATAAAAAACACAGAAATGGTAATAACACCTACAAAATATTTTCCTTAATAGAGCATGTCAGGAAACCTCTAGTATCAAACTCCTTCATAGTAAACTTAACTTTATTTAAAACTTCCGGGTTCCCATGGTACTTGTGTTAAAAAAAAACATTCATACTAAACTTTACTTACGTTAAAACTTCCTGATCCCACTGTACTTTTTTGTAGGGGTGGGCAGAGCTCGATGACAGAATTCTGCTGAGTTACATAAAACTCCTTGAGATTCTGTGGACTTTCACCAACAGACAGAAAATATGTACATCGTGCTGCTCATGCTGCAATTTAGCGGTAGTAGCGTGAACAGTGTTGAAAAATCTGCGCAGATGGCACCATGTGGTGAGCAAGAGCACACGGCCATTCGAGTTCAGTTAGCTGCAGCTCAGGTAGAAAGGTCACTTAAGCAGCAGCAAATCTACATGAGAAGCAGCCCTCTGACCACGACCACTGTGAACCGCTCGTGACCTCCCATGTTAAAAAATCATGCTAGGGGATGCCAAATTACACCCACATTTCTGGAGCCTCACAGGAAAACAAATCAGCCACAGGGCAAATGGCATACTTTGGCCGGAACGTCCGCATTACAAGATCAGCGAAATTCTGCCTATTGTGAGGATAGAATGAAACATTCCCAGTACTTGTTTGCATACTACAGGACCCGGAGTAGGAATTGAAGGCCTAGTGAGAGTAACACAGCACTCTGTTATTGTGTCCACAAGTAACATGGTATCAATAGGACATTAAAAAAAATTTAGGCAGCCATCTTATAGGCTAAACAAAGTACACTACTCAAAAATAGGCCTGCAAACTTCATAAATAAGCACACAGAAATTTCCTGAACACAATGTACACATTGCTATTTTAGAGACAAAGATTGCTGTCCACAGAATTTATCTGTATCATAGCTTCAGCCAACAAACTCAAGAGCAGCAACCACCTACCAATCTATTCACAGGCCATACACCTGCTGGAATATTGTAGGGCAATGTTACTATTCTATCATCTACATTTACAGCAGCACCTACCACTAAACCTGAAAGGGAATCTTTAGTCTGAATTCTGTTTAACTTTTTAAGCTGGTCCCAAAAAAATCAATGAAATGTAACTTATACCTTGTACAATTAGGTGCTCCACAGCAGCTAACCTGGCAGTGCTCTATAGCCACAACTGGCATACAGAGGCCCCTGTGGGCAATGTACCCCAATCAGAGATGCAAAGAAAATATAAATATCAGGGAGCAGAAGAAGGAGTTGAAACTTCAGCATCTGAAGTACTGTTGCAGGAAGAAGAGTAAGAGAATGAAAACATTCCGTTTTTTTAAACATTCTGTTATTTTATGCATATTTGTTTAACACATGACTCACCCGGGGTGGTATCCTGGCACTTTAACAATGGCACTGCACACTATATATGCAGGTCATGACATCTGGTGAGACTAGCAAAAAGCTTTTTCAAAAGCGATTGAGAATATTTAAAACACCCTCACAAACATTTGTACTAAAAACATACAAAGTACAAAAATGCTTCAATATAAAAACATTTGAACAAGAAAAATAATTAATAGGTTAAAAACATAATAGTTCTTCATTGTTCAAGAAATACATTTAAAAAAGTAAAAAGTAATTTCAAACCAAAATAAACTTTTTAAAAAAATGATAAAAAAAATTAAATAACAACCTTAAAAAAATAATATCTGAATTTGGCTAGTAGCAAAGCCCTGCATCCAAACTCCTGTGCTCACAGTTTAAGTTTGTGTGTGGGGGAGTGAGGTTTGATGCTGCGAGAGGTTTTAGCATAGCACCTGGCCAGAGGCTAGGCCTCACACCCAATCCCAAATGTGCATGGCTGTACGTCTTCTGCAGTGGGAATAGCTGCCTGCAGAAGGTTTTACAGATTCTAAATTGAGAATATGATTTAAAAAAAACTGATATTCACTGGAAGTACTAAAGGTTAAATTGACTCTAAAGCTGGTATGATGAAAAGAGCCTGATATATGTTCAGAAAACACAGAAGATCATGAAAAAACAAAATTAAACTAGTGTCATAGAAAGTGACAGGATGAGACAAAAACTTAAGTTAAAAATCCAATAACTACTGAAATTTACCTGTTATAGTTAGTCAACTAACTATAACGTGTGGCCTGGTATGCATGTTTATGACTTTATATATTACATCACTCATGAAATGTTAAACTACATTATTGATGACATCACTGGTGACATCTCAAATAACATTGTTGATGAAATCACATTACTGATGACATCAGCCAATGACTGTGTCAGTGTACTAAAGCTTTGTAGTCTAGAGGTAATTCATCAAGATGCAACTGTGCCTAATTTTCTATAACCAATCTCGTGATAATGACCCATTTCTCTACATATATATAAAGCATACTCCAGTAGTTCCATATATCTGGGTAAACAGTATTTCAAATTGAAAATTTCAGTTTAATACAATTTATAATATCCATTATTAAGTTCACTACATCCCCCTCCCAATACTATCTTTAACTCCAGCTGAATTTTTGTGTCTCATTCAATCCACATATTCATGTGAAGCAGAGACTTTAGACTATGGGCCTCATTACGAGTTTGGCAGTCCTCCTCTTGGCCTGCCACCACCGTGCTGACAGAAGGACCGCCAAGCCCATCGAGCGCCCGCCCGCCGGATTACAAATGTAATCCACAGTGGGCGGACGTTGATGCAGCGGTCTCAAGGCGTCAGCTGAATAAGGCTCATAGGTGAGCCTTTATTGCAGATGCTGCTGTGACAGCTCCTGCAGCACGTTCCTGCACCACCATACTCAGAAAATTGTGGGCAAACCCACAGTGTGGCAGTGGTCAGACCGCCACCACGCGTATGGCAGTCCTGAGGACAACTGTACTCGTAATAAGGCCCTATATGTCTGCCTTCATAGGCATCAAATTAATACTACAATCATGGTATGCCTTTAAAGAAAAGGTGCTCCAATCAATTATTTCAGTGCTCATGAAATTCTTAATATTATAACAAGTGCGCAAAATGTCACCAAACAAGCACTTTCTTCAATTCAAGATTAGTGATTTTCATTCATTCAGTGTTTGGAATCCTGGACTACCAGGGCAGATATAGAAAGACTATATCTATTGTGTTGCACCACTGTGCCCATTGTATTCTTTCTATGGTGGTTCAGCTATGGACTGCAATTCTCAGACGCATTCAAACTCCCCTGGTACCGCTCCCCTATCTCACACAATCCCAGATCACTGACATAATATTGACGCATACAATATCCAAATGCAAAAATATTGGAAAAAAAATCTCAATTACAAAAATATCAACTTCCCATACTTAACTAATAAAATTATTGTTTTTTACTTACTTCAATAACACAAATATCAGAAACAAAAATATCATCCCCCTTAAATTAACATATGATACACAAAAAATGTTGATTCATACAATATCAACTACAATAATAATGCCCTAAAAAATAAATTATCATTAATACATTTAAAAAAAATGTAAAACAATTATTTGAAAAAATAAACCTAAAACATTTTAAACAAATGTTTAAATTAAATATAGGAATATTACATCGTCAAAATATTTAACATTCACCACAATAAATGATATAACTAAAATCATTGCAATTCAACCCCCCAAAAAATTTACATTAACTACAAAAATGTATACAGCAACCTAAATATTATAAAAAGTACATTTAAATAAACTTATATTTGAAACTATCAAACTATACATCATTATAAATAAAACCTAAACTAGAATTTGCAATAGGAAATAACTGATAAAAAAATCTAACTAAAACTAAACCAACCAATAAAATCAAAGTATAAACAACTAAGGGCAGGCAGAGAACTCCACTCCGCCAGCGGAGTGTGCGGAGATTTGCCCACTCCGTGCTCCGCTGAGAACGTGGAGTATAGGGCAAAACTCTGACTCTGCAGCGGAGCGGAGTTAGCCAGCCCCCCTGCTAAATAGGCTCCCCGCCTCCACCCTCCTAATAAAAAATATTTAACAATTAATTTAAAAAGAAATAAACACACTTACCTGTACCGCAGCGTTCCCGGGATGCCCTCCTTCTCCCCACTGCCTCTCTCCTGCAAGACCCCTATGTCCCATCTACATCTTGCAAGAACTGCACATGCCCATGCACATTTCTTACAAGACGAAATGCGCATGCGTGCCCACATGCGCAGTTCTTGCAAGATGTACGTCCGACGTAGGGGGCTTGCAGGAGAGAGACGGCGAGGAGGGCAGCCCGGGGACGCCGCAGTACAGTTAAGTGTGTTTATTTCTTTTTAAATTAATTGTTAAATATTTTTTATTAGGGGGGGTGGAGGCGGATGGCGGAGCGGAGCGGAGTTCCATGGAGTTTTTTCCCAACTCCGTGGACCTCCACGTAGTGGCACTACGCCAGCTCCGCCCGGGGTTATAAACAACTTTAACCAATAAAATCAGACAAATAATTAAATCAACAATATAAAAGGCCCACTAATTTAAACAACTGAGGGGCCGATTACGATGTCGGGCGGAAAGCCTCCTCCCGACAGTCGGAATCTCCTCGACTGTGTCAGAACCCTTCCGACCGACTCGGTCGGTTTACAATCCGCCCGACCGATTACGATGTTTGCGGTCGGATTGTAAACCGCGTGGTCATTCCGAATCGGTTCCGTCTGGTTCTAGGAGAATATGTGTTGGACGGAACTGCATCGTACACCTCTATGGACAGCGTTTCTGACCTCGCGATTACAATGCCCATTTCCAACAGCCATTCCGAGTTGGCCTGTCTGACACAGAAAGGCTGTCGGAAGGTGACTTTGGGGGACCCTAGCAGGACCCCCTTCATCTTGAGGCCTCCAGTTGGGTGGTGAGGGGGTACCTAAGGGACACCCCTGTAAAACCCTGCACTGTGTGGCAGACACCATGGGGTGCCTGCGACAGGGTGCAGGGAATTACACACACAACCCATTTCCCCAATAGGAGCCTGTATTGTCTTGCGGAACACAAGCTCCCATAGGAAACAATAAGACTCTGCCCGAACAGTGTTTGGTTGCATCGTAATCGGTCGGGTGGAACCACCGAGCGCAAGTCAGTCGGTCCCGATTCTGAGACCGTGTCGGTCAGAAAGTTTCCGCACGACATCGTAATCGACCCCTTAATACTTCAAAAACTACAAACGCTGCACGACAAGGAAACTCTGCTGCATTCTCTGACCAGACCATTAAAGAAAAAAAGAAATACATCTCAACAACTATCTAACCAAGAGGGTCATTACGATGACCGGCGGAAAAAAATCCAACCGCCATGGTAGCGGAAAATCAACGTCTGCAGGTACCGCGGAAACACCTCCGACCCTATTAGGATCAACCGCCAAAATATTCCAACCACGGCGGTAGGAGGCATCGAAACACCGCCCGTAGATGGCGGAGAAGGGGAAAATCCAACCGCAACGGTCGGTTTCACAGCGTAAACACACAAAACCGCCGCCAGGCACGCGGAGTGACCGCCAATGATATTATGATATCCCCGATGTCACAGCGGTGCGGTCCACTGTATCTGACCGCCGCGGTCGCTAACAGTAATGAATGTGAGATACGGCGGAAGGCCTGCAGCAGAGCCTTCGCTGCGGATGCTCCGTCAACAAAATGGCGGCCAAGGAAAGAAACACACAACAAGGCCACCAAATGCACACAGGCAACTAGCCCTGCCCCCAAAATAACCTGAAAATCCCAATTACACACCCCCATGGCAAATTCAAACACACAAATCACAGGAAAACCCACACAGCACACCTGACAGCATTACACCATATTGACACACCCACATAGCTGAGCATAAAACCAGCCCCTTCCCTGACCACAATCCTTTGCAAAATGACTCAGCAGAAGGAAACAACACCAGAGCACTAAGGAGAGCCAAACCTGCACACATCACACCACCACCACAACACACACACACACCACCAACACCACCCACACCACCCTCACAACTGCACCCCAAAACATCAGCACAGCACACACCATGGCACCACAGAAAATGCCAAAATTCACAGACACTGAGTTGACAGTAATGGTAGATGAGATAATTAGAGTAGAACCACAACTCTTTGGTAGCATGGTCCAACAGACACCATTAGCCACAAGAACAAACATGTGGGTAAGGATAGTGGACAAGGTCAATGCAGTAAGGAACGTGCCCCGCAACAAGCATGAAATCCAGAGGCGGTGGCATGACCTGAAGAGTGTTGTCAAGAAGAAGAGGGCCAAGAACCGTGAGCTGGCTGATGCGACTGGTGGAGGCCCTCCCATTCCACCAAAACCATTCTCTGCGTGGGAGGAGAAGGTGCTTGCCATACTGCATCCAGAGAGTCTTGAAGGAATACCCGGGGGAGTGGAGGCTGGTAAGTACCAACTAATGTATACCATGAAACTGCCATGTACTGTCTTGCACAACTACAAAGCTACATCTCTGAGGCACAAGTACATTCATCTGCACCCCAATACCAAACACAGGTCTCACTGATTTAACATTCACCCCATCTGAATCATCACAAAGGTACACAACATCAACTGTGTTGGATGTGTCCAGGCAAGCAGCACTACAACTCCCACCAGCCACCCCTGTCCCTCCTCTCAGAAGGAGGAGCACTCCCCCCACCCAGAAGCATGTGTCAGCCATTGTGTGCTTCACCCTCACCTAACAGGTAGGTAGCCATATTTCCAGGGAGGTGTGTTTGGAATAGGGAGGCCTGCACTACAACTCCCACCAGGCACACCCTGCCCCATCCCTCAGCAGGATGGAGGACTCCCTCCCACTCAGAACCATGTGGCAGCCACTGTGTGCTACACCCTCACCTAACAGGTAGGTAGCCATCTTTCCAGGGAGGTGTGTTTGGAATGGGGAGGACTGCACTACAACTCCCACCAGGCCCCCTTGTCCCACAGCTGAGCTGGATGGACCACTCCCCCCACCCAGAACCATGTGGCAGCCATTGTGTGCTACACCCTCACATAACAGGTAGGTAGCCATCTTTCCAGGGAGGTGTGTTTGGAATAGGTATGCCTGCACTACAACTCCCACCAGGCACACCCTGCCCCATCCCTCAGCAGGATGGAGCACTCCCTCCCACCCAGAAGCATGTGGTAGACATTGTATCAACACAAACAAACTGACATGTAGGTATCCATCTTCCCAGGGAGGGCTGTTTGGGGGTGGGAGGCCTGCACCACAACGCCCACCAGCCACCCCTGTCCCACAGCTGAGCTGGATGGACCACTCTCCCCACCCAGAACCATGTGGCAGCCATTGTGTGCTACACCCTCACCTAACAGGTAGGTAGCCATCTTTCCAGGGAGGTGTGTTTGGAATAGGGAGGCCTGTACTACAACTCCCACCAGGCACACCCTGCCCCATCCCTCAGCAGGATGGAGCACTCCCTCCCACCCAGAAGCATGTGGTAGACATTGTATCACCACAAACAAACTGACAGGTAGGTATCCATCTTCCCAGGGAGGGCTGTTTGGGGGTGGGAGGCCTGCACCACTACTCCCACCAGCCACCCCTGTCCCACAGCTGAGCTGGATGGACCACTCCCCACACCCAGAACCATGTGGCAGCCATTGTGTGCTACACCCTCACCTAACAGATAGGTAGCCATCTTTCCAGGGAGGTGTGTTTGGAATAGGGATGCCTGCACTACAACTCCCACCAGGCACAACCTGCCCCATCATTCAGCAGGATGGAGCACTCCCTCCCACCCAGAAGCATGTGGTAGACATTGCATCACTACAAACAAACTGACAGGTAGGTATCCATCTTCCCAGGGAGGGCTGTTTGGGTTGGGAGGCCTGCACCACAACTCCCACCAGCCACCCCTTTCCCACAGCTGAGCTGGATGGACCACTCCCCACACCCAGAACCATGTGGCAGCCATTGTGTGCTACACCCTCACCTAACAGGTAGGTAGCCATCTTTCCAGGGAGGTGTGTTTGGAATAGGGAGGCCTGCACCACAACTCCCACCAGCCACACCTGTCCCACAGCTGAGCTGGATGTACCACTCCCCCCTCCCAGAACCATGTGGCAGCCACTGTGTGCTACACCCTCACCTAACAGGTAGGTAGCCATCTTTCCAGGGAGGTGTGTTCGGAATAGGAGGCCTGCACCACAACTCCCACCAGCCACCCCTGTCCCACAGCTGAGCTGGATGGACCACTCCCCACACCCAGAACCATGTGGCAGCCATTGTGTGCTACACCCTCACCTAACAGGTAGGTAGCCATCTTTCCAGGGAGGTGTGTTTGGAATAGGGAGGCCTGCACTACAACTCCCCACCCAGAAGCATGTGTCAGAAAGTCCACCTAAAAAGGACAACTGGACAGGTAATCAGACAGTGCATGCACCCCACCATTCCTCAACATAAGCATTGAGCTAATGACAACACAAGGGCCTCACATCACAACAAAATACACCCCAATAAAATAGCAATTGATAGAATGCAGACAGCTAAGCGTATGTAACTGTGACAGAAACAGAACTGTGACTCAAATAAACCCATGTGTTAGCAAATCAGGGACCACATATGCACTGCACCGAATGCTATCTGTAAATACCATGGGTGCTGAGCATGAAGGGCCATGGTAACAATAAACAGGCATGGTCTGTTGAACAATGAAATCCAAGCACAGAACATTACAAAGGTATGCATGAGATAACAATGGTACAATGGCTAGTACATGTGCATATGTAACATCTGCCAGGAAGAGTAATCAGCAAAGATGCATCACATCAAGTTGGATAGCAGCCAGTTGTCAGATGACAACCTTTCAGTTTACGTGGGGCATGGTATCCAATGACTTGTCACACCGTGGAAAAATATGTATGTACCTCCACATCATGTCATGACGCACATCACTGTGCAGACATACAATTAATGAAATACTTAACTGTGTGTTGCATAACATGTAAATAAGAGACATCAAACACTGCAAGCCTGATGAGTGTAAGTCAATGACTATATACCCTCTGTCCCACAGGTGACCAACAACTGACTGCAAAGGATGACAACCTCAACCTGCAGAGCCAGTCTCCTCCCCCGGAACATGGACACTCTGATGCGGAGTTCCTGGATTCTTTGGATGAGGAGCTCCAAGCCGGCCCATCTGGCGTGCCAGGGCGCAACAGGTCACATGACCCCACTGCCCCCCACCCTCAGCAACAACATCAACGCTGACCCCGGCTGCAACGACCTGTGCACCACCACCACCACTACCACTGCTGCCTGCAACACTCGCCCTGCCCCAGAGGATGCCCAGCCCACACCAACTACTGCAGAGGGCAGGGAGAGTAGGCGTGTGCCTAGAGTGGTGAGTCAACAGGTCAGTGATAGCAGGGCAGGTGGGAGGACAAGTGGGACTCCAACACCACAGGACACTGTGATCGAAGCCCTGGCTAACATCACCAGAGTTGTTGGTGCCTATGAACACACACAGGCACAAATGGGCCAGGTCCACGAAGATGCCCTGGAGCTCCAACGTCTGCTGAGTTCCATGGACAACCGAATGGGACAAATCGTGGACCTCATGGGCCAGTTTCTGGTGGTACATAGGGACAGGCCAGTGCCACATACCACACCTCTACCTCCCCCCGTTGCCATGCAGGATGACAGTTCATCATCCACCCCTGTGGGCACCGAGAGGGGTGACTCCTCAGACCCCACTGGCCCAGCAGACGATGCCCCCCTGACAAAAAAAGAAGGGGCCGTCCAAAGAAAAATTTGGGACTCACCCGTGGCAAAGCACCTGCCGAACACCAGCCAAAGAGCCAGCCATGATGGCAACACTCTACACCCTGCCATTGACTTAGTACACTGTCCGTACCCACACTGCCATGGTAATGGCATCCGTCTGTTGGACTGTGTCACCAAATCAATGTGGTGCCTACTCGATTGTCTCATCTACCATCACTGCCAACTCATTGATTCACCATTCACACTTATGTAAATATCCACTTCCCTCTCACATATACCCATTGAAAATAAACAACAATAACGCACCAATTTAGTTGTGTCTGCTCCATGTTTATCACAGTATGTGCAATGTTTACCATTGTTACAATGTAACAGGAGCATGGATTCTCTGTAGGCAAGGAGAGGCAGAAGGGACCTAGCAAAAGACAACAGAACAAAAGTCACTAGTCAGGTGGTGGCATCACAGCCATCACACAACACATCTCATCAACGTACTCCAATATGCACACATTACAATGTGCAACAGTACCAACATAGACATCCTGTAGCTGTGCCAAACTACCCTGTACCCAACACATAGGCAGCCAGCACTGAGTCAACAACAGGATGCAGTAACAAAGATCACATAGACCTTTACACAAACAACTACATCAACAGACAATGGACCAGTTGTACATTGTCACTCACCTTCAAGTGAAGTAGCGGTTGATGAGCTGCTGACGCTGGTCGACACCTTCCTCCTCTCCACTATCCTCATCACTGGACATTTGTGGGATCGCAGGTGGGGGCCTCGGCTGGTCATCATCGTCCTGGATCAGGGGGATTTGTTTCCGTAAGGCCAGGTTGTGCATCATGCAGCATGCTACCACTATCTGACACACCTTTTTGGGTGAGTACATGAGTGCCCCTCCGGTCCTGTCCAGGCAGCGAAATCTCGATTTTAGGAGACCAAAGGTTCGCTCCACCACCCGACGTGTTCTCCCATGGGCATTGTTGTAGCGGACATCAGACGGTGTCCTAGGATTGCATAGTGGGCTCAGCAACCAAGGTCTGTTGGGATATGCAGAGTCACCTAGGTGTGAAAAACACATACAGATTAAGTGATACAACTGTGGCAGAGGACAGCATGGCACACACAGCACAGAACTTGACTCTGCCCACTCACCCACAATCCATGTCCGCTCCGGAAGTATATTGGCCATCAGCTGGGGCACAATGCTGTTGCGCATGATGTAGGAATCATGTGCAGAGCTGGGAAACTTGGCACAGACATGCGATATGATCATATCGGCCTGGCACACCACCTGCACATTGATGGAATGTGAATGTTTACGATTCCTATATATGTGTTCCCGTGCCTGTGGTGGAACCAGGCCAACATGTGTGCAGTCAATAGCACCTACAACATTAGGGATGTGACCAAGTGCATAAAAATCCGCCTTCACAGCCGCCAAAGCCGCCCTCCTTGGAAAACTTATGTATCAGTCTTTGTATTGCATCATGGCCGACAGGAAAGCCCGTCGCACCATGCTGAAGGTGGGCTGAGACATCCCCCCTGCAATGCCCACCGTCTCCTGGAATGAACCACTAGCCAGGAAATGCAGTTGGGTATGTCCTGCCAGCCCGCAGGTGTGGCTCCAACATGGCACACAGGTCTTGGATGTTTGCGCGGTCCAGACGGAACCTGCGTATTACGTCATCATCCTCAATGTTAGCCAGCAGAGTGACTGGACGATACACATTAGGTCGCCTCCTAGGTGAGATGAAAGGGGACACGTCATTGCAACAGAACATGAGATGTGCACAAATTTGTAGCTTTTGATTGACACAGTGCAAACATTTACTGGCATCACAATGCAGCAGACAGTGCAAGTCAAATGTTGTGACACCTTGAGAAAACATTGTTGTACACTTGTTCAGTATTTGCACAGTGAGAACAACCAACATGGAAACTGTCTCTGTGAATGCTAATAGTCACATTTCAAACTTTTGTGTAAACAGCCCTGACAGTATATGATACAGGACATGTGTGACACAGAAACACTGCTGGCTTCCAAGTGGCTGCTGTACCTGCCACACATTATTGTGCAATCATGAGAGGGGACACATTAACGACACAATTTGACTCGTTCTGAAGGATTCATCATGGAATTTGAGCCACTTCAAATCCACACAAGATTTGAGACATTCACATACATATCCACAAGCCTGTGCTAATATCCACTGTCATCAGTAGACATGCCATACATGCTGCTAATCACAATTCAGAGTCAGTCAATGACTAATAATGAAAAGCATTTGCAGATCCTGTGTCGCCGTGGATCAAGACACAATGACACCACTGCACAATATCATCACCAAGCAAACAGATTGTCAATGTGGCACACAAAAAGTGAACAAGGTACGTGATCCAAAAGGACTGTAGACAAACGTTAATCTGCACTTTAGTTGCACTATGGCATACAGTATGAAGGTAGCACTGCCCAAACACACAACTGAAGTACAACAATTGCCATGGAGCTAATCATCCAGCTGCTTGGAGACACAACAGTGCCACAAAAACAACCTACAACACCACCAGGACAAACCCACACCAGTATACCTACAAGTCAGCGCATGAATATACTGAGTACATAACAAAAACACAACAGCCTCATACACATAACACCAGCGGATGTCATTGCACAACACAGGTACTAAAGGACAAACATCAAAAGCATCCTGAGCCACATTCCCCACAGGCTGTTAGGACCAACACAGCGGACTATCAACATCCCTCCACAGACAAAGATACTGGCTGTGCATCACTTGTTGGCCTCTGGTACCTACAAAACAACAAAAGTTAGAGTTGGATGAGTGTCACAGCCAGCCCTATCAAGGTATATCTCACCTGTCTTGGATGCCATCATTAGCTTGATTCAACAGCACCTTCAGTTCACCCACACTGTGCAGGAACAGCTTGTGCCCCAGAAAGGCTACTACGCCATAGCAGGCTTATCCACTCGTGTTGGTTTAAATTCACTGCACACATGTCCTACTTGTGCACCCTGCCAACACTGCACACAATTACTGCACATGAAAGCACACGTATTACATCAATGTGCAGCCAATTGTGGCACACCGTCTACTGTTCACAGATGCCATATCAAAGTTACCAGTCAGTGAGCACCATCACCACTGTTGGCTACAGTCCATCATCAAAGGCAACAATCTTCATGTGAACAAGGTCAATGCACCTGTCCTTGGTGAGTACCAACGTAACACACCACACACATCAAATCCACTATCAACATACTCACAACTGTGGAAATATACATGTAACAAAATCACATATGACAGGCCGAACAACATGAGCACATACCAGACACAATTACACAAGTAATGGTGATAACATTTTGCAGATATGGAGACAAAACATACCCAAAGGCATTTATACAAGTGAAAAATAATAAGGATGTACAGAATGCCAAGTGTGCCGGTGATGTAATTAACATCCTTGAGTATGTAGAGCACACACATGTCCATGTGGACTTATACTGTTGGATTTGCTACTGTGAACAATAACATTACATGAAGGCAGTAATAGGTGTTACCAAACAGACAACAGTGTGACATATGTGGTGAGTAATGAAAATAATGCTGAAATGTTTGTAAACTCATGTAATATATTGTGACATATTGTGTGAGATATGATATGTTACTATATATTGGGATCAGATATGAAATTGGGGCTAAAATGTGGTGACATATATGAATTTGGGGATCAATTTGGGGGTCAGATATGAAATTGGGGCTAAAATGTGGTGACATAAATGAAATTGGGGATCAATTTGGGGGTCAGATATGAAATTGGGGCTAAAATGTGGTGGCATATATGAAATTGGGGATCAATTTGGGGGTCAGATATGAAATTGGGGCTAAAATGTGGTGACATATATGAAATTGAGGATCAATTTGGGGGTCAGATATGAAAATGTGTGTAAATGTGGTCTCAGATATGAAATTGTGTAGAAGTAATGTGCCCCATTAGTTCTTTCAGTGTGGCATTTGGTGTTAGATTTGAAGTTAAGGCTAGGCCTGGGCATCAAATTCCGCTCCGCTCGCGGAATTTAGGCAATTTCGCATTCCGCGGAGAACGCGGAATTGCCAACAATTCCGCGACGTAGCGGAATTATTTTCTTGATCGCGCTTTAAAAATGCATTCTAGCGCACGCGATAGCGACTTACCGTGATTCCTGCATTCGCCGACGAGTTTTCCTATCCGTTCGCGTGCGCCACGAGATTTCGGTAGCCGGCCGCGCGATCCCGCGAGACTTTGCGATCGCGAACACGTCATTCGCCGCGCCATCGGACACCGCGAGAGTGTGCGATCGCGAACACGTCATTCGCCGCGCCATCGGACACCGCGAGAGTGTGCGATCGCGAACACGTCATTCGGGCGCGCCATCGGACATCCGGCGGAATGTTGTTAAAGCTCGCAATCCCGAACACACAAAATTTTCAATCTGGAGAAGAATAATATCTCGAGCAGCATAAAACCTTCTATAAAATGATGATTTGGATGAAAAAAAAACCTCAGATTGATATTTGGCTGTCCTTTTTTGTCCAATTTTTTGGGGGAGAGGGAGGAAGTGCCACAGAGTCTCCTACTTCCTGTTCCTGTCCAGCAAGCTCCTCCCAGTGCTTTGTCCATCTCCTGTTCATTTTTCACTTGGATTTGAGCTGGAAGGATCACTCTTTGTGTCTGCTGCATCATTATCATTGAATTTGAGGACTTTTGGATTTGAGATTTTACAAGTAAGTTGGTGTTGTTTGATTGGGGCATTGTAGTTGCTGCAACTACAATTTTGGTACTTTTCATCATTTTTAAAAATAAATAGTTGTGGGTAGCCATTAGGCCCAGAGCTAGTCATGGGTGGGTGCATGATGAAACATGATGAAACAACTGTTCCTTTGCTGTGTGATGTATTTATTTATTTCAAACATCATTTAGGGCACATGGATGGCATTGGATTGAATTGCAAAATGTGTATTTTTGGGTGTATTTCAGTTGTTTTGGGTGTGTGTTAAATACATGCCTTAGTTGTGTGTGGTGTGTTGCAGGCCTTGTTTAGCCCTGTGTATTTTCGTTTTTGCATTTTATTGCATTACAGGCAAAGCAGTTTGGTTTAGTATGCAGCCTTTGCCTGGCTATTATAGGCCTGTTTTCAGTACATTGTTTTCCAGGCCTCCTGCTTGTTGCTTGTGATTTGTGAGTGTCCATGTGGCTGGTAGCCATTTCTGGTGGGAGTTATAAGTGTGCTGCTTTTGCCATATAGGCCTGCATGTGTTTCCTTTGTGACCTAGGCTTCTTGTTGTGGTCCTGGCCATGAGGCTGGCGGCCATTTTGAAGCCAGGCAGTGTGCTTTTTGCCATAGGCCTGCATTGTCTGTCTTCAGTTTCTTGTTGTTGTGGGCCTGGCCATGAGGCTGGAGGCCATTTTGAAGCCAGGCAGTGTGCTTTTTGCCATAGGCCTGCATTGTCTGTCTTCAGTTTCTTGTTGTTGTGGGCCTGGCCATGTGGCTGGTGGCCATTTTGAAGCCTGGTAGTGTGCTTTTATCCATAGGCATGCAAGCTTGTGGCCTAGTCTGCCAACAGGCCTTTCATCCAGTAGGCTCAGAGGTAGTCAGGGATGCATGAAACAACTGTTTCTATGTGTTCTGTTGAATTTAAACATCATTTAGGGCATGGATGGCATTGGATTGAATTGCAAAATGTGTATTTTTGGGTGTGTGTTAAATACATGCCTTAGTTGTGTGTGGTGTGTTGCAGGCCTTGTTTAGCCCTGTGTATTTTCGTTTTTGCATTTTATTGCATTACAGGCAAAGCAGTGTGGTTTAGCATGCAACCTTTGCCTGGCTATTATAGGCCTGTTTTCAGTACATTGTTTTCCAGGCCTCCTGCTTGTTGCTTGTGATTTGTGAGTGTCCATGTGGCTGGTAGCCATTTCTGGTGGGAGTTATAAGTGTGCTGCTTTTGCCATATAGGCCTGCATGTGTTTCCTTTGTGGCCTAGGCTTCTTGTTGTGGTCCTGGCCATGAGGCTGGTGGCCATTTTGAAGCCAGGCAGTGTGCTTTTTGCCATAGGCCTGCATTGTCTGTCTTCAGTTTCTTGTTGTTGTGGGCCTGGCCATGAGGCTGGAGGCCATTTTGAAGCCAGGCAGTGTGCTTTTTGCCATAGGCCTGCATTGTCTGTCTTCAGTTTCTTGTTGTTGTGGGCCTGGCCATGTGGCTGGTGGCCATTTTGAAGCCTGGTAGTGTGCTTTTATCCATAGGCCTGCAAGCTTGTGGCCTAGTCTGCCAACAGGCCTTTCATCCAGTAGGCTCAGAGGTAGTCAGGGGTGCATGAAACAACTGTTTCTGTGTGTTCTGTTGAATTTAAACATCATTTAGGGCATGGATGGCATTGGATTGAATTGCAAAATGTGTATTTTGGGTGTATTTCAGTTTTTTTGTGTGTGTGTTAAATACATGCCTTAGTTGTGTGTGGTGTGTTGCAGGCCTTGTTTAGCCCTGTGTATTTTCGTTTTTGCATTTTATTGCATTACAGGCAAAGCAGTGTGGTTTAGCATGCAGCCTTTGCCTGGCTATTATAGGCCTGTTTTCAGTACATTGTTTTCCAGGCCTCCTGCTTGTTGCTTGTGATTTGTGAGTGTCCATGTGGCTGGTGGCCATTTCTGGTGGGAGTTATAAGTGTGCTGCTTTTGCCTTTTAGGCCTGCATGGTTTTCCTCTTGGCTTACTGCTTCCATCCATCCCCTTTGCCAGCTGCAGTTCCCTGAATGATGTGATGAGCAAATAATTTAATGCCAAACAGGGTCCACTTCCATTCCATTTGTATTTTTGTTGTTGTTCCTCTTCTTTCCTATCCTTCCTGAGAGTGTACACAGTATACCATGAAAGCCCTTGTTGACAGTCTCACAAATGGCTACACTAACTTATATATTTTATTTGTTTGTTTGTACTAGTATTAATTGAACCACAACAACAAATGCAACATTTCACTGATGTTCTTCTCCTGGCTTCTTTGCTTTTAGATGCACAAAAAGACGGAGGAGGAGGTGTCATCATCATCAC
Source organism: Calotriton arnoldi (assembly GCA_963921515.1). Taxonomy (NCBI): domain Eukaryota; kingdom Metazoa; phylum Chordata; class Amphibia; order Caudata; family Salamandridae; genus Calotriton; species Calotriton arnoldi. The sequence continues at coordinate 432,824 of CAWUFW010007215.1, forward strand.
CCGTTGTACTGCCAGACAGAAGTCCTGCTGCGCACCACGTCACGTCCACGTGTGACCACAGACATCTCTGCAACTTGTGCACCTGCGTCCTGCTGACATCTGAAGAAGATGGCCCCAAAGAAAGGTACCAGGTCCTCCAGTACCAAGAAAGTTGCCAGTGAGAAGAAGAAGGAACAGAAGAAGGAAGTGGCACTTGCCAAGACTGGTGTGCCGCCCCATGTGTTTTTTGGTAAAAAAAAACTTACGCCTGCAGCAGCGGTGTCCAGCGGAGACGAAGCTGGGAGCAGCACCTCCGCATCAGCGGGCCCACCCCACCAACCTAGGCCCAATCCATGAGTGTGGCAGACGTAGCCCGTCTACTAACGAGCAGTGATGTTGAAATGTCATTATCGCAAAGTAGTACCCAATCCACGCACTCGCAGGCGGAAACTCAGCAGATAAGTGGGCAGCCGCAACCGCAGCCCCAGCCGCAGCCCCAGCCGCAGCCCCAGCCGCAACCCCAGCCGCAACCCCAGCCGCAACCCCAGCGGCAGCCCCAGTCGCAGCCCCAGCCGCAACCCCAGCCGCAACCCCAGCCGCAACCACAGCCGCAACCACAGCCGCAACCACAGCCACAACCACAGCCCACAATAGTAGTTGTTCCACCTGAAGTAGGGGCAGTTCAGGAAATCAAGGTTTTTGCAGACGAAGTGGAGCAAGCCACTGTTTCAGAAGATCCATTGTCTTCCAGACCCCCAGCAAGGAAAAGGAGGGTTAGTCCATCAACTTCTTCTTCAAGCCCCGCTTCTGATGATCTAGATGCCACTTGGAAGCCACCAGCTCAGTCTGAGAGTGATGCACGCCACAAGACAAGGCTAGTGAAAAGGAAGGTTCTAGAAAGCCTTAGAGTTATGGAGGTAGATGTAGACGAGGGGGTGATGATGATGAAGAGCCAGTCATCATGAACATCACTCCCGGGCCAGAGGAGATGGAGACCAACATTATTAGACTATCCAAAATTGCTGCGAAGGATGTAGCACGGATACCACCAACACAGGTAACACCAACACGACCTCCAGCTTCCATATTTGTCTTTGCAAAGACCCGGCAGGGACCTACATCCAGCTCAACCACCACCTCAGTACGTGGTGGTAATGTAAGTGCACAGAGTCAAATTCCAGGCACACCCTCCAGCTCATCTGGTATTGAAAGTGGCACCTCCAGCAGCGCCAGAAAGTTCTCCTCCCCAGTTTGGGACTTCTTTTCGGTTAGCAGTAAGGAGGAGAACATTGCTATATGCTCAATTTGTCGGCAGGCTGTTAGGCGGGGTAAGCTTGGTACAAACTATGGTACTGGAGGACAAACAAGTCATCTAAAAAAACACCACAGTATCAAGTGGGAGGCTCACCTACTTCACTTAGAAAAAAGTAAAACTGGACCCATTGCTGTTGTTGGGGATGAAGAAGTAGGGGAAGATATGATCGCGGTGGAAGGTCAACAAGAGTGAGACATTTCTAGCCCTATCCCCAGCAGTGTAGTGGTACCGCCCACATCCTCAGCAACATCTCAGTGGCACCGTAGTAAGAGTCAGCCTGAGACACCAAGGCAACCGAGTACTGCAATGAGAAAAAGTGCGGCGGAGTTGAGCCTAACTGCGTTCAAGAAGACAGGTGCACCACAAAGGAAAATATTCCAGCCTACCATTGACAGCATGCTTAGGTCGGAGGGGCAGTACCAACGCAACCACCCAACGGCAAGGTTGTACAATGCGAAGCTGGCTAAAATGTTAGCGCTGGACCTTCTCCCTTTTTCATTTGTGGAAGGGGTGGGTTTCCTTGAATTTGTGTCAGCCATCTGCCCTAAATGGAAGGTTTCCAGCCGGTCCTATTTCGCCAAAGTTGCTGTTCCAGCACTACATCACGATGTGCTGAAATTGGTTGGACAAGCTTTGCAGCAGAGTGCTGTTCACAAAATCCACCTGACAACAGACATGTGGACCAGTTGCAAAGCCACTGATTAAATGTGCATCACTGCACACTGGGTCTCTTTTGTGGGGATTAGAGAAAAGCTATCTGAAGTAGGTGCTGTTGACACAGCTGATATTTTTAATGCTTCTCGGAAACATGCAACTGTAGCCATGTTCGCCATGGAGAAATCTCATACTGCTGCAAACATTTTGGAAGAGTTTAACAGCAAGGTCTTTGAATGGCTGCGCCCAAGAGGGCTTAACATTGGTTTTGTTGCCACGGATAATGGCAGTAATGTACTTAAGGCCATGGAGGTTGGTGCCTATTTCAGGGTCCCATGTTTGGTGCACTGCATTAACATTATAGTTCAAGACTTTCTGAAAAAAGAACCCATAGTCAGCAACTTACTGACCACCTGCCGCAGAATATGCACTCATTTCAGCCATTCTTTTAAAGCCCGGAAGCAGCTGAGGATCATTCAATGTGACTATAGAATGCCAGTCAAAGCACTCATCCAGGAGGTGGCAACACGTTGGAACTCAACGTATTACATGCTTGACCGCCTGTTTGAGCAGTACAGACCAATCAATGAATATGTCATGCGAAGGGCGGATGCTACTGTGAAAGGCATGACCCTTCAGATGGACCAATGGTGCCTAGTTAAATCTCTTACAGAGATGCTTCTTCCTTTCGAGGTCTTCACACGTGAAGTCAGCAAGGAGGACTGTACTATGGGCCAAGCTATCCCATTGTTGCACATGCTAGAGCAACAGCTGAAGGAGGTGTCTGAAGCGTACATAGGTGTGGAGGAAAAAAAAGAAGCATATGAGTTGGTGGAGAGCTTATCCTGTCGCTTAACTGAAAATGCAAGGGTGCAAACTAAGATTTTGTCACAAGAACATTACATTTGTGCCACAATTCTGGATCCACGGTACAAATCGGCACTGAACAGTAAGACATTACTCCCTTTTTCAGAAGTGGATGTTGCCCGCTACAAAACTTGGATAGTTGAGACAGCCAGTAAATTGGAAAATGAACGGCTGGTAATTAAAGGCCTCAAACCCACAACAAGTACTGCAGCAGGGCATCCGGCGTCAAGTTCAACTTCAGAGCCTGAGGGCAGTGCATTTGGTTCACAGCTGTCACCAACACCAACACTATCGACAACAGCAAGAACCGGATCATCAGCCCCAGTAAAAACGGCACAAGATTGGTATTTACAGCAAGGACTTGCTAGGTCCAGTGCTGATGCAAAGACAAAAGAGGCCGAACAAAGTGTAGCACCCCTGAACAGTGACCGGATGGTCCAGGCCTACCTGGATGACCCAACAGAGGTCTACATTGATCAAAACCCATTGCGGTATTGGTATGGCAAAAGGGGCCAATGGCCAGTGCTCAGCAGGCTGGCGATAAACTATCTGGCTTGCCCTGTCGCAAGTGTCTCTTCTGAACGTGTTTTCAGTGCTGCTGGTTCCATTGTAACAGTGAAAAGGACCAGTCTCTCACCCAAAAACGTGGAGCGGTTAACCATGATCAAAATGAATCAGCAATTTATACCACCGAATTACACAATACATGAATCAACGCAGGAAGATGAGGTCAGCGGCTCAGGTGACGGAAGTAGAATGTTAGATGCTGATTACCTACTTCTGGTTGAACCCCCAGAGTTTGAGGACGAGCTATACTTCCCTGACAACTAGGCTTCCACTTCTTACTGTCGTCCTCCCTTATTTACTTTTATTTGTGTGTCTGTCTTTCTGGTCAGAAACTTCAAATCACAACAAATCCATCACCACCATCTTCGTCTTTTATTGCCATATATGAGCTTCAGCTGTCTGCATTTCAGTCCACTCCTCCGAGTCCTGCTCCTCCATCCACCTGAATCCCCCTAAATCTATTGCCCTCAAGCCAGATGATGATTGGATGTAGCATAATCGAAGAAAAAAGAAAATCTTGCCTCGTTGAGTCTCTCCAAAAGAAGTGGGACATGATGATGACTACTATAGCAATCCTCCTTTCCGAGCCGAGAGAGACTGCCCATTAACTGAAGATGAGAAGAAACAGGTAATGAATGATGACATGCATTGGACGCTGACTGAGTGATTTGTGTTGTTGTTGTTTGTAGTGCATGAAGTTAATTCATTGTGTACTATTATCTAATCTACACACTAAAAGTAACTCAATGCAATGTTTGTTTCCATTCTTGTTTTTTAATAACAAATTTCTACTTCTTCTGCAGGCCGATCCATTGCATTTTGAATATGGAAAGGGGACTCAATCTGTACACTGCACACTGAGTTGGACAACACACCATGATGATGACCACAGTGACATAATATCTTCGCAGTCACTCAGTACGATCCGAGATGATTGACGGACTAACTCAGGGCGTTACAAGAGTGGCATAAAAGGTAAACAAGTCAACAACAACCACTGCAGACCTACATGTCTGTGTAGTGGTGGAGTCGAGTGTGGTGGTATGACTGACAGTGGGCATTGATTTAGTCACTTAATTTGTAAAATGCTATGTTGCGGTATATCTGCTTTGTCTGCCTCTGTCAAAAAATGTACGCTAAATGGAGGATGGGTCATGGGTGCCGTGGGCCTGCTCTGTCCTGTTGTTGTTGGAGCCGTTAATGCTGGCAACAGACTAGAGTAGACATGATGTATCCATGCTGCCTCTGAAAGTGTTCTTGTTGCACTCCACCGTAATTTATGCATTTTTTTCCTACTTGATTATTCAATATCCCTTTTGTTTGTCCATCTACAATTACAGGCCGGCCCTTACCCTGTGCTATACTGGGAAAAACAACTCTCACTTACCTTACCAGTGAATCTACATCTGCCAGGCAGGCAGTGGCGTCACCCAAGATTGATGGCCGGAGCGTCCATGGAAGGGAGGACCAAGAGGAATGCCGAGATGCAACTCCCCATTTTGACCAGGATAACATACAGTAACAGTATCAACTTTCATCATCTTTTAAATAATTTGATTCATTTTTTGTCTTCAATCATTACTACTGTGTGTTGTTGTTATTATTATGTTTGCTCTCTGCTTATAATTCAATTCATCCCTACAGCTATTTTTGAATTTTCTTTGCTATCTTTAATAGTAAGCCCGGGCCGGTACAACAGAACAGAAACTGTATGTAATTCGGGTCTCTCGGAGGGCAGACAGGCAAGGCAAATTGCATAATATACTGCTGCCCTGTACTGTCTAATTGTCTAGTAGTAGTTAGTAAGTACTACTTATCATTAACCATCAAGTTATCATCATCATGCATGCATTTCCTTTTTCTCCCTTAACAGATTTATGGATATGGTCGTCTGCCAAGATTGTGTTTTGTTGTTGTCCATGCGTACTGTTTTTCTTTGTCAAACCTTTCCCCAAACCCCCCTTCCCAACCATTCATCAAACCCTAACCCTCTTCCCCCGGGCTGTGTGACTTATTGAGGTGTGACTAAATTAAATGTACACCAATAATTTATCACACGCTTGCTGGGGCGGATGTGGCAAAAGCAACACTAATTCAATTTCAAGGCAGGGCGAGGATCTTCTTCTGCTTGCCCACCCATGAGCAGTATATTTGCGAGAGAATATTTTTACCAAAGGAACCTAATCCATCAGCATTAATTGCCGGCATCGATTGGATTTGTTGTCATCCTCCTACACAGCACTAATGTTTACGCTTGTGTCGAGTGTACTGTAGGCCTAGTCGAGTGACTCGACACAGCTAGAGTTTGTAACTCCATGTACTAGGCTATCCCCGCCAGCATTATGTTTTATTGTATTTTGGCATTTTATTGTTTGGCAGTAAGTTCCTTACTGTACTTCGTTCTACTACTCCTCCCACAGTCTCTCTCAGGCGACTGACTGTCTCATTTTCTTTTTTTTGCAAATGCTACTGCCAGGGTCTACTACTACTACCACCACAACCATGGCATGTTGGAAAAGAAAACCATCATCACCATGCAGCCATCGCCGTGCCTAAGTTAAACATCAAGCACAGGTAAGAGAAGAAGTTTGGGGGAGGCATAATTAATAATGGAAATTTTTTCATTAATTCTATTTCACACACCCCTTTGAGTCCAGTTGCAGAATGCATAGACTAGGAGGAGAGACTGACAATACTAGTAGGACAAGTCCCTCAGTGAGGGGTACCGCATCTATCTGTTTGTGTCTTACTAAGTCAGCCAATTATTTAAATCAAACACTGGCTGTGGCCCTGCACCAGCAAGGAAACAGTGTGATGTAAAACAGTAACCCAACCCACAAAACATTAACAACATCGTAAATAAAGTATAAATATATGATTTAATCCCCTAACAAATAAACTATGTAAAAAAAATCCCACAACAACACCTGACCCACCCCTCTCCCTAACCCCAACCAATGTCCATTGCCCGGAACGAAAAAGTCCAACAAATTAAATGTCCAATTGTCCAAAAGGGAAAACCCCAACGCCCGATTCCCACCCACCAAAATAACCAATAAAAAAGGGGAAATCGACAGGGTCTCATCAGCGGGCTCGCCTCTCCAGGACACGAATACGCTCCTCTAGACGGGCCACGCAGCACTTCAATGCGCGGCAATTGCATCCACAGGGGGGGGGGCAGCAGTGCTAGAAGTACGGCGGCGGGCGGCTGCCAGACGGTGGTGCTGTAACACTGGAGGGGGGTGGCTGGGGCCCGGGGCATTGGAGGAGGCTGCAGCTGTTGCCGCCTCCTCCTCCTCCTCCTCCAGAACCACCAGCCGCCGGTATTCAGTTTGTATGGCCTCCAGCTTCCGGCGCCGGGCCTTGGCTGCCAACTCCTTCCTGTCGACTTTCACTTTGGAAGGAGTAGCTATATCAAGAAGAAAAAACAAGACTATTGTAAAATATACTCTTAGCAAAGCAGTAAGACAAATTAATTCTACACTTAGTGGCACAGTAGCACTAGCAAGCACAGTACATAACATTTGTGGTATGTATCTATCCTCCCACTACCTCGGCCTCTAACATTTGTGGGAGTTTCAGGCATTCCACCACCCATGCATCCGATTCCTATCAGCCACCTATGCATGCATCCCACGTATCCTTCTCTGCCACTCATAAATATTAAATCTAGCCCGTCCTTCCTCCTTCCACCCTTCTTTCCCTTTTCGTTCAACCCATCCATCAAGGTCATCTGATCTGACTTTTAGTCTTCTCCATAAAACTTTCACAGCTGAGTTGAAGTCAGATAGAAGAGGCCATTGATTACTCAACAGTACACTCCCACCGCTAATGCTATTGCTAATGCTAAGTAAAGGGTGTCTTCTTCAACCGTTCACAACAACTTCTTACTTAAGTCTCAACAGTACAGTATACATTACACCCTTGCAGCGAGTGTAATGTCAATAAGTAAGGATTAGGAATATAACTTACCACCGCCCGCCACTGATGCTGGCTCACCCCCTGCAGCTCCTCCTGCAACTGCCGCATCTCCCCCTGCACCCTGAGCGGCCGCGTCACCTTTCGCCGCTGGCCCCGGTACTGGTGGTCGGTAGTACGCCTAGAAAAAACATTACACATTTTTCAGATGCCATATACACCTCCCCTATTTTTCACTAGCAAGATTGAAAAAAAAGTTAATACATACATAATACATATACAACATACATCACTAGTACAAATCAGGTAGTAGAGTAGACACTAGTAGTGTTATATGGTCCCTAGGGTCATTCTAGTCTTTGCTAAGTAACCCCGAGCCATGCAACCATTTTAGCTTTGTGTCTTTTATTTTTGCGCATGTTACCTCGCAGCTTGTTGTGTAAGACGCCTTTGAGCCCACATGAGCTCATACTGCTACTGTCTGAGCGCTGCGTACAAGTCGAAAAACAAGCCACTTTGTTATGGAGTTCTGGGGTTAGTCCATATTGCTTATCCATAAAAATACTACACTTTTTGGCACGACTGAGAAATGCTTGCACTATACTAAGACGCACCATTTTTCTCATAACAGACGGAAGATTCCCTTCTACGAACCAGAGCTTTGCAGAGCTTATGATGTAACCAGTACTAGGTTCTTCTAAGGTGAGGGGTCCCCACAATTCGCTCAGAGATCTTCATTTATAATTTTATATAAAGTATATTCCTACCAAGGGGAGGGTGGTTCTTCCACCACTGTTCAGTTATCATGATTTCACCTTTTGTCTTCTATGGACTTGTAGTTGTAAGTGTAACAATGTTTAGTGTTTTAATCTTATGCATTTTGCTGTTGCTGCTGCATTATAGAACAACGTGCAGAGCTTGTCAGTTGAAAATAAACCTTTTGAACTTACATAGACTCAGTGGTATTTGGTGTGGACTTACACGAGTGAGTGAGCGAAAGGGTGTGCATTGCTTCTGCGACTGAGAGGTCGGGAGTGTTATGTTCTGGGTTGTCTACTCATTGGGTATCTTGGGGGGGGTTCGGAGAGCTAATGAGACACTATAACTAGTCGGTCAGGGGATTGTGGTGGCTTCTGATTGAGGTGTGAGGAAGGTCCAACCTCCCATCACCAACGTCCTATTTTCTTGTGCAAAGTTCTGTATGTGCAGAATCCCTACAACAGTAGTAGTATGTCCTATCCTATCAAAAATAGTAAAATCTGGTTGGGCATTTTGTTGGTGGGAATTGTCGAAAAGCCTCAAGATTAAGAAGACTAGAAGTAGTAGAAGAGGACAACGCAAAGGACTGAACTCAATGGCTAGAGCTATTATTGAATCTGAGTTTTATTTAAAACCTTTTAAATAAAGAGTGGCCAACTGGGCAAACTTAGCTACAGACAGACTAATAGTAGTAGTACAGAGAGTCATAGCAGACGCAGTTAGAGGCAGGGATAACAAGAATTTAGAAACAGATAGTCTAGATCGAAGAAGAATTTGTAAAAAATAGAATTAGGAAAGCGAAATAATAGTTCGGAAAAAATAAGGTGCAGGAAAAGTTACGGAAATATAATTATTAATATTAACCACTGGAGGACTTACTGGGGCCAGCAGCAGAGCCCTCGGTAGAGGAGCGGTCCTGGCCCTCGGAGGCATCTTGATGTTCTTGTCCCACCGCCTGTGACCCCGTCTTGTTGCCCCTGGGTGCTGATCATGTAAGATTTCATAAAGAAAGAGACAAAAATTTAAGTTTGGTGTGAAACAAATAAAATATTTTAAAATACGCTCTAAAAACATTTTTGTGAACAACAATTGCAATAAAATTGACCTATCTAATCTGATCGACTAGTAGTATTGCGAGATTCACGGTCCGTCTAGTAAGCCTAAGTACCACCTGACCTAGCCCACCTATTTCAATCCAGACAGGCCAATTGTTCACTAAGTCTGCATTTCCATTTATTTTAGTCCTCAAAAATGCATAGATGGAGGACACATGCATACATTTTTGCATACACCAAATTGTTGGTTGGTTGCTGCTGATGTTCTGCTAGTGATGATATAAGCCTATTAACACTCACTAAACAAACTACAAAAGGTTCTACTAAGGACTGGGGTAAGCAGCACTCAGCAGCACGTGACGTGACAGAGGATGCGTCAGGCACACCACTTAAAAATTACCAACTAATAAGTAACTAAACCTATCAATCCACCACTATCCCTTCTTAGTGGCAGGAGGACAAAGGAAGGACTAGAGTCTCTCTAGCATTACCTAACTTAAGTTCTCTAAAGTAAACTCTTACATAATCATCAGGCCAAGCGAGCACAAAGTTGCAAACAAGTAACATTAGTAGCACTGAGCGCCTGTGTCATAACAATCACAGAAGATTTTTAAACGTAATTTACCTGCAATGTAAGCAGCAGCATTCTTGCTGGTCGGAAAAAAAAAATATTCGCAATATATAACACAGAGCAGAAGAACACAAAGTAGTAATATTAAATAGCTACTCACCAAGCCCCGGAACCTCCACTCCTAGCAGGTCCAGCAGGTCCTGCTCCCGGTCCAGAATATCGGACCACCGGTGCGTCAGCTGGTTATTGGTGCGCCGGACACCAGAGCAGCGAAACACTGCCCGACGCACCTTGCCCCACCGCTGCCGACGCTCCCGGAGCCCGTACCCGGACCCAGGCCTGCGGCCTGCTGCCAGGGTTAAGGGGAGGTGGCGCTGCACAAAAAAAACCAGTGCGGCCACCTCCGCCTCACCAAATAAGGCCCGTGCCTGCACCCCTTTTTGGCGCCGCCTTAAGGTGGTCGCGGCTCTGGCTACGAGCCCTGTGGCCCTTTGCCATGGTTCTGGGTAGGCGGGGGGCGGAAAAGAAAAGGTAGGAATTAGAAAAGTAAGTAAAAGAAATTAAAAAGCAGGTAATAGAAAAAGAGTGAAAAAGTAGTGAAAAACACACAAAAAGTAGAAAAAAACTCAAAATATAGAATCAGGAAAATAGAGAGATATAAATAAAAAAGATCAAAAAAAAGTTTTCACAAACAAAGGATTGAAAAGATAGAGGGAGGATTGAAAAGCAGGCCCAGAACCATAGCAATAGAGTGAAAATCAAGATGGCCGCACCCATTGCGACCGCATGGGCAAGTTCGAGCGAAATTTTCCCCCCGAGCACGCAAAAAGCGAAGCGAACACGTAATACGCGTTCCCGAACAGGAAATACTTATCGCGAACGGGCGGGGGCATGCAATACGCGACCCGGAACAGGAAATAACCATCGCGAGCGGGCGGGACAAGTGAAAAACAAGATGGCCGCGCCCATTAGCGACCGCATGGGCAAGTTAGCGATATATTTCCCCGCGAGCACGCAAAAACACATCGCAAACGGGCGGGACAAGCAATTCCGCGTCTTCGCGGAATTTCTACATGCTCGCGGAGATTTTTAACAATTTTACGGGGATTTGCGTAATGCGACTACGCAAATTCCGCCCACCCCTAGTTAAGGCTGTCATTACTAACTATAGCCCATTCAAATTACATCCAGTGCCATGATATTTTGTAAGTGACCACTGTTCGAAGTATAGATATGACCCATGACATTGACACAGCACGATGTGTCCATTGGTGCCTTAAACGTGCTCAAACAACACTATCACGCCCATAGTCAACAATGTCATGCTGCACCCTCGCGGTAGCTACCGCCTAGCAGCAGCGGGGTGTCACCGCCATGGCCCAAGACACCATAGCGGGGTTGATAGGCATATACACATGATCAAATGGCGGTTGGCATGTCCCGCCACACAAATCACGGTCACTCATAGCAATGCATGTGCCCGGACTCGCGGTAGCTACCGCCTGGCACCAGCGGTGTGTCACCGCCATGGCCCATGCATTGACAGCCAATGGGAAGCGCAATCGCGGTAGCCTAATGCAAGTTTGAAAATCACGGTAGGCGTTTTCCGCCACTGCGGGGCCGGTCATTGGATGCACTTGAAAGATGCACCACCACGGTACCGCACGCCTGTCCCCTGCGGTGTGTCACCGCCATGGACCATGCCCATCTAGCCAATGGGAAGCGCAATTGCGGTACCCTGATGCAAGTTTGAAAATCACGGTAGACGTTCTCCGCCACCGTGGGGCCGGTCATTGGATGCATTTGAAAGATGCACCACCGCGGTACCGCACGCCTGTCCCCTGTGGTGTGTCACCGCCATGGACCACGCCCTTTCAGCAAATGGGAAGCGCAATCGCGGTAGCCTGATGCAAGTTTGAAAATCGCGGTAGGCGTGCTCTGCCACCGCGGAGGCGGTCATTGGATGTATTTGAATGAGGCAGTCCTGGAACACCAATTGCAGCACCTTAGAACCACAGAAACGAGCCCTGGGGGCTATATATGTGTGTGAGAGAGCCACACATTTCCACAGCTCACTGAGCCTGCTGCCTGAGACCCCTCACCTGCTGCTGCCTCCAGGGACTGCTGCCTGAGACCCCTCACCTGCTGCTGCATCCAGGGACTGCTGCCTGATACCCCTCACCTGCTGCTGCCTCCAGGGACTGCTGCCTGAGACCCCTCACCAGCCTCCAGGGACTGCTGCCTGAGACCCCTCACCTGCTGCTGCCTCCAGGGACTGCTGCCTGAGACCCCTCACCACCAACTGCCGCGGCTGCTGTCTCATGCCCACAGTGATGTCGAGGACTGAGAAGATCCGTGCCACTCCCTTCACCACAGAGGAGCTGGAGGTCCTGGTGGACGAGGTGCTCACCCAGTATCCAAGGCTATATGGTGCGCCAAATGTCATGGTAAGTATCTCAGAGTGTGGGTGAGAGTGCAGGGGGGGCACACATGAAGTTGATCTGCTGCAGTATGTGCATGAGAGTGTGGGGTTGGGTCATGCACTGCCTAGCACGCTGTTTCCAGGGGGAAGGTGTGTTTAGCCTATTCAACACGTCTCCCTGCCTGCACATCCAGATGTGAGGGAAATGTAATGTCTTGTCAGACATACAGTGAGTCTGCAACTTCTCAATTTAGGAGTCAGGACAGTGATTGCCAGACTGTATGTCTGTGTGTGTCCCTGATGTCCTTTACAGGCCCATCTGTGGCCTTAGCTAGGGTCGTTGTCCAGAGGGTAGTGGGGGAATTGTTTCTGGCTCAATATGTGCCTCATCTCTAGTTTTGCACTATGCTCAGGACTGCAATCCCCCAGGGTGACACTCTTGTTGGTCATTCACCTATGACACTGTACATTTCAACATTCTTGTGCCCAGGCCCTTCCATCACCACCAGCATGTGCACATACTCGCATGTGTTGGCACTGTTTGTGTTTCCAAATTGTCCCTCCATTTAAAATATCCGATGCCCCACGTTGGACCTCTGTGTGACCCCAACTGGCCTGCACATTCACCGCCCAATCTGACAGTGACAGGACACTGAATGTACAGAGTGTCAAATCTGTGCTTTTCCTCTTGACTCTCCATCAATGAGCCATTACAGACATGTAGATTGCACACGACAGGCCTTGTGATGAGGGTTTGCGTTTGTGAGGTCATGTCCCTCAATGTGACCTCCATGACACAGTGTGGCAGTTTAATGGCAAGTGCTTTGAGGGCTGCACAGTGTTGGGCACAGTGAGTATTCACAGTAACATATGTAGGAATGTCCTGCATGTCTTGGTATTCTCAAAAATGTGCAGTAGATGTGGTCAGCATACACATTTTGCTCTCTGCTGGCATCCTGCATGGCTATGAAATGGGCATGTACTGTGTCCACCCTCATACCTGCATGCATTAATGTGTGTTTCCCACATGATGATGTTTGAATGTCGCAGATTTATTGTCTCTGCTGAAATTATGGCTGAAGTTGGGTAGAGTCAGTGTCATGCTCCTGCCCTGGGAAATGGTGGTAGGTTACACTGATTATTGCACCCTCTTGTCTCCCATGTCTGCAGCTCAAAGTCAACCAGCGCAAGGCCGTGTAGAGGGCCATTGCATGCAAGGTGCGTGCTCTGGGTGTCTCCAACCGTCGGCGCTCCCACTGTCACAAGAGGTGGGATGACATCTGCCGGCTGAGCAGAAACGTGGCCGAGATGACACTGGGGCTTATCCCTCTGTCCGGCAGTTGGCGCGGCGCAGCATGACACCACTTATGGCACGCATTTTAGCTGTGACACAGCCTGAACTGGATGCACGTCTGAAGGGGCATCAGCAGCAAGCTGGTGGTGAGTATTCTGTGAATGTGACTTTGGGTGTTGTTTGGCTGCATGTGCTGCAAGCCTGGTCCAGTGCAGGGCTGTGATGTTGGTAGTGTGATGCAATGGCGTGTAAGTGGCCGCAGTGTTGGGTGCAGTTGTCATGCATTCCCCCTACATGTACCTTCCAATGTCATTGGTGTAATGGCCCTTGACTTCACATTTGTTGTGGCCTTCTGGTGTCATCTTCATTGGGGTCGTCACGGACATCCCATGTCAGGGTCCGGCACAGTGCATGATCTGAGTGTGCCATCATCAATGTGTGCATTGCCTGACGTCAGATTTGTGCTGACTACACATCTAACACCAATGTGCATCTGTAGTTGTGCCCCAAGATACGACATGGTGGATGGCATGTGCTCATGGCCATTGTGGGCGTATATGTTGGAGTCTGTCTCTGTGTTGGACACTTCTGCTGGCTCAAGATGTGACAGTGGCAACATGTTGTGAGTAGGATCTTTTACCCCCTCAGGGCCCTAGGTGTGCACAGAGGGATATGGGTGTCTGGTTAGATGGAGCCACCAACAGGCTAATTGGCTGTGTGTTCATCACATGGGTGAATTATGCCAAGTTAGCTTCATTCCACGGTAATTTTGCTGTTTGGATTGAGGTTGCACAATGTTACTGCCCATGGTGTTGTCCAACATGGATGATTGTTCATCATTAGTGATGCTTTCCTTGCAGATATTTGTAATCTTGATGCCAATGTACTGATCCTACCTCTCTCTCTCTCTCATGCAGCATCTCACATGGGCACGGAATGACAGGGGACGGACACCAGTGGTGAGGCATCAAGCACAGCTGCTGCACACCAGCATAGTGACACGGATGTCACCAGCGCATCAGAGGGGGACCGTAGTCTTCTCGAGGACTCACAGCCAGAGACGCAGACCTCTACATCATCTGACGATGGCGGTGACGCTTCTATGTTTTCAGCTACAGGAAACGGGGACTCTGCCTCCTCGTCCACCACACAGCGTTCAGTGCCCACCCTCCCTGCTACTCCCACTGTTGCTGCCCGTGTTCGCACCACAAAAAAGGGAAGAGTGTCCTTCATCCCACGCACCGCTGCCCCTGTCCCCCCTGCTGCCATTAGTCCTGAGTCTGTGGACCTTTTGCGCCAGCTGTGTGTGGGTCAGACAGCTCTCCTCAATGCCTTCCTGGACCATGACAAAAAATTGGCACAGGTGGTGGCTTACATGGAGGGCATTCATTCCGACATGGGTGGGCTACACCGGACTGTACAGTCTCTGTCCTCTGCAGTGACAGCAGCCATTCAACTTGCCCAATCCCATAGTCCTGCTCCAGTCCCTAGGCACACCACCCTGCCAGTGGCCACATCTGATGATAGTGACCACACACCCCAGACATCAAGGGAAAGATACAGCACACGCAGCACATGGCAGCAGCTGCCCAAGCAGCCCAGGGCGCAGATACCATCCCCACAGAAAGGTAAACCCACACCAGAGCGCAGAGGCAAAAGCCCTTCAGGCCACACCCAGGGCAAGGATGGCAAGAAGCAGGCCTCAGGCTCACATGCCTCAGAGGCATCCCCAGCCAAGGACTCACCTGTCCCAAAAGTGTCTCGCATAGACAAGCACACAGTTTCCGTGCCCAGTGACAAACAGGTGCCTGCTAAGGGTACACGTAAGAAGAGCTCCAAGGAAAGTTCCCCCACAACATCAACTCCCATCCAGAGCCCTGTGAAGCAGGGAAAGGAGGCCACTGTAGGGGGGACACCTGGTAAACAGGTGATGCAGGGGCCGAGGCAATCCTGGGCCAAGTGTCCTGCAGAATCCAGCACGTCCCCAGAGGGAGGACCTGCATCTGCACATGATCCTGCTTTTGTGATGAGTGTGCCTGTTGTATCCACCCCACTTGGCATTAATCCCAGGATAGGGAAGCCATATCAAATCCCCAAGAAGCGGAAGGGCACCCCTCCAGATTCTCCCACACACACTGGGTCTCATGCAAGCATGAGTCCACCTCCACGTGCCACCACCCCACCTGGTTCTAGCAGCCCTCAGGCTTCACACACCACTGATGGCTCTACCACACCTGGACCGAGCAGCCCTCAGGCTTCCCAGACCACTGATGGCTCCCCCAGCTGGGCCTGTCTCTCCCCGAGCCAGTACCCCAACTGGCCCGACAGACAGCCACCTCCCAGTCATGCTGCCAGCCAAGTCTGAGTGTTAGTCCCCCTCACACACATGTCTCTCCCACAGTGGTGCCATGGACTGACCATTTTTGACACCCTGAGTGTGTTGCTGACCATGGCAGGGTACAGTACCACCCATTCCCAGTACTGGATGTCATGTACTCACTCTGCAGTTTTTACTGGCCCTTGGCCTTGTTGTTGACTGATGTTCTAGACTTGCCTGTGCAGCTTCTCATGTACCTCACCTGCACTGTGTCCTGGTCACTGGCCTTATTGTTGACTGATGTTCCAGACTTGCCTGTGCAGCTTCTCATGTACCTCACCTGCACTTTGGACTGGTCACTGGCCTTGCAGTTCACTGCTGTTTGCCCCTTGCCTGTGCAGCTTCTCATGTACCTTATCTGCACTTTGGACTGGTCACTGGCCTTGGTGTTCACTGCTGTTTGCCCCTTGCCTGTGCAGGATCTCATGTACCTCATCTGCACTTTGGACTGGTCACTGGCCTTGCTGTTCACTGCTGTTTGCCCCTTGCCTGTGCAGCTTCTCATGTACCTCACCTGCACTGTGTCCTGGTCACTGGCCTTGTTGTTGACTGATGTTCCAGACTTGCCTGTGCAGCTTCTCATGTACCTCACCTGCACTTTGGACTGGTCACTGGCCTTGCTGTTCACTGCTGTTTGCCCCTTGCCTGTGCAGCTTCTCATGTACCTCATCTGCACTTTGGACTGGTCACTGGCCTTGCTGTTCACTGCTGTTTGCCCCTTGCCTGTGCAGGATCTCATGTACCTCATCTGCACTTTGGACTGGTCACTGGCCTTGCTGTTCACTGCTGTTTGCCCCTTGCCTGTGCAGGATCTCATGTACCTCATCTGCACTTTGGACTGGTCACTGGCCTTGCTGTTCACTGCTGTTTGCCCCGTGCCTGTGCAGCTTCTCATGTACCTTATCTGCACTTAGGACTGGTCACTGACCTTGGTGTTCACTGCTGTTTGCCCCTTGCCTGTGCAGGATCTCATGTACCTCACCTGCACTTTGGACTGGTCACTGGCCTTGCTGTTCACTGCTGTTTGCCCCTTGCCTGTGCAGCTTCTCATGTACCTCATCTGCACTTTGGACTGGTCACTGGCCTTGCTGTTCACTGCTGTTTGCCCCTTGCCTGTGCAGCTTCTCATGTACCTCATCTGCACTTTGGACTGGTCACTGGCCTTGCTCTTGTCTGAATTTTAATGCATAACTGTGTAAAATGTAAATAAAAAAGTATTACTCCTGTTGTCTGCCTTGTCAGTGTCCTTGCTTAATGAAGGGTTACTGTGTGGGTATGGTTTACTGTGACACATGCTCTATATGCCACTTCTACATTGCCAATGTCTTGTTTCCTCTGATCATGTTGTTTAAACGTTGGTGTCCCAGACTTTTGCATCTGTGTGTGTTGGCTTAGATGTAGGTGTGTTTTGCTGTGGACTTCCTGGGTGTGTTGTTGTCTGTGTGATGTTTAGATTGTTGTTGTGTGTGTTCATGGTGTGTCACTCATCTCTGTTTGTAACTGGTATGTCTGTTGTGCACACACTGCTTGGTGTGCATGCAGTGCTGTGAGTGTATGTTGCCTTGTCCTTGTCTGGTGTGCACCCCCTGATGTTTGGCTGTTGTAGCATATTGATATATTTGCAGGTGCATGTGTTGTGTCTGATGTGGCTGTGTGCAGTGTTTGTGTTGTGTTGTCTCATGCAGTTGACTGTTGCTCTGTGTGTGGTGTTCTATTTGCCTGTCAGTGTGTGTGTTTTGTTGTTGTGTTTGATTCAGATGTGTGTTGCCATTGTGGTGTGCCTTACTTGTGTGTCTGTCACATGAACTGAGGTCTATTGTAGTTCCTGTGCTTGTTTTGGGTGCACCCTTGGTGTTTTCTCCTCTCATATTTGATGTGTCTCTTGTCATTCTTCCCATGGGGCACAGGGTCAAGACTGATTTGCATATGGCTGGGTCCAAACTGGGGTGGCGTAGTGGGCAAAAGAACGATGGATTTAACCCAGATCTTTTGACTGGGGGAGAATGTTTGCATTGTCAGCATTCCATCCATCATTTGTTTGCTGTAACACTTTTTGCCCTAAGTGGGATGGGTATGCCCAGACATGGGTCCCTTGCTCACTATGCCACTGGATTCAAGCTAGCCTGGCTGAAGAAGGGTGACATACCCTGAAACCGGTCCCAGGATGCTTGTTTCCGGTCCAGGGAGGACCTGGCCTGGCAGTTCGGTCTGGACTGTTCCCATGGGGCACAGGGTCAAGACTGATTTGCATATGGCTGGGACCAAACTGGGGTGGCGTAGTGGGCAAAAGAACGATGGATTTAACCCAGATCTTTTGACTGGGGGAGAATGTTTGCATTGTCAGCATTCCGTCCATCATTTGTTTGCTGTAACACTTTTCGCCCTAAGTGGGATGGGTATGCCCAGACATGGGTCCCTTGCTCACTGTGCCACTGGATTCAAGCTAGCCTGGCTGAAGAAGGGTGACATACCCTGAACCCGGTCCCAGGATGCTTGTTTCCGGTCCAGGGAGGACCTGGCCTGGCAGTTCGGTCTGGACTGTTCCCATGGGGCACAGGGTCAAGACTGATTTGCATATGGCTGGGTCCAATCTGGGGTGGCGTAGTGGGCAAAAGAACGATGGATTTAACCCAGATCTTTTAACTGGGGGAGAATGTTTGCATTGTCAGCATTCCGTCCATCATTTGTTTGCTGTAACACTTTTCGCCCTAAGTGGGATGGGTATGCCCAGACGTGGGTCCCTTGCTCACTGTGCCACTGGATTCAAGCTAGCCTGGCTGAAGAAGGGTGACATACCCTGAAACCGGTCCCAGGATGCTTGTTTCCGGTCCAGGGGGGACCTGGCCTGGCAGTTCGGTCTGGACTGTTCCCATGGGGCACAGGGTCAAGACTGATTTGCATATGGCTGGGTCCAAACTGGGGTGGCGTAGTGGGCAAAAGAACAATGGATTTGACCGAGATCTTTTGACTGGGGGAGAATTTTTGCATTGTCAGCATTCCGTCCATCATTTGTTTGCTGTAACTCTTGTCATTCTTGTGCATGTGCAGGCATGTGGTACACTATGACACCATTTTGAGTTGATGGGTGGTGTGGTATGTCTGTCTGTGTGTCATTGTAGCCCCATTTCTCCCTGTTTGTCTCCATTATTGGTTTTTGTGGATGCACTTCTTATATGTGTTGTGGTATGTTGTCTGTGCATTTTTCCTGACTAATGAGGTTGTGTACTCCAGTTGTGTCTGTGCTCCCATTGGATTTCCACTGTTTAACTGCACATGTCTTGCCTGTTATTGTAGTAGTTCTGTGTGTGTGTTTTGATTGTGTTCTGTGTTTGACTGTTGTTTTTGTGCATACAGTGGTTCTGCCATCCCTGTGTGTGTGTGATGTTTGTGGATACCCCCCAGGGGGTGTGTTTGCTTGTCAGTGTTTTGACTGGACATTATTGGCAAGCTTCTGTGTGTTTGTCACTGGTGTTGTGTGCTGCAGGTGTGATGGGTGTGGGGGTTGTGTGAAGGTTCATACTTGTGTTTGCAAGTCATGGAGTGTTGCAATGGGCCCTGTGTGTTGTGCTGCTGACATACTCCTGTGATGTATTTGGATACAGATGTGTGGCTGATCAGTGTTAGACTATATACCCTTCCTTTCATCCCTGTGCCTGTACATGGGTTGCCTTGCTGTCTCCCTGAGTTGTTGCAGTGAGGTGACTGTGGTTTGACTTCACTCACTGTGACTTCCATGTGTGATTTGTTGGGCTGGTGTTGTTGTTATATGTTCCTTCCCTCGCATGTGATGTACACATGCTTGGTGTTCAGCTCCTTGCCATTCCTTTTGTGTGCACCTCACTTTAGGTTTCCTATTTGTTGTCCTCCATTGCTGCTATCATGTGGTCTGTGTTTGTTGCTGTGTGTCAGTGTGGGGTATGTCTGTGTGACTTGGCAGGCTGTGTGTCCATTAGAGTGTTTGGTCTTTATCTGTGTGTGTTTGTTTTGTGTTTGGACTAAATTTACTTGCCATGAGTGTGGTGTTGTTGTGGTGTGTGGGTTCCCCTGGCCCTGTGCTTCTACGATGTGTGTTACTCTGCAGCCACACCTGATGAGGCTGTCTCCCTAGTTGTTTGTTGTGTGGTGCAGTGTGTATGTTCACCTGGCTGGTTATTGGGCATGGTGGAGCACAGGAGGGTAACATGGCATGTCCCTTCATGTTGTGGGTGGGCCTAGTGTGTGGATTGTGGAGATGTTGCCCTGTGTACTTTGTGCACTGCCCATGCCTTGCGCTGGCCCTGCCTACTAAATTGTGCGCATTTTTTTACGCGGATTCTCCGGTGCGGTCACGTGCACTGAACATTATTTCCAGATCGCGGACATGGTGACCTGGATGAGGAGGGGTGAACTAGTGGCAGGTAGGACATGTGTGGCTACACCTGTGGTTGTGTTCCTGTCCCCACCAGGGTGTCTGGTGGGGACAGGAACCTTACATCAGCCATGGAGTTGTGGGTTGTGTTTGTGTGCAGAGTTGTGTTATCGCGTACCTGCGGCGGCGTCCACCACGGTCCATGGCTTGCTGGAGGTGTATCATGTACAGCGCTGGGAAGACGTGTAGTGCCGGGTCCATGGCGGTCGGCTCCGGTATTCACTTTTGTGCTCGGCTGTGGTGCTTCCGTCTGCTCAGATTGGCCGGTTTCTCCGCTGCGGTGTGCCTGGCTGTTTGGCGCATCCTAATCTGTATGGCGGGAGGGACGTCATTCCGCACGGCGGTGGCTCTGGATTGGTTGACTCCGCAGCGGAGGCGGGCGCGTTTTGATGGCGGTTCACGTCGCACCGCGGAGGTCGGAAAATGGGCTGTGTTTGAGCATTGTAATATGGCGGACATGTGCACCGCTGCTCGCGGGCGGAAAAGAGCGCTTTCTCCCACCACCAGCATCGCGGAGGTGCATCCGCCAGTCATCGTAATGGGCCCCTAAGTTAGTAAAATTTATATTTAAACTAAAACATGCTTGTTAATTCCCTTAAAATTGTAAATAAGCAAATAATTAATAAAGCACTCTCCAACTTCGATCTCTTTAGATAGACTTCCAAAAAGAAAACACTATGACAAGTGATAAACTGCCAGCAAAAAAACAACTATCAGAAACTAGCAAAAAGATATGATAAAGCAAGTGTACAAAATTATTAAAAAACTAAAAACTCTCCCAAATAGAGAGTAATAATAAACCTAACGATCACAAACTCTAAAAACTACCAACAAATTATCATTTAAAATTAAAGTAACATTATTTTTTCATCCAACAGAAAAGAAAGCACCTGCTCCACATTAAAATGCCCCCAATGGAAAAGCTGCAAAGCTGCATGAAACATCTACAGAGAACATACATGTAAGTATGCAAAATAGAAGTAGTTGCACAATTTTACATGTAAATAACAAACGTACAAACTTTAAAATATTTTATATATTTATACTGTTATACTACTTTCAGATACAATGACAGAGGCTGCAAAATACATAACCTCCCAGAGAGGAAAGCAGCTCCTAAATCACATGGGCTACACCTACATCCAAGAAAGGGCATCAACAGAAAATATAGATTGAAAATGTACCAAATATTATTCTAAGGCATGTCATGGGAGGGTAACTACAAAATATGATGTTGTATTTCATTTAAGAGAGCACAAATGTGACAGAAATAGAATGAAGGGCGGTATTGCATAATATAATGTCCAACCTGGATGATGGAGGGGACCTTCTAAATGTGTCCCAAAAAATTCACTCAGATATACACCATACATGGTAATCAACAAAACACAAATATCCCTTTTATTTATACTCTACTACCACAAAAATAAAGCAGCACTTTCTACAACCTCTTAAACCTCATAAAAATAAATAAATTACTACTTCCACCAAAAAATAATCATAGACTATGAGCAAGCCATGATTCAAACCATTTTAAAAATGTGCCCCGACACAGACATACAAGGCAGTTACTATCATTTCAATCAAAGCATATGGAGACACCTCCAAAAATCTGCATTGTGTTGAATGTTCTACAAAACGTAAATTTGCCTTTGAAATAAATAAATGACAGCACTAGCCTATGTCCCTGTCACTGAGGTAGCTAACCACTACAATTTGCTAATAGACAGTCCTTTCCACCAGCAAAATGAAGACAAACTAAGCCCCCTAATGATTTATTTAAAAGACACTTTGGTTGGCAGACTGCATAGCACTTGACTGAGACACAAACCCAAATTCCAAATACCATGGTGGAATGTCTATGACAGTATCTTGGCACAGGAAGCCAAACAAACAATGCAGTGGAAGGATGGCACAAGGTCTTCCAATCCACACCAGGCAAAACCCAACCTACACTCTACACTTATAGAAGCATTACAAAAAGAGCACAGCTACCAACAAGTACGAATGGAGCAATATGTTAGCCAAATTGTCCCAAAACTTAGCAAACAAGCCAAAAGAATTTATGACATGCTACAATTTAATGTCACACTCTTCATAAGTGTCAAAGGTGTCGATTACTTAGAAATGATAGCCAAAAAGTATATTATAAAATAAATAGTAACATACCAAAATCCCAAACGACTATCACAAAATCTAAACCATGACAAAGCATTTTTTATAAATAATAAATGTAATGTATTCTTGCATCACTCTAAAAATTAAATACAAGTCAAATGTTAATAAAGACTGAATGTTAATAACTTTTTACAAAAACGTCCTCTGGGAATATTTTATATCCACACCTTAACTCACACCCATGGTCAAAGTTACATACATTCAAAGCCCAATCGTACTAGCCCCCCCAAAACTTTGAGTCTGCTGCGTATTGGCACAAAAAACCTATAGTTTATTAGAAATGTATTAAAACAATATATTTTTTCAAAACATTACACAATAAAAAACTGTTCTATCAAAAAGATCACAATAAGGCAATTACAATACATTCAATATTAAACCAATTCATCATAGTTAAAAATCAATCCAAGAATATTGCACGAGAGTTTAAAAACAGACAGTAACCTTTGTCATCAATTGCCACAATCAAAAAATAGAATTTGTACACATAAGCCCTGATGCCTTTCAAGTCATACACATCTAAGGTAATGTTCATACAGTTGAATTTGTGGCTACAATAAGGGCGTCGACGCGTTTCGAAGGTATATTCACATAGCACCTTCTTTTTCAAGACAGTGGTATTGTTACTCCCGTTCTTTTAAAATTTCATAGAATCTGTACCAGAATGGGGCATCTGAAGCACAGCGGCTGACCGGCTTCGTTTTAGGGATCACAGCAACCGCCTCAGCCCTGATTTTGGCTTATGTTAAAACCAATGTTCATAGATCCATTGGATCAACTTCCTCTTGTTGTTGTGGGCAATATTAAAAAAGAACGTTTTCTTCAAACTGTTCCTCGGGAGGAACTCCTTAAATTTCTTTTTGGAGTGGAGCTTTTTGAATATATCAAGCTCTTCCTGATTCAAAATGAAAACCAGCGGCATTTCAAAACGTCCGTCCTGGTGCCGTATTAAAGTTTCTGAATGTTAATAAAGACTGAAATAATAAAATGGTGTATAAATTATTTAAACCAAAAATATAACCATCACCAACTGAAAAACTAAAACATAAACTCAATACATCGCATAAAATAATTAGGTCACATAAACCACACAATTCCAAAAACCAATCACATAATAGTTACACAAACAATAAAATATGACATTTCCCAAACAAATTCAATAAAGAGCCCTCAAAGCAGTCCAAAGCTTCTAGGATCTATACAAAATCCCAAAAAGTGTTTTAAAGAAATGAACACTTCAGGAAACTCCCAAAAAGAAATCAAGGTAAAAAGCATTGGTTTATTATAAATCAAAATTGATTTCCTTTAAAAATGCTCATTGGACATGTTCAAAGACAAATACCTGTTAAGTAAATAGGAAAACCCACCCCCAAAACACAGTATATTCCCAAAAATAAATATATCACACTTAGAGCCCGATTACGATGTGGTTAGGAAAGCATTCCCACCTAGGGCCCGATTACGATGCAGTTAGGAAGGCCTCCTAACTGCATTTGCTCCTTCCGAATCGGATCAAGAACATGTCTTCCTGACCGAGGGCCAGATTACGATGCGGTTAGGAACATAGGCTCCCATAGAAGTCAATGGGAGTCCAACCAAATCATATCTGGAAGCATCTGGATGCATCATACTCGGTCGGTCTGACTCTCCCGATCCGAGTCGGTCGGAAACCATTTCCAAACCGATTCGATCGGGAAGATTTCCTAACCGCATCATAATCAGGCCCTTACTCATCAAAATATAAGTAGCATAACAGAATTTGACATAACAGAACAATACATTACTAAAACAATGTACAAAAACCCAAAATTACAAACTCATGAAAACCACTACTATTAATGCATCTAAATATACAACAAACCCACAATCAACATTATAACTAACTTCTAGACCTGCCACCTAAAGCCCCGTACTCTGAAAACCCCTAACAAATCCTCAAAAAAATGCTTACCTGTTCCAATGAACAGCAGCACCTTACTTCGACTTAGTTAGCAAATAGATACCAAAATAGAAGGTAGTGGTTAAAAAAAAGGGGCCGCTAAATGAAACAAAAGAAAAGACTATCTTCTCATAAAAATGAATGGGAAATACTGTAAAAATGTAAAGAATTATTAAACATGTAAAACACATCATAAATGTTGTAAAACATTTTAAATAATTGTAAGGTATAAATTAAATATTAGTATAAAATATATACAATTATTTAACACATCCTGAAAAAACTTATGTTAAAATGAAGTTGAAAATAAGTATGTAATCAATTTCAGAAACGTTAAAAAAGAGTTTCAAAATGTAAGAAAAACATGTAAAATTTACAAGCAATAGTATTTAAATATAATTTACATTTTCTATTCAATAATAACAAACATTAAAAAATGTTTAATATATTTGACAATATGAATGTTTATTTTTAATTTGAAATATAAACATTTAAAAAAGTAAAAATATAAATTAAAATACTTTGAAAACATAAAATAGGCACACTTTATGTCTTTATTCTTAAACAAATGTAATTAATGATATTATTCTTTACAAACATACAACTTTTTAAATTATATTTCTAACCACCAACAATACTAAAGAAATAATAGAGAATTTCAGACTAAAATTATAAAATTAAAAAATTACACTACAACGTAAACCATTTTTAAGAAAGTGTTAGGCACTAATGGGGTAATATTTACTATTCCTACTCCAATCTAAACCAATTTTCGGACAGTGTAGGATAATAAAGGGGTGACATTTACTATTGCACAGTTTTCAGCACTAAAAGGGTGTCCTTTACCATTCCCACTCCAGCCCATACCAATGTGGGGAAGGTGTTGGACACTAAAAGGGTAACATTTACTATTACCTCTCCAATTTATACCAATTTAAAGAAGGTGTTGGACACTAAAGGGGTAAAAAATACTATTCCCATTCCAATCCAAACCAATTTGGGGGAAAGTGTAGGAACTAAAATTGTGTCATTTACAATTCCCTCTCCAACCTATACCAATTTGGAGAAGGTGTTGGGCTCAAAAAGGGTAACATTTACTATTCCCACTCCAATCTATACCAATTTGAAGAAGGTGTTGGACACTAGAGGGTCCAAAAACACTATTCCCACTTCAATTTAAACCAATTTTAGGACAGCGGTGAACACTAAACGGGTGACATTTACTATCCCCACTCCAATCTAAACCAATTGGGGGAAAGTGTTGGACACTAAAACGGCATAATTTACTATTCCCAATCCAAATGATATTTACTACCATTCCTATACTTTAAGCCTTAAATTAAAAAATACAATAATATTTAAAAATGAATAATCAAAAAATCAAAATATATCAAACACATTTTCAAATTAAAAGAATATAAATATACATTTTCAATATACAAATATATATATATATATATATATATGTATATGTATATATATATATATATATATATATATATATATATATATATATATATATATATATATATATATATATATCTATATCAAATCCAATACACCCTCACAATAGAAAGGGTCCGACACAGCAAGGGTAATTCATGTGTGGTTTAATCTCACCAGGATCAAACAGCAAAGTCCATGGGGCTGTGAAACACATGGGCAGACGCGTTTCAGCTTGGTTTAGCTTTCCTCAGTGCCAGTTCCACAATGAGTTGTTCTCGCCTGGGGTCCTCCTAAGTATTACTGCCGCCACTCCCACTGAAGAGATGACTCGGCCCCATCACGCTCTAAAGGGTACACTGTCATTAACTCCACTGGACGCAATGCTTTGGACTGCTGCAGTGCGGTACGCCACCACCGGGAGGAAGTCCAACTAAGTAATTAGCTTTTCGACACACAGTGGCATCTCAACTTCACGCCGGCTCTCGGGCAGCACACCCTTCACGGCAGCCGGGATCCAAGATGAAAAATACGAGGTGAGTCCACTCATGAACCCCTCCGCAGTAAATACTACTTCCTCCCTCCTCTTTGCAGAAAAATAGTCACTCCGTGGATGTTGACTGCTAGGGGGGGCTCAGCGTAGTATTTTCATACTCCACTCCAAAAAAGTTGCCATCTAACGTGGTGCACCTGAACGGAAGGGCGTGCCGATAACAGTGATAGCGTACTATTAAAACATCAAATCCAATACCCCTCACAATAGAAAGGGTCCGACACAGCAAGGGTAATTCACGTGTGGTTTAATCTCACCAGGATCAAACAGCAAAGTCCATGGGGCTGTGAAACATATGGGCAGACGTGTTTCAGCTTGGTTTAGCTTTCCTCAGTGCCAGTTCCACAATGAGTTGTTCTCGCCTGGGGTCCTCTTAAGTATTACTGCCGCCACTCCCACTGAAGAGATGACTCTGCCCCATCCCGCTCTTAAGGATACACTGCCATTAACTCCACTGGACGCAATGCTTTGGACTGCTGCAGTGCGGTACACCACCACCGGGAGGAAGGCCAACTAAGTAATTAGTTTTTCGACACACAGTGGCGCCCCAACTTCACGTCGGCTCTCGGGCATCACACCCTTCACGGCAGCCGGTTCCAAGATGAAAAAATACAAGGTGAGTCCACTCGTGAACCCCTGCACAGTAAATACTGCTTCCTCCCTCCCCTTTGCAGAAAAATAGTTACTCCGTGGTTGTTGACTGCTAGGGGGGGGCTCTGCGTAGTATTTTTGTACTCCACTCCCAAAAAGTTGCCATCTAACGCGGTGCACCTGAACGGAAGGGCATGCCGATAACAGTGATAGCGTACTGTTAAAACATCAAATCCAATACCCCCTCACAATAGAAAGGGTACGACACAGCAAGGGTAATTCACGTGTGGTTTAATCTCACCAGGATCAAACAGCAAAGTCCATGGGGCTGTGAAACATATGGGCAGACGCGTTTCAGCTTGGTTTAGCTTTCCTCAGTGCCAGTTCCACAATGAGTTGTTCTCGTCTGGGGTCCTCTTAAGTATTACTGCGGCCACTCCCACTGAAGAGATGACTCGCCCCATCCCACTCTTAAGGGTATACTGCCATTAACTCCACTGGACGCAATGCTTTGGACTCAGGGCCGGCGCTAGGCATGGGCAGTGTGGGCAGCTGCCTAGGGCCTCGCACTCAGCCTACCAGCATGGGGCCCGCAACGATCGTGTGCCCTGTTGTTTACCTGTCTCCTTGCAATTAGGGTCCTTTGGAGGGGTCCCCTCCCTGGGCCTCTCAGGGATGGTGTCTGGAGGCCTAGGGGAGGGAGACACTTCCTCTTGTCCCAATTGCAAGGAGACCATTCAGAGACACTGCGGGAGGCCCATTGTACAGGATTTTAGTGCCCCACAGTGTTCTCTCTCAGCCCACAAGCAATTCTCACACCTATTGGGCTGAAGGTGTGAGAATTGCTTTTGGGCTGAAAGTTAAAAGTGTGGGGGCGCTAAAATCCTGTACAATGGGCCTCCCGCAGTGTCTCTGAATGGTTTCCTTGCAAGGGGTCACTTAAGTAAATTAGAGGGCCCTCGCACATTCCCTTTTAGCCCAGGGCCCCGCAAATCATAGAACCGGCCCTGTTTGGACTGCTGCAGTGCGGTACACCACCACCGGGAGGAAGGCCAACTAAGTAATTAGCTTTTCGACACACAGTGGCGTCCCAACTTCACGTCGGCTCTTGGGCAGCACACCCTTCACAGCAGCCGGTTCCAAGGTATATATTTCTAACCACCAACAATACTAAAGAAATAATAGAGGATTTCAGACTAAAATTATTTCAGACACTATTCCCGCTTCAATTTAAATCAATGTTAGGACAGCGTTTAACACTAAATGGGTGACATTTACTATCCCCACTCCAATCTAAACCAATTTGGGGAAAGTGTTGGACACTAAACCGGCATAATTTACTATTCCCAATCCAAATGATATTTACTACCATTCCTATACTTTTTAAGCCTTAAATTAAAAAATACAATATATTTAAAAATGAATAATCAAAAAATCAAAATATATCAAACACATTTTCAAATTAAAAGAATATAAATATACATTTTCAATATACAAATATTTATATATATATATATATATGTATATGTATATATATATATATATATATATATATATATATATATATATATATATATATATATATATATATATATATATCAAATCCAATACACCCTCACAATAGAAAGGGTCCGACACAGCAAGGGTAATTCATGTGTGGTTTAATCTCACCAGGATCAAACAGCAAAGTCCATGGGGCTGTGAAACACATGGGCAGACGCGTTTCAGCTTGGTTTAGCTTTCCTCAGTGCCAGTTCCACAATGAGTTGTTCTCGCCTGGGGTCCTCCTAAGTATTACTGCCGCCACTCCCACTGAAGAGATGACTCGGCCCCATCACGCTCTAAAGGGTACACTGTCATTAACTCCACTGGACGCAATGCTTTGGACTGCTGCAGTGCGGTACGCCACCACCGGGAGGAAGTCCAACTAAGTAATTAGCTTTTCGACACACAGTGGCATCTCAACTTCACGCCGGCTCTCGGGCAGCACACCCTTCACGGCAGCCGGGATCCAAGATGAAAAAATACGAGGTGAGTCCACTCATGAACCCCTCCGCAGTAAATACTACTTCCTCCCTCCTCTTTGCAGAAAAATAGTCACTCCGTGGATGTTGACTGCTAGGGGGGGCTCAGCGTAGTATTTTCATACTCCACTCCCAAAAAGTTGCCATCTAACGTGGTGCACCTGAACGGAAGGGCGTGCCGATAACAGTGATAGCGTACTATTAAAACATCAAATCCAATACCCCCTCACAATAGAAAGGGTCCGACACAGCAAGGGTAATTCACGTGTGGTTTAATCTCACCAGGATCAAACAGCAAAGTCCATGGGGCTGTGAAACATATGGGCAGACGTGTTTCAGCTTGGTTTAGCTTTCCTCAGTGCCAGTTCCACAATGAGTTGTTCTCGCCTGGGGTCCTCTTAAGTATTACTGCCGCCACTCCCACTGAAGAGATGACTCTGCCCCATCCCGCTCTTAAGGATACACTGCCATTAACTCCACTGGACGCAATGCTTTGGACTGCTGCAGTGCGGTACACCACCACCGGGAGGAAGGCCAACTAAGTAATTAGTTTTTCGACACACAGTGGCGCCCCAACTTCACGTCGGCTCTCGGGCATCACACCCTTCACGGCAGCCGGTTCCAAGATGAAAAAATACAAGGTGAGTCCACTCGTGAACCCCTGCACAGTAAATACTGCTTCCTCCCTCCCCTTTGCAGAAAAATAGTTACTCCGTGGTTGTTGACTGCTAGGGGGGGGCTCTGCGTAGTATTTTCGTACTCCACTCCCAAAAAGTTGCCATCTAACGCGGTGCACCTGAACGGAAGGGCATGCCGATAACAGTGATAGCGTACTGTTAAAACATCAAATCCAATACCCCCTCACAATAGAAAGGGTACGACACAGCAAGGGTAATTCACGTGTGGTTTAATCTCACCAGGATCAAACAGCAAAGTCCATGGGGCTGTGAAACATATGGGCAGACGCGTTTCAGCTTGGTTTAGCTTTCCTCAGTGCCAGTTCCACAATGAGTTGTTCTCGTCTGGGGTCCTCTTAAGTATTACTGCGGCCACTCCCACTGAAGAGATGACTCGCCCCATCCCACTCTTAAGGGTATACTGCCATTAACTCCACTGGACGCAATGCTTTGGACTCAGGGCCGGCGCTAGGCATGGGCAGTGTGGGCAGCTGCCTAGGGCCTCGCACTCAGCCTACCAGCATGGGGCCCCGCAACGATCGTGTGCCCTGTTGTTTACCTGTCTCCTTGCAATTAGGGTCCTTTGGAGGGGTCCCCTCCCTGGGCCTCTCAGGGATGGTGTCTGGAGGCCTAGGGGAGGGAGACACTTCCTCTTGTCCCAATTGCAAGGAGACCATTCAGAGACACTGCGGGAGGCCCATTGTACAGGATTTTAGTGCCCCACAGTGTTCTCTCTCAGCCCACAAGCAATTCTCACACCTATTGGGCTGAAGGTGTGAGAATTGCTTTTGGGCTGAAAGTTAAAAGTGTGGGGGCATTAAAATCCTGTACAATGGGCCTCCCGCAGTGTCTCTGAATGGTTTCCTTGCAAGGGGTCACTTAAGTAAATTAGAGGGCCCTCGCACATTCCCTTTTAGCCCAGGGCCCCGCAAATCATAGAACCGGCCCTGTTTGGACTGCTGCAGTGCGGTACACCACCACCGGGAGGAAGGCCAACTAAGTAATTAGCTTTTCGACACACAGTGGCGTCCCAACTTCACGTCGGCTCTTGGGCAGCACACCCTTCACAGCAGCCGGTTCCAAGGTATATATTTCTAACCACCAACAATACTAAAGAAATAATAGAGGATTTCAGACTAAAATTATTTCAGACACTATTCCCGCTTCAATTTAAATCAATGTTAGGACAGCGTTTAACACTAAACGGGTGACATTTACTATCCCCACTCCAATCTAAACCAATTTGGGGAAAGTGTTGGACACTAAACCGGCATAATTTACTATTCCCAATCCAAATGATATTTACTACCATTCCTATACTTTTTAAGCCTTAAATTAAAAAATACAATAATATTTAAAAATGAATAATCAAAAAATCTAAATATATCAAACCAATTTTTAAATTAAAAGAATATAAATATACATTTTCAATAAACAAATATATATGTATTGTAATTTTGTAAGAATTCGGATGTTTGGCGTGCTCCGCCAACTTTCGGCGATCCTCTGCGGAGGGCGGGGGAAGGCAGAAGGAGCCCTAACCCAGAAACAATTAATAGAGCCTTCCGGGGCCCGGCTGAAAGTGTCCATATGGAAAGGGAAGGAAAATCGGAGAACTGAAGAAATACGGACTGAACGGAAAACCAGAGTCGAGGTGATCCGGCAGTGCGTGATCAAGAACACGGATAACAGTGGAAACCGACTCCTGTTCGACTATAGTAGTGCTGACAGCCTGATACTGAATCTACGCATTTGAGGACAACAACGTGGATACAGCTCGATCGAGGCAAATATCCAGGTCCGCGAGACAAAGGAGAAAAGAAGGAAGTGGCGAGCGGTACTGAAGCCCTTGAAACGCTGAATTGTGCAGGTAAGGACACCGGTTGGGGCCGCCCGGGGGTGTGGGGAGGGGGAGAGAGACGGGTCGAAGGACGCGTGTCCTTCTCACCTTCCGCCCCGTCTGTGGTAGGTCACGGAGCTTGCACAACAAGTACAGTGGGCACAGAAGATATACTACTAATTAGCGCTCCCAAACTCGGCGGATTTACCGCTTATATTTGAGAATTCTCAATTTGGATCTGTACGTTCTGCGGCGAGGTCTTTGCCGTCTGGTTATTTCCGCCAACATAGACTTTAGACTTTAAATATATCTCTGACCAACAGTACGTAGCACTATTGCCCTGATTATATACCAACGTTGTGGTCCAAGGCAGACGCATGGGGGATTCCTCCTGCAGTATAGTAATCGGTAGAGATAGTGCACGTTAAGTACCACTTCCTACTTTCAATATTGATAACGGACATTTTTAAGAGCTCGTGCTAGCAAGTAGAGCACGCGGTCAATGTATACATATTTTGACACTTTCAGCAGCAGGAACCTCACAAGTGGTGAGGGGAGGTGCGTGCACCAGGACATCTCCAGTTAGACACGCAGTCCACATTTTCTTTGCATTTAGGTGTGCAGGTAGAAAGAATATCACAAAGATGGAAGAAGACTCAGAGAGGAGGGCAGCTGCCCTCAGTCTCTTTGCCAGAGTGCCCAACAAAGGACAAGTAAGAATAGAAAGTAAACCTAAAGATACCACCTTACAAGATAAACTCAGAAGACTTGAGAAGATCAAGAAATCAGAAACATCTAAATGGTGGGAAGCGATCTCACTTCAAGATTACATAGAAAAAGATATGATACCTAGAGGATTACGCATATATATTACTCCCTCGTACGAATCTCCCAATCCCAGGATGCTTGAAGAATGGTCAGAGAACTCAGCAAAGAGCTCCAAACAAATGCTTACCATCCTGGTGAAGTATGCTTGGGAGGATAGGGCCTCACTCCTACAAGAATTGAAAACATTGGAAGAAGAACTGAAGAATCACAAAGAACAAGAGTTAATAAAAAAAAATGTGTGGATGACCTTAAACTGAGATTGAAAACTTACGAAGAAGATATCAAAGCACGGAAGCAGCGCAAACTCCATCGCGACTGCATAGATTATGAGAGTGGCCGTATACTAACCTATTCACACAAATATGATCATCTGTACGAAAAATTGTCAATGGGAGAACTCCTGGAAAGTGAGACAGAGAACATAAGCGGAACGGACTCCATAGTAAGCAGTGATGCTGAAGTGGAAGAACGTCAAGTACAAACTCCAAATACATCAAGGGAGCACGGACAAAGAATTCAAACGACTTTTTAGACGAATTCCGGGTCCTGAGGACAAGGAGGGAAATACCGCGGACTGTCCAACCACCGAAAACGCGAGGGAGAGGACGTGGAAGAGGCAGGGGACGAGGAAGAAACCAGGAAGGAACTGGAGAAGAAGAAAGTTCCAACGACGGAGAGAACAAAAGAGTCAGAGGACGAGGAAATCGGCTTATGGGAACAAGACAAATGGGCCAGAAGAATCAGAAATGATGGAAGACGATATGGTAAATAGAACTATCATAAACTTATCATATAGACCTCTCTCTATGTTTGAAAAACGAACTCTCTGTCTAGGACTCACCTTTTGTCCGACCAATTCTTTTAATTATCCTGAGACAAGAATAGATATGTTTAAATTTGTGAGGAAGGTGAAACTCAAAAAATGGCACAGTTTAAAATGTACCCCAGTTATTCCTGAGGAAAGATCGGAAATTGATCATAATACGTTTCTCAGTATTAAAGACAGGGAAACACTTACAATCATGCAGGACTTATGTCGAGAATCAAGTCTTGATGACTTTGAGGAACAAACTATTCCCAGAACAGACTGTCCTGCCAATACTAAGTTTAGACCGAAATCCGTCTTCCTACCACTCATGCCACATGATAACATCGATGCCTTTCATGAGACTGTGACCAAAGATCTTATAAAATTCCGAAAACGTAATTACAATAGGAATACAGACTCCACTAACTTTACCAGAAAACAATGGCAATTTATCAACTCCCTGAAGGAAGATGATAACATCATCGTCCGTCCCGCCGACAAAGGTGGTAACATTGTACTATGGGATAGGTCAGCTTACATTGCTGAGGCTACCAAACAACTAACAGATACTAGATTCTATGTCACTTCTAATACCAATGAGTATAATGCGAGTATAGTAAGTGTATGGAATATACTCACTGAGTATAAAGACAAAGGGATCTTGCAGTGGGAAGAGTACTGTTATCTGAAATGTGATTATCCCAGAACTCCCATTTTCTATCTGTTACCCAAGGTACATAAGGATCCTAGAGTACCTCCTGGCAGACCCATTGTATCTTCCATTGGGTGTGTCACTGAAAACATTTCTAAATACATTGATTATTTTCTTCGTGACTATGTAGAAAAACTTCCCTCACATATAAGAGACACCAAAGACTTCCTGGATAAAATCAAAGATATTGTATGGGAAGAAGATTACCAGATGATTACCTTGGATGTTAATTCATTGTATTCTATTATTGACCCCTCACTGGGGGTTCGGTGTTGTCAATACTTTCTTAACACACGAGAAATCTGTTACCTGGAGCATACTGAAATGTTATTAATACTCATGAAATTTTGTCTCCTTAACAATATGTTCCTATTCAATGGTACAATGTTCAAGCAAATCCTCGGAACTGCGATGGGTACTTGCTTTGCCCCCAGTTTTGCAAATCTTTTCTGGGGGTATGGGAGGAGGAAGTTCTCAGAAAATTCAGGCAAGACTCCGCCCACGATAAGGTGATAAAATGGTTTAGGTTTATTGACGACCTTTTTGTGGTATGGAAAGGCAGTGAGGAAAGTGCCATTGACATGATCAAAGAATTAAACAATAATACCTTTAACCTTAAGCTGACTTACACCATCAGTAATAAACAGATTGAATTCTTGGATGTAGTGGTAGAGGTCTTAGACAACAGGATGACTACTAGACTGCACAGGAAGCCAACAGCAGGAAATAGCCTCCTGCACGCTCTCAGCAGTCACCCTGAAACACTTAAATGGAGTATTCCATTTGGTGAACTACTGAGAGCGAGAAGGAATTGCAGTACACAAGAAAGTTTCTTAAACGAACAGGAAAACATGATGACAAGATTTAGAGAAAGAGGGTATCCAGATTGGGTCCTTAAGAGAGCAAAAAACAAAATTAACAAGGTTGAAAGGGTGGTCACACTGAGAGACAAAACCAACATTGAGGAAGATACCACAACCAGAGTGATTCTCACGTATAATAAGGAGTCAAAGGCAATTTCTAAAATATTGACCCGTAACTGGAATATTTTAACCAGTGACCCTATTATAGGCAATACCATACAGGAGAGACCACAGATCACCTACAGGAAAGGGAGAAATCTTAGAGATCTCTTAGTGAAAGGGGACATCACTAACACTAGCAGAAACACACAGATTAACCTTCAAGGCTTCTTTCCCTGTGGCCATTGTAAGGCTTGTAGGAATAGCTCCATGAGGAAAAGTTACTCTACCCCAACAGGAGAAAGAACAATAAAACAATTTCTAACATGTGGCACAATATTTACAATCTATATTCTGGAATGCCCATGCAAGAAAAGATATGTGGGTAGTACCACCTTAGCCACAAAGAAAAGGGTGCTGGAGCATATGAGGGCAATTACGAACAAGGATGTCCATTACCCGGTGGCCAGACACTTTACTGAGTACCATCTCTCCAATAGTTCCCTTCTTACGTTCTTTGCTATAGAACAGATTGAACACACACAGAGAGGGGGCAATAGAGTCCTGCAATTGCGTATGAAGGAATCTTGGCATATAATTAACCTCCAAACAAAAAATCCGGAAGGGCTGAATCAAGATGAAGAAATAAGTATTCATCTACATGAATAATGAATAGTATAATTCTTCCTGTTGTGATATGTCTTTATGGTGAATACTGCACACCTGGCAATTTTTGTTTCAAATTTTGAAAGAAGTTTTAATCTTTAGTATGAGAATATTCATGGATTTTAATGGTTTCTTTTCTCTCCTTTTTATACAGGAGGAAAGGAAGGGGCAGAATCTAAGAAACATCTCTACTGAAACCCACCCCTACCCTTTTCTTCTATCGTTATGGTGGAGGGCTCGACTAGACAGATAAGAGACTTGTTCATCTTTTTCTCTTTAGTCTTATGTTTAACTACATAACTTTATTAATTTTCACATATATATAACTTTTAATTGTTCTTTGGTGGACTACTGGATGTAGTGTTGATGGAACGGGGAAGGCAGTATACATGGTGAAATGTAAAGGCTAGGTGGCGGTAGATGGTTCATATGGATACTTTCTGCCGAAATAGTCTATCGTAGGTTTTCTTTTCTTTGGACTCTACATTATTAGTAGAGATACATTTTGGTACCCCTATATACAATACGGCTCTATTAGAGGGTAACATTAGGCACTGTGCCGAGTGAAAGTATTCTAATTTACTCTTAAATAGGGAAATCACCAGGATTGTAAATAGATGTCACCATTGCCGTTACATGTGGTAAAGTAGAATTTATACAGAGAATATTGCAGCTGCAGGATATTAATGTCTAACTGTATATACTATGATGATAACTCTACGTTATAATATGGCCGCCGCATTTTGTTGGGTCTTGAATGTAATATGTACTTCTTGCCGCACCTAATCTCTTTGTTGAAAAAAGTGGCTGAAAAAAGTGATTTAACTTTTATGCACGGGCAGGACCCATAACCCATTTGGGAATTGTATGGATGCCAGAATACACCCTTTAAGTTCATTTTGATTTATATTTATGTGCAACAACAACACATTACAAAATAGATGCCACTTTGGTTGTAGGAAGACCACTACTTTTTGGTCCTTCTTTGATTTTTACATTTCGTACGTATTGACTGTCTTTTCCCCTGAATCACTGTGTGACCAAGCTTGCTGTGCAGGCGAAACGCGTAACCGAGAATAAATCAACCACTGGTGTATGCAGACCTCTGAGTGATCGCCTTATTGTAATTTTGTAAGAATATATATATATACATATATATATATTTTTTTTAAATGATAACATTTAAAACTTGTATATAAAAAATCTAATTAGCTTACTTTATTAAAATAATTTTTGTATATTTTTTATTTTCTTAATATGATTAATATATATAATTCTAAATTAACATTTATCAAAAACACTAATGGAACAAAATGAATTTAAAAATTGTAGAACATTAATTTGCAGATCATTAATTTACATAAATTTAATTTAATAATATGCATTTTTTTTAAAACATCTCCCCACATTTTATCCCCTACAAACCCAATATGCAGCTGCGAAAAAGAAATCTTAATACCATCATCTATAAACATAATTACAACTAAAAATAAAAATTTCAGCAATTTAATAATACATTACCTTACAAAAAAAAGTACATACTAATGAACACAAATTATATTACATACAAAAATATTTTCTACATCGATATTATTTACAACAATATATAAAACAACACTTAAAATGATATTTTTACCATTGATATTCCTGACTACAATATTTTTGACATCTCAATTAACCCTGGGCGTAGTTCGCGAAGTAGCGCTTCGCGAAGCTACGCAAAGTGAAGTTCGCACTACGCGAGCTTCGCGTAGCACTACGCGAACTGCGTAGTGCATGTTCGCAATGATTACACAGTGCCGGATGCTTGTCCGCACTGTGCAATCATTGAAAACGGCATCTTGCACAGTGCGAGCTGTCTTTTACTGCCGCTCGAGTAGATTTTTACTCGAGTGGCAGCTTTCTCAACGCGGACTGGTAGTTTCTCATCGCGAGCGGTCGCGAGCATACGCGACCACTCGCAATGAGAAACCTGACCTCCCCGCGTTGAGAATCTCGCCGGGAGGTTTATTTTCCACGCTCGCGATCGGCAACTTGTGTTGCTGATCGCGAACGAGAAAAAGTCTCGCCGGGATGTCATTTTGCTTGCTCGCGGTCGCCAACTTGACGTTGAGGACCGCGAGCAAGCAAAAATGACCGCTGCACTACGCTACGCTACGCTACGCTACGCTACGCTACGCGTGTTTGCACTGTGCTACGTGCAATTCGCGTTGTGCGAAGTAGCGCAAACTTCGCAAACTACGCGAGCGTAGCGTAGTTTTCCGCCCAGGCCTAATCTCAATATTCCTGACATGATATTTTTATATCACAATATTTTCTTACGATATTTTGTCCAAATACCACAATCCCTCAGTGTTTTTCCAGGTCTGGCCCCCCTGGGACACCTCCACTGTCCACACTTAAGAGCTTGGAATGATTTATCTGTATTTTCTCCCAACAAACACATTAAATATCATCTAGTCTTGTGGGCTCGTGGGACTCCTGAAATCTTGCACCCCAAAAGCCACCTCAATAGCACGCCTACAGGTGGATGGATTGGGAATGGTGTTAAACCTCAAATTCATTAGGCAATATTGCCTTACCACCTAAAAACTATTCCACTAAATGAATATTCATCAACTAGAAGGGGTCGAAATCATCCAGAGATGTCGGAACAAACTAGTTACAAAACAACAGTGAACTATTGTGAATGAACGTAATATTGCGAGCAGG
Organism: Calotriton arnoldi; assembly: GCA_963921515.1. NCBI lineage: Eukaryota > Metazoa > Chordata > Amphibia > Caudata > Salamandridae > Calotriton > Calotriton arnoldi. The sequence goes on from CAWUFW010007215.1 coordinate 470,943, forward strand.
CAGACGAAACCTTGAAGGGAAGTTACATTACTGAGCCCATGTTAGAGAATCTTCTTCGAGAACAATGTCAATCAGAAAAAATGCATGAATTTGCTTGACTGCAAGCAGTAGAAATATTAAACAGAGAATGTGAAGGGTGAGACATCTGTTTTGAACACGATAGCAAAGAGTCCTAGATGAGGCCTCTTTCCATAAGCCAAGAAAGGCACTTTAACAGGTCCTAGCAAAATCGTTTCAAAGGCAATAACATCAGAGAAGTGTATATATGTGAATTCAAGCATAGACCCATAATGTATTCATTATTAATATTGCACAATTAATATAAATGCATAAAAACTCCTACAAATCCCAGCAGCAAAACCTCTCCACTCATTCTACCTCTGAGTAATCAGAATCTCACATCTCTTGTCTCATGTCATCACACTTTCCCTTAGTTTGTGACAAAGCCCCAGGAGTCAACAGCACTGTCCCTTTACCATAAGCTCTTTACACGAGGGCACATCTGATGACACACCTAAAACATTTTCGGAAAGCCATTGAGCATGCCCAAAAGTTCACGCATTCTGCCCCACCTCCACAAAGCTCCCTCTTGGGTACATTTCTCTGCTTGAAGTAAAAAATATATCCACTTATTATAGTTCTCTTTCAGTCTTTTTCTTTAGTTCAAGGTTGCTTTAATTTTGAATGCCAGGCTGCCATGAAGAACAAGGAATCATTTCATACCACATTTTGACTTAATGGATTGACCTATGTGAGGAGGAAGATGCTATCATCAAAGTATTGTACACTAGGATAGCTCTGATACGTGCCAGATTTAAATCACAATGATATAATAGTACACTTTTGTTGAACTTATGTGGGAGGGGCTCAGCGATCAGAATCAGGTTCTTTACTTACCTCTGTTATGATTCAAACGAGCTCAAACTTTAAAACGCCTGTTTCCCTTGGGATCCCTGGGCTGCGACCTCTCCACAACCTTTCGCTTTCCTCCCCTAGCCTGCAAGATAACACAAAGATCAAGCTACAGTCATGCACTGTACATGTAGACTTTATTTATTTTGAATGTATTTTGTGGAGCCGCGATATTTTAGTGCTAACTTACCGTTTCTCATATCAAATAGAAATGTGCTTCCAAATTTCGTTTATTTTAACATTTTCATAGATTCTGATTTGGTTACAGCTTATGTAGTTTCTTTTCCATCATGTCACTTAAACAATGGCATTCAAAGAACATTTTTGAAGATGACTGCAGTACTTATTACTGCAGAGCACAGGTTTTTTTTTTCTCTTTTCAAATTCTAGTTTGGCTCTTAAAATGATATCAGCTATTTCTATCTGAAAGTAAACCCCACCTAATGTCAGTCATTAATATTTGTAAAGGATAGTGTAGATGTTGTAAGGTCATGTGGAGTGTTTAACATTCTCTTCACATACTGGCGGCCTGGAGCTCAGTGTGCTGGTGTCACCGTCAAGTGACCCTTCTCAGCACAGCATCGAAACCCCCTTAAGAGCTGATAACCTCTAAAATCCATCATATCTCACTCCAAAATCTAAAACACATTAAATAACGTGTCAGGATCTCTGCTTTTTTAAACAAAAATGAACTTGCTAAAACAATGTTGACAGTATAAGATAACCTTGAGGTTTTAGATGAAACAGTAGGGCATAGCATTTCAGGCTCTAAAATCCTAAAATAAGAGTAAACTGCAGATTTTATCAAGGATGATTTATTTTATGAAGCATAGTTTTTTTTTCTACAAGAATACTCATACACATACATTTTTACTGCAATGACTCATTTCTCAAAATACTTATTTCGTGCCAAATTTATTACAGAACAACAACTTTAGCCTTTGCTGAAAATGTACACGGCATGATTTGACACATACTCACGTTTTCTTTTATTTAACCATTTTAAAAATCAACAATATAAAACATTACAAATGACAATGAATTTGTCTCCTTATATGCTATGTATGTTTTCCGTTTAGTTTAAATCATACCCTATTACACCATGGTCAAATATACCTTTAGAAATAACAACGAATTGCACCACAAAAAAGAAAACAACAACCTAGAATCAGACAAAATATTTCATGACACGTTCTCTATGTGACACATGTTCAGAAAATTACATCAGAGTATAAATGAAGTTCTACCGGGAGCTTCTTTACTGCGTGTGGACGGAGAGAGAGTCAAAGAACATCTTTTGAAAGAAGGTTAGCACAATAGTAGTCTCAGAGGCAGATAGGGTTGGTGTTCAAACAAGCAGAGCACTTCAGCCATTGATGCTTCATAAAAATAGAAGGCCATTCGAATCATGAGAAGTAGCTGCCGCAGTTATACCTTTGGATACATAGGCCCTGATTACTAGTGCCCAGAGAGTGGTTTATGTGACATCTAATGGAGAAACCGCGGGGCATATGTACATGGAGTTAACGCCGCGTTAGCAGCACTTTTCTGCCGCTAATGCGGCGATATTTTTAGCGCCCTATTAACAAGCTGTCGCTAACAGCCGTTAGCGACAGATTACTGGCGATACAGGCCGTTTCCAGCATCGCCACCTATGTCAGCGATAACTATCGCTAATGATATGCAAGGTAGGCGTTCCCGTACAAAAACGCATGCTAACCCCACTTCGCGATATTTAAAATGATCGCCCGGACCTGCGATACATTAAAAAAACAGCTGCTAAAGCCCGTTAGCGGCTGGGACTTAAGACCAGAAAATAGCTGGTCTTAAAAATGGAGAGAACACTTGGGGCCTCATGTCAGCAGGTTTTGGTGCTGGACAACGCTGCAAGCAATGTTGCTGCGCTGCCCTGCGACAAAACTACAGGGCAGGAATGCGCACCATCAATAAGATAGTGCGCATTCCTGGGCCTCACTCATGAAAAGTGTTGCAGCACTGCGACAAGACAGTGTCGCAACACTTTTCACTACCCCCTTCTTGCGACTCCATGGATGCGCTGTTTTCAGTGAACAGCGCTCCATGACGCAAGTAATTACAGATACGTCTGGAATCCTGACGTATCTGTCTGCGCTAATGTCACGCATTGCTGCTGTTGTGTCACAAGCATGACGCAACTCCAGCAATGCATGGGGCACTGCGTCACCCTTACGCCTGCCATCAGGCAGGCGTAAGGAACTGACGCAGTGCCGTCCTACAATAGTCGCAGTGAAATCTGAGGGATTTCAACATGCCACTCTATGAGGCCTTGTCGCGTGTGAACGCACACCCTGTGTACATCATACCTGATGCAGGTATGATGTGGCACAGGGCTTCACAAGGTCACGCATATGCCTACATGCGTCACTTTGCAAATACGGCACTATGTGGTGCTAGTTTTGCCTGGTCCATTCTTGAGGGGTGCCAGGGTGTCAGCGCAGTTGGAGATCCATCGGTGGTGGTTGCGCACTGCGGTGTCATCGTCTGTAAGCGTTAGCGGAGTGGTGGTGCTGAGGGAGTTGACGAGACTTTCTTCGGTGGCCTTGATCCAGCTGCGAGGGGGGCGATGATGGCGGTGGTGAACGGTGGGCATGGTGAAGATGTGATGTAGACAATGATGGTCGGTCCAGGAGAGTCCGGTGGTGTGGCTGTAGTTGAAGTTCCCGCTGGAGGAGGAGACGTGCTTGACCATGTGTCCTGCTATGTGGCTTGCTGCGGTGACTAGCTGCTTGAGTCTGATGTTGGTGAGCTTCCCCAGGAGGGGGTGGTGTTCTGGTCACTGGGGTTGTCCAGGTGGAACTTTAGTTCACCGAGTAGGATGTCATCAGGGGATGGGAGAGCCTGGGGTGCAAGGAGGTCTACAATGGTATCGGAGAATGGGGAGCCATGGCTCGGGGGGCCTGCAGATGAGGGTGCCGCAGAGGATGCGCTTGGGGTTGGTCCGAATATGGGAGTTGAGGTGCTCCATGGTCACCGTTGGGTCATTAGAGTGCGTGGTCAGTCGGAGTGTGCTTCTGTAGGTGATGGCAATGCCTCCTCCTGGAGGGTCGGGGTGGTCCTTGCGGATGATTCAGTAGCCGTCAGTGATGGCGATGGCGATGTCCGGTCCGGAGCAGAAGTTGGTCCTGGCAGGCGATGTGGCGTCCAGCGTTGATGGCACGGAGGGTGCTGGCATCATAGCGGTGGAGTATCCGAGAGGAAGGGTCCTTGGTGCTGAGCGTGGTCTAGGGGCAGACGGACGCAGAAGGGCTGGCCTTTGGCACGGGAGACGTCCATTACAATTCAGGTATTACATCGTAATGCCTTTACAACACTACTCCAACCACGCAGCTGCCTTTACAGTGCATTCCATTACAACGCATTGTGAGGTCAGTAATGGGGTATTTTTAAGTTTTAGGGTGGGTATGGATTTCGTGTGTTGGAGATTAAATTTGTGGTGTGCTTTGGGGTCAATCCTTGAAAATCGGGTGTGTTTTGAGGTCAATTATGAAATTTGGGGTGTGTTTTGGGGTCAATTATGAAATTTGGGGTGTACATTTGGGTCAAATATGAAATTTGGGGTGTGCATTTGGGTCAAATATGAAATTTGGGGTGTGCATTTGGGTCAAATATGATTTTTAGGGTGTGTTTTGGGGGCTCACAGATGAATTTTAGGGTCCACGGTTTGCTTTGGGGTGCAATGGTTAGTTTTAGGGTTGCACTCACTGAAGTGGGAATAGTAATTTTTACATCCCCGCTATTCAACACCTTCCCTTCTGTTGCAATATGCCTAGTATTAGTATGCATTGTAATGGAATGCGATGTAATGGTATGCGTCGTAACTTCATATATACCTTTGGCACACCAGTGGTACGCCCGCTGCGCATGGCTGCACAGCGGCCGCCATTGAGAAGTGCTGCGGGGGTGACTGGACAGCTGGGAGGTGGGAAAGGCCGGAAGGAACACTGGATGGGGCGTGGACGCGGGGGTGTGTGTGAGCGGGTGTTGTAAATATTTAAATGAGGGAAAGCTTACTTTGATGCCGGTTCCCGTGTCTTCGTTTCTCCTGCTCTCCTGAGTCTGCATCCAGGAACAGTAAGTAGGCAGCCAGGCTCCCTCCCCTAAGCCAATCACAACGCAGCAATGCAGCGTTGGGATTGGTCATTTACGCCGGGACGAGGCGTTCAGCCAGGGGTTTGAGGTGTGGGCATGTTCTCCATGCAGGCTGTAATGCAGCCTGCATTGCGAACAGGACAGTGCGCATGACTGCTTTGTGCGGCCTGAGCGGGCTGACCAAACAGTCACTGCGCACTTGAGTGGGCATGCCAATCCGCCCAGGCCCTGATCCCTGCAGTCCTACCCACCCTCCCACCGGCAAAGGAGACAGAGCACGATTACATCAGTAAGTTATCATCATGTGATGGTTGTTCCTCTTCTGCACTGCTTGGAAGCAGTGGGGTGATGCTCTTCCGCCACAGCAGATGAGCCGCCACTAGGGGTGCATCATCTACGTGTGCTAGGCCTGGGCGACTTGACCCCCGGGCCTCCTGCGCTACGCATCCCACCTTCTCCTTACCTGGACATTGACACCGTGGCGCAATCCGCTGCACTCTCCCCAAATCTGTGACTCAGCCAGCAGGAGCCTCAGCCAGGTGTGATTTCACAAGTCTGGGTACAGCAGTCGCCGCCAAGTCTGCTGGTGAACCTCCCGATGCAGCTGATGCAGCAGGGCCCCCTTAGGCATGAAGTTGCAGCGCTCCCGCCACACAAGTTCAGCGCACCTCAGGGGCCTCACCCTCCACAGCGTCCGGCCAGCCCAACATCATCCGGCCTGTGATGCAGAGAGGCGGCACCCACCATTGGTAATCCCCTCCGTGCACCCTGGTGTAGTGGTGGATCGTAGTATGTGATGCAGACCTCCCTACGTTGGTGCGCAGGAGTGCCTCTATGATTAACAGCTCCAAGGGGCGCTAGGCGGTCTTCTCACACAGGTCAGCAACGTGTCTCCATGTAAACTGCCAGACTTCACCACCAGGTACGGGCGATCGCTGCGCCTCAATGTCTACCGCCACGGCTCATCAACTCCACAGCTCCTCCGCATCCCACTCCAGGCTCCAGACGCAGGTCCAGTGAGGCATCCAGGCTCCAGACGCAGGTCCAACGAGGCATCCAGGCTCCAGACGCAGGTCCAGCGAGGCATCCAGGCTCCAGACGCAGGTCCAGCGAGGCATCCAGGCTCCAGACGCAGGTCTAGCGAGGCATCCAGGCTCCAGACGCAGGTCCAGCGAGGCATCCAGGCTCTCATCCTGGATGTTGGGTGGCTTGCAGGGGTTCTTGATGTGTGCTGCACATGGCCCTGGCTGCTACATTCTGCATTTTTTAAATTTGTATGCCTATTTTCTATTGGAGGTTGTAGATAGGCTATTTTTTGCATTGGAGGCAAAAAAACTCACGTTGGGCTGACTAACATGAGTTTTTTGGCCGCTAATGGGCCTATCGGTAGTTTTCGCCCGCGAACGCCGGAATTCCTATCGCCATCGCGCTAATGTTAGCTGCAGTTTTCACTGCAGATCCCTGATACTATCGCCCTGTAGCGACGGCTTGTAAATACGCCGCTAACATGGCGATAGTTTTTAGCGGTAAGCGGCGATTAAAAAACTGCCGCTAACTAGCGTTATCGATAGTTATCGCCAGTCCTGGTACATATGCCCCCTCGTGTTTCTCAGAACCTGGGTAAGTGATTAGAATAACCACATGTGGTTCTGTCGCAATTACTTAAGTGGGGTTTTTGTAAATGCTTGCAAAATAGAGATCCCATGGAGATCCCCAATTTCACATAAATTATTCTTCACTCATAAATTACACATGGCTCATGATTCATTCAAAAATTATATATGATATATATATTATTTATTTTTATTTATTTATTTTTAGAGTTCTATGTAGCGCAAACGTGACCCGAGGGTATCAGAGCACTTTGCAGAATGTGCATAGCAACCTTTATATACAATATATAAGGAGAACAGTAAAATACATTTACAAACAATAAACAAGGGGAAAAAAGTAAAGCAAGGGGTAATCATGGTAATAATATGTAAACAATGGTGGGGAAGAACGTGTTAAGGTCTGACAGGCCCCATTTATGCCCCCGAGGTAGAGGATGTAATATTCCTCAGTCCCCAGGGGCTCCTCTCTTCATATGTAGTGTGTGACAGTGCTATGTTGTGGGAGGGGCCATCTAGCGGGCCTTGGGAGGGGGTGTGGGTCAGCAGCCCAGACTGAGGCCTGGCTACACGTGTCTATATGGGTGCATTATCACCCATTCCTGATTAGCTATACTGCCAAAAGTGACATACAAAGTGCTTGTGCAGCATTTAGAAAGTGCTATAAAAAGTTCTTTGTCAGATGTTCAGAGCCTGGCTGCATTTCACTTGCTTCCACCCTATGTGTGCTGGGTTCAGTGTCATTTGAAATTTCTAAACTTGATGTAAGTAGTACAAGCTGTATCCTCTAAAGCCTCGATGATTTGACCCCACCTATACATATGTGTCACTCGATACATACAGTTGGGGCATTCCTCAGGACTAAAATTGTGACATCCTGCTTCAATTAAACATAAAAACCCGCCATGAGCCTAGTGTAAAGCGAGGTCCTCTCTAAAGAAAAACAAGCAGTGGCATAGCCAATAGGTCTCGCTTTTGGGACCTTATAAGTGTTTAGCCATGCAACAGTTGATGTTGTTGCACCAAGGATATTGTGCTGCATAACTAACTACTTACAAGGTCCCAAAAGCGAGACCTATTGGCTATGCCATGCTTGTTCTTTTTTAGGACTGAATCGTTTACTACATTTCGAACGCTTGAGGTTATAGCTAGCCGACACCACGCTTGCACTTCTAACAAAATACCATCCAGCCTAACTGAAGAGAAAAGCGTGACTACTTGCGCATAGGTTAAGAGAGATAAAGTTTCCTTTATGTATTTTGGAAGAGCCGACTGATGTACCTTAACAGTCCTGAATAGAACCAGAATCTGTTACAGTTAAAATTAAAAAAAAAAAACACACATACAGACCGGTACGAAAAGATTTGCTCAGCGGTCACTTTGTTGAAAGAAATAGCCTTTATATTTAACTGAAGCAGTTTTGCTGGAGAGCAACACAAAGTATACTAGTATTCGATACTTCATGTACACATCTAATAAAGACGTAATGCACTTGAAGAATGCCACACCACAAAACCAGAGCAGATTCATTTTATTTTATTTGGTGAGCTTGCGATGTGCGCCCTTAGTGGCTATGGGTATGCCCAGACATGGGTCCCTTGCTCACTGCACCGCTGGATTCAAGCTAGAGTGACTGATGAGGGGTGATACCCCGAAAGTGGTCCCAGGACGCTTGTTGGTCCAGGGAGGACCTGGCCTGGCAGTTCAGGTTGGACTGTTACCATGAGTAGTAGAGCCAAGACTGATTTTCATATGGCTAGGTCCAAACTGGGGTGACGTGGCGAGCAAAATAACGATGGATTAAACCCATATCTGTGACTGGGGGCGAGTGTTTGAAAAGTTTCAACACTCCGTCCATTATTTTGTGATCTTGCTCTACGAACTTACACGATAGCTCTGTTAGGTTTCTAGGTAAGGAATCTAAATAATCAGTCTTTTGACCATCGGAAGAGAGTGTAGGAAAATGTGCTGAGTACTAAGGGTGTACAAAGTTTTTATTTCTTCTTTTCAACGTCATAAATTTCTGCCATCGAAAGTTTGCAAAGTTTCCAGTTTACTTTTGGGCAAACAAACGTGTGGTTTCCATATTTGTAGGTTTAAGTAAAGCACTGCCTACCACCTAGAGCATTCCAAAAGCACCTAGGATACAAGGAGGAAGATAAAAACAGTACTAACACTCAAGTCAAAAGATCAAATGAGACTGATGACAGAAGCCCTTCTTCTTGTAGGCAGATGAACAATGTGAAAGCCTTAAAAGTTCAGTACTCGGAGACACTTACCTCCTCTTCAATAAGGCAACGAGGCTGCTTTGGGCATCTGACTGGCTAAGATGCCGAGTATAGTGACGATGTAGTGTCAAGAATAATCAAGTCACAAAACCCCTATCAGAGGGGGTTAGCCAAAGCATGGGTGTAGAGGTGAGTTTCCACAGATTTCCCGAATTTCAGGAATCATCTTCAAGTCGCAGATGTGGTGGCAGAGTAGTCCACAAGAATTACCCTTGAACGTGGACAGACCTGCCATATTTCCTGTATCTATTTCGGGGAATGGTGAGAAGAGTGAGGCATGTAGGTTTAGAGGTAAAGGCAGCAGAGCAACTGACAATTGAAAACCGCACAAAGATCACCAAAACCCCTTTACTTTTTCCATCTCAGTCTCTGCGAACTTCAGCCTGAATTTTACTTTCAAAACAGGCAGTCCTGTCGGCCTATCCTAGTTTCATCCAGTCTCTACTCTATGGATTCACATAACTGTCAATACCTTCCAGAGCATTTGCTTCAACAACGGGCAACAGAACAAACACACCATTATTAAGCTTCTCAGCATGAATTCTCCATTTTCCAGACAAAAGGTTTTGTCCATCAGTTTATATAGTGTCTGGTCAATTTTGAGAGACAGGAAGGGTCCATCGAAGAGCGGTACAGGATGTTTCTGAAGGTAATTAAAGATGTAAGCAACCAGTGCGAGCGAGCTTCCTACTCGTTTACTTAGTAACTGCAGGCACAGAACTGGGTTCAATAGAGAGTGGGGTGGGTAAGATTCCCGTCGCCCTCCAGTTTTTCAATATGTCAGTCCTACGTGCTTTACAAAATTCACATATGCATTTTTCCGAGTGGGGTGGGTGGTGGGCAATTGTTTCGGTATGGAAGAGTAAAATGCCTCCATCCCCTTGTGTTTCAGTGAGGAAGCCAAAGGATATGAAAATGGCGCCTCACATATTTTGGAAAATTAAACATTCCACTTTTAAGCGCCTCAATTGCTGGAGATTGAGGTAATGGAATGGTGAACAGGTTAAATTTACATAGACACCAACCTCTCAATTTCAAAGTGCGGCGGACTAGAAAAGAACCGAAACTTAGGAGCAGAAAGACCATGTCATATTTACCTAGGTGCAAAAATTGAGCTAATGCTGTTGGCCTACGAATCTGTGAGATGCAGCGACATGCATATCACCACTGCAGGCACATTACTCATCAAATTTCCTTACATCCAAGTGGTTTGCAACCAGTAAAACACCCAGACCTTTGCAGCAGGCACTGTAATCCGGAGTCACCCAACTAGTGTTGGAACCTATGACCAGCAGGTTATGTAACATGCACAGTAGGTTAAGTAGCCCTTATTGGTCTTGCTGAGATTGGAACTTGCATCTGCATGCAAACACACAAATCTTTCCAACAGAATGTGATTTGAAGATTATACTCCGATTTCCACAGCAGGCGCATTAAGCTATTAAGGTATTTTACCGAGATGATCTAACCATAGACCACTAGTTTAATTATTGGCATTGGAAACAAACCGGTAAGGTATTTTACCGAGATGATCTAACCATAGACCATTAGAGTTTAATTATTGGCATTGGAAACAAACCGGCTGCTTCAGTACGAGCTCAACTCCTCCTATTCGCTCATCACTTTGTAGAGCACACTTAAACAGAATAGTCTTGATGTTTTTATCAAGTTAATGACCCTCCTTTTGTCAACATAGGAAGGATGACACGTGACGTTACTTAATAAAGAATGTGCACTAATCCAAGGCACTATCGTTTAACAGAGAAAGACAAAAAAATGTCACCTCCCCAACATAAATAAGTTGGCTAAAACTACTTTTAAAGAGCTGTGGGTGTCTCAGTACCAACGGCTCTAGTTTGAATTTAGGAGAGCCTGTGGAAATAGCACAGGGAGATCGGTGGATACTTAAATCCAGAATACGTGTACTGACAAGAGCGTGGTGCATGATGTATATATGGTTAGCATTTTCATAGGTCCTCGTTTCAGAAAAGGTAAGCTGGTTCATGTTGTACATCAGAACAAACAACTGCTGCTATAAATAGCTTCAACACAGCTCAGGTTCTTGGTATTTATTTTCTTATGTTGATCTTGGTTCAGCTCTGCAGTCTGATGGGTAAGTTTCAAATAAAAAAAGTTATTAATGTAAGCAATTTAGCTTTTAAAGCACTTTGTACGGCTCACAAAGCTCTTAACCTGACTGGCCCCGACTACCTCATAAGAGTCTCCTCTTGGCATGTACCAAATAGGCATTTACGATCTGCAACTAAGAACGTGGTGGTGTCTAGACTTCATAGAGCCTCTGGGGGTGGTAAGAGGTTTTGTCTACCACACTTCCAAGCTCTGGAATCATATTCCAAAGCACTTGCGAAGCCAATTCAATTTACAGATTTTCAGAACGCAGCTGAAAACCAGGCTTGTGCTCTTCCATTTTAGCTTACCACTGTTGTTGTAAATGACTTGACAGAAGACGCCTAGTGCCAAAACACCTTTGGCATATGCTGCGCTTTACAAAAATAAAGTAAAATCAACTACATCGCCCCCTCCGAAATGCTGCATTTATTACACACTACTAAAGTGCATGACGTTTAATATGGGGAGAAAACAGCCCTAACAATAACAGACTAATGTAAACATTAGACGTGCCTTTTATTAATCAGCAATTTAAGAAGGCCAGAAAAAAAGGTAACCCTCAATTTCATAGGCTTCAACGCTAATCTTATCAGGGTCCCTGGCACCACTAATCTGTGTAAATTGAGCAAAATAGCGATTTGGCCGGGAAATTAAAAGATAGCATTAAATTACGATGAAAGACTCCTCATCCCAAACATTTTTTTAGAAGAGGAATCACAAATGCATAATTTCCAGGTGACCCACGCATAGTAGTAGGTTAACAAACCTATGAATGTTTACGGCGTGTGCACTGTTTGGGTAAAGGCAAAGAAATACATATTACAACTGAAAATGGGTGGATGCACATAGACATCAGTGGAGGCAAGCATTCGCATATGTTTAAATATTACCCTATGGCTCGCTACTGCAGTAAAGTAATATGGTATATCAGCAGTGTTGTCAGATCAGTCGCTAATTAGACAGATTCCTGAAGAAGCACGTTATCACATGGAACCATGACAATAGCTAACAGACAAGACAGAAGCGGGTTATGAAACTTGCTGCTGTAACTACAGTGGTAACTGGCTAATCTTGATAAATAACTCCTCTCCACAAATAATATTGCCCTAACCCACTTCAGGCTGAAGAGGAGACTCGGTACTACATAACCTGTCCTTAACGTAACAGAGAACCCCATTTTACGCCGCAGCACTTACCACGCAGAGTGGACTGCCTTTCTGGCAAATGGGAAATCAATGGCCGTCATAAGTGAATAGTGATGCGCACTGCCACCATCATCTGACATCCCTGTGACCCAACCCATGCCCGGCCAGTATTTCAGCAGTCCCAGCCTCGCGTGAACTCTCCCTCTCTCGCTATAGTCAGCCCATCTCTTTACGTGCGAACTCGCCCCCCTGTCATACAGTACGCCCTCACACAGTGCTAAGCTAAAAAATGCTTACAAAGGGCACTTCTTGATAGTGTCGGAAGAGGACATAATATGCAAGGACGGCCACTTACGCTCAAACAGGTATCGCGATAAACAGCGTACTGTTAAACAAGCGCGCGCGCGCGCCTCGCACGGCAGCAGGGGGAGGGGGGAGAGGAGGGGGCCTGCGCGATTCCCTTGCGGGAGCGAGCGGCGCCAGGAGCGATAATTACTAACATATGGCGCTGCTGCTCGCTCCCACAAGTGAATCGCTAAACGTGCACGTGTTGCCATTGAAGGCAATGGAACGCGTGCACGTTTTGGCTGAAAAGCCGAATCGATAGCAAGAGGTCTTTTTTCCTATGCAGCGCATGCGCGCTGCGTAGGCGAGACCTAATCATGCAAGGCTGTAACACACCTGTACATCTGATGAAACAAGGCCTCAAAGAGTATCCTACTATGTTTGAAACGTTTCCAAAATAAAAATACCAGCCATTTGTTGTAGTTTTAAGAGGGATCAAAATCCTGTACATGATACCAAATAGGACTATAAACACAATCTAATGTATTCATTTGTATCATGACTTTCCTGTCTGTGATTACTTTAATTATTAGGCAGGGATCGTTAGCAAAGCTCTAGAACATATTTAAAAGTGTTTTCTATTTACATTTGCTGTTTGAAGTATGTACAGAAAAGGGCTCAAAATACTGCCTTTAGGTGATTTTGCTTACTTTTGTACTGGATGGGACTGTAAAATACTGGAGGTTCCAGTAGAAAACTGGCCAGATGGCAACCCTATAGCCTACATGTTTCAAATTACTGTATATAAATCTAACAGACACAAATAAACTAAATGGGATAGCTCAGACAAATGTATTGGCCCTGGAAAACAGGCATCAGTAAAGGCACTTACTGGATCCTGGTGCATATTGCTGGGTCGTTAATAGTTCGTGAACAGACCTCCAATAGATTGGTCTACAAAAAGATGTATCATGAAAATCCATGTATTCTTTTCTTCATTTTAGAGCACCCTATACTGCCCACTTGCCAAAAATGGTCATTCACCCGAACCAAAAGAAAGATGTGCGACCCCAGTCAAACTTGTCAGGGAACCTTTATAACAGGGCCTCAATTAGTTGGTCTAAAAAATGAATACATTGAGAAACCTCTGTCACTTCTGCTGTCATTTAATAATCAAAGACAATGGAAACTGGCTACTTGTCAGGAAACACCCACATTCATCTGGTGTATTTTGCCGTGCATCTCACTAACACTCTTCACTGATCATTAATTTCCAGGTATAGATTAAATGAAAAAGCTGGCTGAAGAACACTAAATTCAAGTGCTTCAAGTTCAGCTACGGAAAAGAAAAAGGAAGAGATTCCACCTAAATTCCTGTAGCGTCCTCCCCAGCCGGGGTACCTGCTAATGTGTAGTATAGCACGTCTTTATTCTACTACGTGTAACCGCGAATGTAACAATCTAAACCTGCATTCAATCCGCTACACTCTAACTCTTGGGTTACATTGTTAACTCACACAACACTACATCTCCCCCTCTGTTAAATAATTTTTTTTTATTTGTAGAAATATATACACAGAGCTCTTCAATGAGTCTTCGTGGGGCTTTGATCACACATCCCTTTCAAAAGTGGGGACAGGCAGTAGTGTCCATGACTTGCGTTGGTGATGTAGGAATAACAGCAGACAGGGGTTTTTCACTTGTCCTATCAGACCCAGACTCTACATTGACATCAGTGCCTGATGAGCGATGAGCCACTTGCTGGAAATGCAAGGGATCTTGCGTAATGGACTTTCGCGGACGTTCGGCAGTCACCATGTGTCCTTTACTGGTCACAACATGAGAGGGCTCAGCATCAAAGGGAGCATCAGATTTCCATTCTCTAGATTGACGGACAAGCACTCAATGTCTTCCAATGAAATAATGTCTTTCGTTTGTCCATGCTTGTCTGCATAGGCCTGAATTTTTCTTTTCCGACTCAAGTCTTTTACACAGATTTCATCCTCAGTACTTGATCTTCTGGTGGTCCATTGAGGTAACTTGGTCGTCATGGCTCTCGGGAACATCAAGGTTGCTGGGCTTTCACCTGTGGCCAAGTGATGAGTCTTGAAGAGTAGATGCAAGACAGTTTTAAGGTCAAGCTTTTCCAGTACAGCTTTCTTGAGAGTACTCATGAAATGTTCGACAAGGCCATTGGCCTGTGGCCAAAGAGATGTGCTCCTCTATTGCTTCATATTGAAATTGTCTCTGAATTCTCGACTGTTGAAAAGTGGGCCCATGTCAGATTTTCAGCTCGCATGAACACCCCATGTCGCAAAGATGCTGTATAATCTCTCAATGACTCTTTCTTGAGGGATGGATGAGAGATCTTCTATTAATGGAAAACAGGAGTATTCATAAATAATCACCATCAGCTGATGTCCATTGTCAAAAAGATCGAAGAAGCCAACGGAAATTCTTTCCCATGGGTGCTTCAGCAACTCTGACATGTTTACGGTGTGTTGAGTGGATTGCGATGAAAGGAAGCTGCATAGTTGAAAGGCCTTCAATTCTCTTTCAACTCTCTAATCGAGGTGGGGAAACCAAACTCGGTCTCGGAGAGCTTGATTTGTGGCAACGATTCTACGATGTCCTTCTTGCACCTCTTCAATTATCTGTTATCGCAGACTCTCTGGAATAAAAATTCTTGAACCTCTGAGGACAACACCTTCCTGAGTAATGGCAGTTCATCTTTGAAATTTTTAGACTTCTGGTATTCACTGTCACTGTTAAGAGGGCGAGTGTGCTGGTTCCAAGATTGATGTGTAATAATGGCTTTCGGTTTCAACATGTCACTATCTTGACTCTTGGCAGTGACACTTTGTTCCAATGTGTGCTTGATTTCACAATGAAATTTATGTAGGCTTCAGCCATCTTGGAAGGGGTACCATGGCGCTGTAGAGGTACTCGTGAGAAGTAGTCACCAGGGTTTTGATCTTTCCCTGAACGGTGCACAATTGTGTAGTTGTATTCTTGTAATTGTAGACCCCAATGTTCAATGCAAGGAGGCATCTTGGCCTTTGGATTGCCAAAGATGGTCAACAACGCTCGATGAGTGTCGCAAGCGTGAAAAGCTTTCCATATAGGAATATGTGAAAATGTTCACAAGCCCTCACCACCACTAAACATTCGTTCTCAGGTTGTGAATAAGCACATTCAATTTGGGACAAACCTCTGCTTGCATATGCTACAATATGCCTTTGAGCATTTGGGTGTCCACTGTGCTGTTCAAGGATTGCGCCTAACCAGGCTTCTTTCTGCCACTTCAAGCTGCTACAGTAAGTCCGCGGCCTAGCGCTTCCGTGCCCAGATCGAGCAGCAGACTTCACAGATGTTCAAAGTTTCCGAGAAGATGGTAAAGCGCTAGGCCGCGGACTTGACTGTAGCAGCTTGAAGTGGCAGAAAGAAGCCTTTCCTTCGCTCCCGTTGCTACCCCCAAAAGGGACCAGAGTGTGGGAGACCGGCAACAAGATAATGTTGCTTTTGCTCAATGTCACAGTATGGCTGATTTTAACTCATATACAACAATTTTCACTAATAAAAGAAGATGATGGACTGAAATTTGCTATATCGAATTCATTTCTGGTGCACCAGCCGGAATCTTGTACGGATTGCGATTTCTCTGGGGCTCTGCAGTGCCTCCAGCCATTCCTCATCTTCTATATTCCCTAAGTCATCGATCCATGCAGCACGTAAGGCCGTCAGGGGGTCTGGTACGTTGTTTATTAATTTGGGGTATATCGTGGAAGTCGCCTTTTCAGGGATGGGATCAATCAACAGTCTGTCTTCCAGCGGGGAGTGGTCGGGAATGAGTGTGCCCCACTGGATGTTTCCCTGTAGGGCATGTGTCAGCCTCAGATAATGATATCTTTGCATCGGGGTCAAGCTATATTCCTGTTGTAAGTCTTCGAAGGGGAGGGGAGCACCGCTCCTCCACACATCTCTCGGGCGTTCAATGCCTATCGTCTGCCAACCTCTAAAGCCTTTCAATGAGGCCACCTCACTCAGTGGGTCCCCCACCTACAGGGGTGTCCGACTGGTTAGTTTCCCTTGCCATCCCAGAAACCTGTTCACCTCGCGCCAACATGCCACCACCGTCACGGTATGTGTAGGCCACTCTGGGCTTGCCCTTTGGGTGTACAGGAGCAGCTCGCGGTCACCTCCTGGCATGGCGGGTCTATCCACCCTGTAGGCCGAATCATTGCTGGCCGCATAGACCCAATCATTTATGACTAGTAGCTGTGAGGCCCAATAGTATAGCTTAATATCTGGGACTGCTAGGCTGCGGTCTTATACTCCTTTTTTGCAGTTTGTGGAGTGGTATTCTGGGTGAACCCCCCTGCCAGTGAAGACTGTTGGGGGGACTGGGCATGGGGTATTCTGCAGGATGTATAATAAGTGTGGCAGGGCCATCATTGTAAACAGGGCAGCCCTGCCCATGAGGGACAGCGGCAGGGTGTGCCAGTGGAGTGCATCAGCGTGGGGCCGGTCCAGTTGGGGGGTGAGATTCCTCTTCAGAAACATCTGGTGGTCACGGGTGATATAAATCCCAAGTACTTGAACCCCTCCATCACGACTGGAGCTGCACACCTCACCGCAGTCTCGGGGGGGCAGACAGTGGGAAGACCACTGACTTAGACCAGTTAATGGTATATCCGGAGTAGCTCCCAAACAGTTAAAAAAATGTAGAGTACCTTTGCTATGGAGTAGTACGGTCTTGCCAGATATAGGAGTATGTCGTCCGCGTACAGTGAAATCCACTCCTCACAACCTCCTGGTGCCTTTATGCCCCAGATCATCGGGTCTATCCTAATCCAGTGTGCCAAGGGCTCCAGCGCCAAGGCAAACAATAGTGGCGACAGGGTGCAACCCTGTCTGGTGCCCCTCCGCAGCCGGAAGGGCCTCGACAGCGCTCCATTGACTCTTACTCGGGCTTGTGGGTCCTGGTAGAGCAGTCTCACCCAACTACAAAAGTTGGGGCCGAAGCCCAACCTGGTAAGCGCCATAAATAAATAAGGCCACTCTATACTATCAAAGGCCATTGATGCGTCCAGCGCCATCAATGCCATTTGTTGAGTCGAAGGGTCGCTTGTCAGATGAAGCACACCATATAATCTCCGCAGGTTGTGGCGAACAGGTTGTGGCGAGTGCTCCGGTTAGGCATGAAGCCAGATTGGTCCGTGTGGACCACTGTATTGATGATGGACGTCAGTCTATTGGCCAAGGCCTTTGCTATCACCTTTCCAACCACCTTGAGCAAGGAGATTGGCCGATAGTAACCGCACTGGTCTGGAGGCCTACCCGCCTTGTGTATAACCACGACGGTGGCCACCCGCTGATCAACCAGCAGTTGTCCCTTCTCTCGAGACTCCATTAGCATGTTTAGTAGTGGTGCTATTATTATGGAATCCAGACTTTTGTATAGCTCGATTGGGAGTCCATTCAGACCCACTGCCTTCCCTGATTTTAGGGTTCCCAGGGCTTCTGCCAGTTCCTCCTCAGTATGATCGGCGTCTAAAGCCTCCTGCACTTCCTCAGATAGTGTGGTCATTGAGAAGTCTTTCAGTAGCTCCTCGCAATCACTTTCAGATCTTTTGCTCACGGATGCGTACACTCCTTCATAGTAGGCAGCGAAGGTCTCCGCTATTCCCACACTAGATGTATGAAGTGCCCCCACTTTGTCTCTAACCCCAACCACCCATGATCGTTCCCTGTTCCGTTTCTCCAACCAGGCTAACAGCCTCGAGGCCTTGTCGCCCATATCATACAGCTGGTACTGCATTGCCAGAGCATACGCTCTTGCTTCGCCTTCAGCTAAAGCGTGCAGTTCACGCTGGCGCAGTGCTAATCTATGCCGCCGGTCATTGTCAGCACCATCAGTCGCCTCACCTTCCATCTGAAGTATTTCCTGTTCTAATGACCTGATTTGTAGAGCCTCTTCTTTTCTTTTAGCCCCAATTAGTGCCTGAGCCTGCCCCCTCAGCACCACTTTGTAGGCCTCCCAGATAGTCAGGTGCGATTCCACCGATCCTACATTCTCTTTAAAGTATGGGTCCGACCCTTCCCAGATTTTCTCTCTGAGTACGGGGTCCCTCAACTGCCAGGGGTCAATCCTCGTAAATGGTGCTCTACTGACGGACGGACCTCGAATGGTAACTGCCACAGGGGAATGTCCTGAGATGCCCCTTGCCATATGTATTGGTGATGCAAATTCTCCCACTTTGTCATTTTGCGTAAAAAGGTAGTCAATTCTAGAAAAGGAGCCGTGGTACGCCGAATAATATGTGTATTGCTGTGTCAGAGGGTTGTGTGCCAGCCAAAGGTCCACCATGCCAATGGCCGTCAAAAAACTTGACAGGTCCCGTTCCCCCTTCTGGCCCGCCCGTGCACTGGATCGGTCCAGCTCTGGGTCTACTCCTGCGTTTGCATCTCCTCCCACCAGAAGGGTACCTATGAGCAGTCCTATCAGGATTGCACTAATCTTTAGGAGAGTGATAGTATGAAGCCTCGGGGAACATAGAATGAACACAGCACCATTGAGTGCCCCTCCCACTTGCCCGGCACACAGCAGCTGGCATCGTCAGACCATGTGCCAGTTATAACAAGAGGCAACATGTTTCGAATTAGAATTCCCACCCCCGGGCGTCAGAAGAATACCCTGAGTGTGGCACCAGTCTGTACCCAAAGCGGTCCAGGGCCTTATATCGGCTTCCTCTAAGGTGTGACTCTCGTATCAGTACTACATCTGGGGAGTGCCGCTTAATATGCTGAAGGACAAGCGTCCGCTTAATTTTGTTCCCCAGTCCATTCACATACCAGGTCCATACGGGGATACTAGCCGAATCTCCCTTGATCGCCATCAACACAAATAGCCACTGCGGAACTACCCCCTCCCGGGATGACCCTGTGACAACATGCATTGCAATACGGCTATAAAGGTCTTGAGCAACAATACAATCACACACTATAAAATTGAACATTTTACCCAACTCCCCCTCCCTGCAACCCTGCTAGGTGAGTAGCAAACCTCCCACCTCCCCAACAAGCAGAGTGCCTGTCGCCCTAACTGTGCAGTAATAACCATTGGTGAGGGGTGGTGAACCAGCCTCCAGCAAGAAGTTAAATAATTTTGCTGTCAAATATTACAAAACCCCTTAATATTCTCATGAGAGCAATCTTGTCTGTTGGCTCCCAGTAGAGGGCCGTACCAGGGGCGACAAGGATCTCATTGTTAAGACTGTCTGTTCGATGGCCAGTGTCACTTTGTGCCAGTTCTTTTCACACTTCCACCCCTGAGCCTCCCCGCATCCCCCCAGTCCATGCAAGAGGAAGAAGAAATCCCCGGTACTTGAAGGCACCGCTCATGTTCACTTATCTGTTCTTTGCCGCTGGGCTGGACTGTCAGGCCTGGGGTCTGCATCCCGCCTCTCTTTATCTTGCTCTTTCATGGTCTGTGTTCGAATTCTGCCCCCTTCCGCCCAACAGTACGCCAGCCTTCCAGCCAGTCACTTGCCTCAGCTGGCAAGTTGAAGAAGTAGGATTTCCCTTGTCAATGATTTTAAGTTTCGCTGGAAATAACATCATGTATTTCCCATTTTGTTCGCGAAGAGCCGTTTTCACCGCATCAAAGGTGTGTCTTTGGCACTGAACCTGGAGCGTGAAGTTGGGGAAAAATCGGATGGTGGCATTCTCATGTTGCAAGTCGCCATGCTGGTGCGTCGCCTGCAGAATGGCGTCTCTGTCCCTGAAGTTCAATATACGAGCTGTAATCATGCGGGGGCGCCCTCGGGCGAGGCTGGGCACCCAATGCCCATTGCGATCCTTCCACCGAGAAGAAGGTGGACAGGCGTTTAGGCTTCAGTTTATTCAGGATCTAATCTTCCAGGAAGAGGTCCATCGAGGGTCCCTTCATTCCCTCCGGCACGCCTACCACCCGAATGTTGTTTCTTCGGGCTCTGCCCTCCTGGTCCTCAAGTCTTGCCAGGATTTCAGTTTGGTTTTTAGTCAATACCGATACCTGCTTCTCCAGACGTTTTGTTTTGGACTGCAGGCCTCCAATGCCTGCCTCAGCCGCAGACATCTTTTCTGACATTTTCTGGAGGTCCACCCTGAGTAGATTGACTTCCCCAGTTACAGAGTCCAGTTTTGCTTCCAGGGTTCCCCGCAATTCTCTGATTGCCATCATAATGTCTCTTAAGGAAGGGTCAGGGGCTTGGTCATCCAACTCCGCCGGCCGCACCCCCCAACCGTGCCATCCTCATGGCCCATCGCCACCATATATTTGTTGATGTGGTTAGCCTGGCCTGGTCCCACACTTTTGATTCGGCCCATGGCTGTTGTCTGTCGGCCTGGCTATGTTCCCACAGGTAGGCCCAAACTCTGAGCGAGAATATTGTTCTATGCCTCTAGAGGAAACAGGTATCTCCGGCACTACTGGTCATACCCGCCCCACTTGATTACACCTTCTGGCAGGCTTTCATGTACGTCGGCAGGTGTTTTCCAATGCTCTGCCTACTCTTAATGCTGGATGCCTTGTTCACCGGCCCCAGGTGCTGCTTGCAAGGGGTGGGCACGCTCTTAGCACCTTCGCCAGGACTGCACACGCATATCACTGAGCCCAGGTCCACAGCCTCACTCAATGTACGGTGGCAAAGTCTTGTACATAATGGGAGCAATAACTGGCCATGCCAAGGAACTGGCAGTTGACAAGGCTTGAACTTTAGCTTAATCAGGTGTCCTGCCCTCATCAGAAAAGGTAAGGCCAAAGAATTTTAGCTTCGTCTTATGGAACTCACATTTGTCGGCACTCAAAGTCAAACCTGCATCCGCAAGTAAACAACACACTGGTGTGAAAGCTATATCATGCTCCTTCTCTGTAGCTCCAATAATCAACATGTTATTGCTATAATTAAATGCATTCATGACCGGCTGTATGATACGTGGAAACTTGAAACAGCTCTGCAGCTGTTGACACACTGAACAGACCAATATGTGTTGAAAATGTTGTAATGTACCTGCAACTCTCCTTGATTTTCAACTAATGATATCCTTTATTCCATTCAAGGTGAGAGAAGACCTTTGCACCATTCAAGTGGGTTATCATGTCAGTGATGTGCGAACCTGGATGTTGTTCTCATTCAATTGCCTTGTTAAGTTGACACATGTCAACACAGATGAGTACAGCTCCTCCGCTGTCCTTTTTGGCACTACCAATATGGGAGAAACCGAGGGTATATTCACAAGAACGTGTGATAACTACCGCAAGAGTAGCGTAACGCAACTTCCAATATCGCAGCCTATCGCGGGAAAATATCCCCGTGTCAACGTGGAATTCACAACAAGGTGGTAGCATGCGATAGTCTGCCGAAACCGCGGACCATGTCCGCGATACAACCACCACGATGGAGACAAAAACACAAACCACAACACCAAAAACACGCGATGGGCAAAACCGCGATGAGGAATCAGCGACAAGCAGCGCCAGGCCTGCAACACACACCTGGCAGGCGTCAAAAATCCCCATAAAAGTAGAAAAAACACCCACACACAAACTGACCAACACACAAGCACCATGGAGGCAGCCGGAGCAGGCGCAGAGGACGAGCGCAACCCCACAAGCACTCCGGACGACCAGCCAGGGACCTCTGGGACAGGGAAGGGCAAGGACAAGAAGACGAGGAAGACCAAGTTCAGTCTGCAGGCGAACAGGATCATAGTCACGGAGGTGATGGAACACCATCAACAACTCTTCGTCACCTCGAACGTGTCATTGGGCACCAAAACTGGAATATGGCAGGACATCGTCGACAAGGTGAATGCCGTCGGAGAGCACAAGCGGACAATGGACGAGGTCAAGAGGCGATGGGATGACATCAAGCGGAAGACCAAGGAGAAACTCTCTGCCAACCTGAAGGCAGCAACGCAGACCGGAGGTGGGGGCCCAGCGCCACAGCTGGAGCTGGATGACATGGAGGAGCTGGTGTCGACAGTCATCAGTGTGGAGACTGTGGCAGGAGTCGGGGGACCGGACACTGCTCGACAGGACACAACACAACCGCAACAGGGTGAGTGACCACCAGGTACTGGGGGACGGGGGAGATGGCACAAGCAAGCAGGGCACAGTGCACACCCACAATCACTCTGGGTCCTCGCCCAGACCCACAGACTGTCACAATGTACAATGCCATGCTGTCTGAATGTCAACTTGTACCATGCGGCTACATACATGTGGACACATTGTAATACACCATCTCCCCTTCACATCGCAGCGGCATCGCCAACACCTCCTGCAGAGCAGTCACAGCCACTCTTCACTGATGACGAGGAAGAGGACAACACCAGCATCGACACTCAAACCATCCAAGACCTCATTGACCTCATCCGCAACTCACCTCCAGGATCAGGGCAGCCCAGCTACATCCATGAGACCCCACCCACCACCCAAACCACCCAGCAGGAGGCACCCACAGCCCGGCACCCTCCCAAGACCCCCAGGAACAACAAATGGCCTTCCAATGCCGTGTGCTGGAGGGCCAGAGGGAGATGGCCGAGCAGGTGCGGGTGGGGTTCGAGCTCATGGCTAACAAACTGGACGCCATCCTTGGGTGTCTATGTCCGCCCCATGGTCTCCAGCGAGCCCTGACTGACATCTCTGGAGTCATGACGCGGAGGGAAGAATACCTGTCCGCTCAGAGTGGCCCCGGCGATGCCAGCCGTGAGCTGGCAAACATGCGGAGGCTCATGGAGGACATGGTGCGGATGGAGGCGGAAAGGATGGCAGCCGCCGCTGCACATCAGTGAAATGTAGCTGGGATCTACCGTGCCCTGCATGTCCTCGTCATGGCATTGCTGCCACAAGGCGTGGCCATGATGAATGCTGTTGCCCCCACACCATCCACATCTCCGCCCCCAGGTGTGTCAGTGCCTCCCAGTGCAGCAGGCGTATCCACTCCGGCACCTGATGTGTCACTGCCACACAGTGCGGCCGAAAATCCTCCTCCGGCCCCTGATGTGACAGTGGCACACAGTGCCGCAGCCGGTACTGCAACACCCACAGGTGGGGCAGGGCACACACCCGGGGCGAGGACGTGGATGGGACTGTGGTCAGGAGGGCCAGGCACTAGCATTAATTTCCGCCACCTTGCCTGTTTCTGCTTGGTGCCGCACATGGCCTCAAGACCTACCACTGACCCCGGATACACTCCGATGCACTCACCTTGGACAGCGACATGGACTGCCACATCCTGTTTGATGACCAATGACACGGCGGACAGACTGCGGACTGTACCCTTCCTCTTCCGCAATACAGGTCATCCCCGGATGGACACTGGCTGGCCCTCCACGGGCCCATGTTGTGTAGTGTGCTCGGCATTGCCCTGTACCGCTCCAGCTGCATGACTGCACTGGATGTGCAAATAAACATCCAGTGACGCACTGCTGTGTAATGTCTTACGTCATTCATGTATGGATGTGTGGATGAATGTGGGGACAGTGCCTTCCCTTGCGTCAATGATGTTCATCCTGTGGGATGCCAGTCAGAGGGTGCGACATTGCATTTTGTGTACAACAGGGACACACGCATCAGTCACTTCCTTGTCCGGGCATGGACTGGACCATGCCCAGAGCCCACGAGTCATTGTTGCAAGCCCTGTGCTGGTCGGGCATACGGCAGGCCAGACCACTCCGCTAACGCCCCGAGGGGGCCCTCATTGCTACCCGTCGCAGCCGTACTCGCTGGTGGTGTGCAGGTCACTGGTCTAGTTGTCAGCATGTCACAGCCACTCTCTGAGGGCACGTTTTCACACACACCACACCCATCCGGCACAGGCGTCACAGGCCTTGTGACTCCGCCAACATAAGGGGCCGACGACGTCACATTCCCCTCTTCTGGTGGTGACTGGATGACAGCCGCTCCACGGTTCTCCCTCATGTAGGGCCCATGAGTTGTTGCGCACAGGGTTAGTGGCATCCGAGGCCTTGCAGACGGCATGGGCCTACCACCACGTGGCGCAGACTGGGGTTGCACAGGGTTAGTGGCACACGAGGCCTTGAGTAAGGCACGGGCCTACCACCACGTGGCACAGACTGGGGTTGCACAGGGTTGGTGGCACCCGGGGCCTTGCGAATGGCACAGGCACCCCGCCACGGGACGGTGACTTGGGGTGCACTGTGTCAGTGGCACCTTGAGCTTCTGAGCGGGTGTGCAGCCTGCGATGGTGCCGGGTGCACTGGTATGTCCACTGCCATGGAGTAATCAAGACCCAGCACCAAACGTGAGACCTGGTGGCCTGCGGAGCATGGCTGCATGATGTGGAGGGTGCCATGTCCGCGGGCCCCGGGCTTGTGGCTTGCAGCGGCACGTGGTGGGACCTCCTGTCTATGCGCCGGTGGCGGAAGGTGAGCATTGAGGCCTGGGTGTGCATGGGCGGGCATGCTCCGATGGGCGGCGAGAGAGGTTGGGGTGCCTCTGCCTGGGTGGGCATGGGCGGGCAGGCGATGTTGTCTTGTGCAAGTGTGTGTACTGTGCAAGTCATGTATCTGGGCTCTGTTTCAGCTGACGGCTCTGAATCAGATGTGTGACCTGGTGACCTGACCTACATACCGGCACGTGGTTGGAGACACACCGGTGGCAGAAGGTGAGCAGAGTGGCCTGGGTGCACAGGGGCGGGACTCTCTCTCTCTCCCTCTCTCTCTCCTCTTTGCTCTCTCTCTCTCTCTCCCTCTCTTCCTCTCTCTCTCCTCTTCGCTCTCTCTCTCTCTCTCTCCCTCTCTTCCTCTCTCTCTCCTCTTCGCTCTCTCTCTCTCTCCCTCTCTTCCTCTCTCTCTCCCTCTCTTCCTCTCTCTCTCTCCTCTTCTCTCTCTCACTCTCTCCCTCTCTTCCTCTCTCTCTCCTCTTCTCTCTCTCTCTCTCTCTTCCTCTCTCTCTCCTTCGCTCTCTCTCTGTCCTCTGATGTGCGCAGGACACACCTTCTCATCATGTTTTTTGTCTTACAGGCTGTGACCTACGTATTGTCCGGAGGGGAGCGGCCATGTGTCTTCATTTCATTTCGTTGTTCATTTTAATAAAATGTCATTTGTTGCTTCGAAAGTGAATGTGTGCTGGTCATTTCTGTGACGACACATCCACGTCACCAGTTGTGATTGTGCGGCATCAAGCGGAATAATTTGTACATGTTTGGGTGTGGCTGATGTGGCATGTCTTTGGTCGGGGGTGCCAGGGAGGGGTGGTCCTGGGGGTGGTGGCGGTGGGTGTTGTGGCCTTCTTGGGTGTCCGGGCCGCATGATGGGTGGCTCCATGGCATCTGTTGCCCTTCCGATGTAGCCCTCGGCTGTGCTCCCTTTTGTGGTGCTGGCTGCCGTCCGACTTTATACCAGTTCAGAGCAGGTATAGATTTCCTGGTGCTAACGCGCCTTATCGCCTGTTTTGTGTTTTTATCGCGGATGTGGCTGGTCGTTGTGAATGTTGAGGTGTGCTGTTGTCTCGACTTTTGTCACGGGAACGCCTACTCTGCATCTCATTAGCGATATTTGCGGGGGTCCTCTGTGGCGATGTTTTTTGCGGCTGCTATCGCGGGTAAACTGGTGCTGTGGGCTGTTAACGCCGGCTTGTGAATGGGGAGGTAAATTTATCACGACTTTGGCTGCGATAAAGTGCCGTTAATTCGGCGATAGCTCCTTGTGAATATGCCCCCTAGTGTGTTAGAGTAGTGGAATGTTTAGTGATATCATGTTTGAGCAATTATTCAAGTTCTTTTTCAACAGCTTCCTGTAAATGAAATGCAGTTCATCTGTGTCTTTGAGCAATAAGATGGATGTCCTCATAAAAGTGTAATTGTACTTTCATAGTCTTGAGTTTTATTAACCCATGAAACAACGAAGGGAAATGACTTACTATTTCAGAATGAGCATTCATGTTATAGTTCACTGGTATCAGTCCCATATAAGAAGCTGTGTGGAAGCTGAGTAAACAGGCACTTGACACCGTACCTTGAAGTGCATGAATGGATGATTGTATTTTAAATTTCTTATGTTTTATCATAGCTTCAAGTGAACCTTGACTTTTTAGTGGTGTCCATGCAGCCCATGTATACACTTTCATTTTCGATGGCTTAAGTTGTGGCAATGGATATATTTCATTGTATTTCTCTTCAGGCAATATGTTTATTGACACACCACTGTTGATAATAAAAGGTATTGAGAAACTGTTTACCTTTAGAGTAATCTTTGGACAATGTTTGATTGGCTTAGGTGCTTTTTCATGTTGACTTTTCTTTGACCTATATTTTTCTTCACAAGCAGCCAGTCCAACATGCACATTATTTTCTGAGGTAAACATCGACATTACACAACCATTGTCTTCACTTTCACTCGATTTAGGTATTGAAGAACTCTTTAATGATGATTTAGATGATGATCAGCTGCAATTGGTGTCAATTTGCCTTAATTGGTGTGGACGCTTTGCCTTGTTGGCGGGCATCAAGCATCACTTCCGAAGTGTTCAGGTGGTCATTTTGTCTTCACGCCATGATGCACTTCTTTTTCTTCGCCTTACAAACCACTACAAAATTATTTCTCCTTCCCACAGCCTTTGCAAATCTGTCCAATGGCGGGACATTTACCTTTGTGCGAAAACAAAAATCCACACCTGAAGCACAACTCTTTCTTCTGTGGAGACATGGCTATAAGTCCCAATGTCTGATGCTTTGGCTTACTTTTTACTTTCATGACTGACTCACTCTGGGTACCTCTGTCCTCCATGTTAGCAGCTTGTTGATCAGCACGCTTTTCAGCTCTGGAGGCCATGAGAACTCACTCCAGACCAACAGTTCCTCTCAGCATTCATCATCTCAATGAATCTGACAGGCATCGGTCAATAACTCTGAGGTGTATAGCTTCCTAATCATTGAATTCATTGAACATACCGTGTTTGATAAGTGTATCCAGTCTCTCAACACATTTGTCGATGGTTTCACCATCTTTCTGTCATTCTTGACTTAAAATGTACCTTTCATGATCTACATTCAGCATTGGATTGTACTTGAGATTCAAGGCTTCTTTGATTTGACGGAATGTAATTTTGACAACTCGCGGCATTTTCTTCATGAATTCTTTTACATCTCCACCAGCTAGATTCTTCCAGTATTAGATAATCTTCTTGTTATCTGTTTCTTCTAGTGCACCAATAAAATCATCAAATGTCTCTATCCAAGCAGTCCATTTGTCGCCAATATTCAGCTTTTTGGCGGTATCGAATAGAGGTTTTGGTTTCAGGAAGGCGGCAGCATTGTAACCATTGGTGGAACTTACTGATGTGAAGAGTAATGTTCTTTCTGATGCTGCTTGGTGATCTTGTTTATGAAAACCATCTCTGAGGCCTTGTGACATGCTGGCCTCTGGGTTATCTTTGATAATTCTAGAAACCGCGACCCCTTTCTTGGTCTCTATTGGAAAACAATCTTTCATGATTCAGATTGATGCTCTCCACTTTATGATCTTCAGAGCGGCCGCCATTGAGAAGTGCTGCGGGGGTGACTGGACAGCTGGGAGGTGGGAAAGGGCGGAAGGAACACTGGATGGGGCGTGGACGCGGGGGTGTGTGTGTGAGCGGGTGTTGTAAATATTTAAATGAGGGAAAGCTTACTTTGATGCCGGTTCCCGTGTCTTCGTTTCTCCTGCTCTCCTGAGTCTGCATCCAGGAACAGTAAGTAGGCAGCCAGGCTCCCTCCCTAAGCCAATCACAACGCAGCAATGCAGCGTTGGGATTGGTCATTTACGCCGGGACGAGGCGTTCAGCCAGGGGTTTGAGGTGTGGGCATGTTCTCCATGCAGGCTGTAATGCAGCCTGCATTGCGAACAGGGACAGTGCGCATGACTGCTTTGTGCGGCCTGAGCGGGCTGACCAAACAGTCACTGCGCACTTGAGTGGGCATGCCAATCCGCCCAGGCCCTGATCCCTGCAGTCCTACCCACCCTCCCACCGGCAAAGGAGACAGAGCACGATTACATCAGTAAGTTATCATCATGTGATGGTTGTTCCTCTTCTGCACTGCTTGGAAGCAGTGGGGTGATGCTCTTCCGCCACAGCAGATGAGCCGCCACTAGGGGTGCATCATCTACGTGTGCTAGGCCTGGGCGACTTGACCCCCGGGCCTCCTGCGCTACGCATCCCACCTTCTCCTTACCTGGACATTGACACCGTGGCGCAATCCGCTGCACTCTCCCCAAATCTGTGACTCAGCCAGCAGGAGCCTCAGCCAGGTGTGATTTCACAAGTCTGGGTACAGCAGTCGCCGCCAAGTCTGCTGGTGAACCTCCCGATGCAGCTGATGCAGCAGGGCCCCCTTAGGCATGAAGTTGCAGCGCTCCCGCCACACAAGTTCAGCGCACCTCAGGGGCCTCACCCTCCACAGCGTCCGGCCAGCCCAACATCATCCGGCCTGTGATGCAGAGAGGCGGCACCCACCATTGGTAATCCCCTCCGTGCACCCTGGTGTAGTGGTGGATCGTAGTATGTGATGCAGACCTCCCTACGTTGGTGCGCAGGAGTGCCTCTATGATTAACAGCTCCAAGGGGCGCTAGGCGGTCTTCTCACACAGGTCAGCAACGTGTCTCCATGTAAACTGCCAGACTTCACCACCAGGTACGGGCGATCGCTGCGCCTCAAAGTCTACCGCCACGGCTCATCAACTCCACAGCTCCTCCGCATCCCACTCCAGGCTCCAGACGCAGGTCCAGTGAGGCATCCAGGCTCCAGACGCAGGTCCAACGAGGCATCCAGGCTCCAGACGCAGGTCCAGCGAGGCATCCAGGCTCCAGACGCAGGTCCAGCGAGGCATCCAGGCTCCAGACGCAGGTCCAGCGAGGCATCCAGGCTCCAGACGCAGGTCCAGCGAGGCATCCAGGCTCTCATCCTGGATGTTGGGTGGCTTGCAGGGGTTCTTGATGTGTGCTGCACATGGCCCTGGCTGCTACATTCTGCATTTTTTAAATTTGTATGCCTATTTTCTATTGGAGGTTGTAGATAGGCTATTTTTTGCATTGGAGGCAAAAAAACTCACGTTGGGCTGACTAACATGAGTTTTTTGGCCGCTAATGGGCCTATCGGTAGTTTTCGCCCGCGAACGCCGGAATTCCTATCGCCATCGCGCTAATGTTAGCTGCAGTTTTCACTGCAGATCCCTGATACTATCGCCCTGTAGCGACGGCTTGTAAATACGCCGCTAACATGGCGATAGTTTTTAGCGGTAAGCGGCGATTAAAAAACTGCCGCTAACTAGCGTTATCGATAGTTATCGCCAGTCCTGGTACATATGCCCCCTCGTGTTTCTCAGAACCTGGGTAAGTGATTAGAATAACCACATGTGGTTCTGTCGCAATTACTTAAGTGGGGTTTTTTGTAAATGCTTGCAAAATAGAGATCCCATGGAGATCCCCAATTTCACATAAATTATTCTTCACTCATAAATTACACATGGCTCATGATTCATTCAAAAATTATATATGATATATATATTATTTATTTTTATTTATTTATTTTTAGAGTTCTATTTAGCGCAAACGTGACCCGAGGGTATCAGAGCACTTTGCAGAATGTGCATAGCAACCTTTATATACAATATATAAGGAGAACAGTAAAATACATTTACAAACAATAAACAAGGGGAAAAAAGTAAAGCAAGGGGTAATCATGGTAATAATATGTAAACAATGGTGGGGAAGAACGTGTTAAGGTCTGACAGGCCCCATTTATGCCCCCGAGGTAGAGGATGTAATATTCCTCAGTCCCCAGGGGCTCCTCTCTTCATATGTAGTGTGTGACAGTGCTATGTTGTGGGAGGGGCCATCTAGCGGGCCTTGGGAGGGGGTGTGGGTCAGCAGCCCAGACTGAGGCCTGGCTACACGTGTCTATATGGGTGCATTATCACCCATTCCTGATTAGCTATACTGCCAAAAGTGACATACAAAGTGCTTGTGCAGCATTTAGAAAGTGCTATAAAAAGTTCTTTGTCAGATGTTCAGAGCCTGGCTGCATTTCACTTGCTTCCACCCTATGTGTGCTGGGTTCAGTGTCATTTGAAATTTCTAAACTTGATGTAAGTAGTACAAGCTGTATCCTCTAAAGCCTCGATGATTTGACCCCACCTATACATATGTGTCACTCGATACATACAGTTGGGGCATTCCTCAGGACTAAAATTGTGACATCCTGCTTCAATTAAACATAAAAACCCGCCATGAGCCTAGTGTAAAGCGAGGTCCTCTCTAAAGAAAAACAAGCAGTGGCATAGCCAATAGGTCTCGCTTTGGGACCTTATAAGTGTTTAGCCATGCAACAGTTGATGTTGTTGCACCAAGGATATTGTGCTGCATAACTAACTACTTATAAGGTCCCAAAAGCGAGACCTATTGGCTATGCCATGCTTGTTCTTTTTAGGACTGAATCGTTTACTACATTTCGAACGCTTGAGGTTATAGCTAGCCGACACCACGCTTGCACTTCTAACAAAATACCATCCAGCCTAACTGAAGAGAAAAGCGTGACTACTTGCGCATAGGTTAAGAGAGATAAAGTTTCCTTTATGTATTTTGGAAGAGCCGACTGATGTACCTTAACAGTCCTGAATAGAACCAGAATCTGTTACAGTTAAAATTAAAAAAAAAAAACACACATACAGACCGGTACGAAAAGATTTGCTCAGCGGTCACTTTGTTGAAAGAAATAGCCTTTATATTTAACTGAAGCAGTTTTGCTGGAGAGCAACACAAAGTATACTAGTATTCGATACTTCATGTACACATCTAATAAAGACGTAATGCACTTGAAGAATGCCACACCACAAAACCAGAGCAGATTCATTTTATTTTATTTGGTGAGCTTGCGATGTGCGCCCTTAGTGGCTATGGGTATGCCCAGACATGGGTCCCTTGCTCACTGCACCGCTGGATTCAAGCTAGAGTGACTGATGAGGGGTGATACCCCGAAAGTGGTCCCAGGACGCTTGTTGGTCCAGGGAGGACCTGGCCTGGCAGTTCAGGTTGGACTGTTACCATGAGTAGTAGGGCCAAGACTGATTTTCATATGGCTAGGTCCAAACTGGGGTGACGTGGCGAGCAAAATAACGATGGATTAAACCCATATCTGTGACTGGGGGCGAGTGTTTGAAAAGTTTCAACACTCCGTCCATTATTTTGTGATCTTGCTCTACGAACTTACACGATAGCTCTGTTAGGTTTCTAGGTAAGGAATCTAAATAATCAGTCTTTTGACCATCGGAAGAGAGTGTAGGAAAATGTGCTGAGTACTAAGGGTGTACAAAGTTTTTATTTCTTCTTTTCAACGTCATAAATTTCTGCCATCGAAAGTTTGCAAAGTTTCCAGTTTACTTTTGGGCAAACAAACGTGTGGTTTCCATATTTGTAGGTTTAAGTAAAGCACTGCCTACCACCTAGAGCATTCCAAAAGCACCTAGGATACAAGGAGGAAGATAAAAACAGTACTAACACTCAAGTCAAAAGATCAAATGAGACTGATGACAGAAGCCCTTCTTCTTGTAGGCAGATGAACAATGTGAAAGCCTTAAAAGTTCAGTACTCGGAGACACTTACCTCCTCTTCAATAAGGCAACGAGGCTGCTTTGGGCATCTGACTGGCTAAGATGCCGAGTATAGTGACGATGTAGTGTCAAGAATAATCAAGTCACAAAACCCCTATCAGAGGGGGTTAGCCAAAGCATGGGTGTAGAGGTGAGTTTCCACAGATTTCCCGAATTTCAGGAATCATCTTCAAGTCGCAGATGTGGTGGCAGAGTAGTCCACAAGAATTACCCTTGAACGTGGACAGACCTGCCATATTTCCTGTATCTATTTCGGGGAATGGTGAGAAGAGTGAGGCATGTAGGTTTAGAGGTAAAGGCAGCAGAGCAACTGACAATTGAAAACCGCACAAAGATCACCAAAACCCCTTTACTTTTTCCATCTCAGTCTCTGCGAACTTCAGCCTGAATTTTACTTTCAAAACAGGCAGTCCTGTCGGCCTATCCTAGTTTCATCCAGTCTCTACTCTATGGATTCACATAACTGTCAATACCTTCCAGAGCATTTGCTTCAACAACGGGCAAC
The DNA here is from genome assembly GCA_963921515.1 of Calotriton arnoldi. Classification (NCBI taxonomy): domain Eukaryota; kingdom Metazoa; phylum Chordata; class Amphibia; order Caudata; family Salamandridae; genus Calotriton; species Calotriton arnoldi. The sequence goes on from CAWUFW010007215.1 coordinate 503,599, forward strand.
AGAACAAACACACCATTATTAAGCTTCTCAGCATGAATTCTCCATTTTCCAGACAAAAGGTTTTGTCCATCAGTTTATATAGTGTCTGGTCAATTTTGAGAGACAGGAAGGGTCCATCGAAGAGCGGTATAGGATGTTTCTGAAGGTAATTAAAGATGTAAGCAACCAGTGCGAGCGAGCTTCCTACTCGTTTACTTAGTAACTGCAGGCACAGAACTGGGTTCAATAGAGAGTGGGGTGGGTAAGATTCCCGTCGCCCTCCAGTTTTTCAATATGTCAGTCCTACGTGCTTTACAAAATTCACATATGCATTTTTCCGAGTGGGGTGGGTGGTGGGCAATTGTTTCGGTATGGAAGAGTAAAATGCCTCCATCCCCTTGTGTTTCAGTGAGGAAGCCAAAGGATATGAAAATGGCGCCTCACATATTTTGGAAAATTAAACATTCCACTTTTAAGCGCCTCAATTGCTGGAGATTGAGGTAATGGAATGGTGAACAGGTTAAATTTACATAGACACCAACCTCTCAATTTCAAAGTGCGGCGGACTAGAAAAGAACCGAAACTTAGGAGCAGAAAGACCATGTCATATTTACCTAGGTGCAAAAATTGAGCTAATGCTGTTGGCCTACGAATCTGTGAGATGCAGCGACATGCATATCACCACTGCAGGCACATTACTCATCAAATTTCCTTACATCCAAGTGGTTTGCAACCAGTAAAACACCCAGACCTTTGCAGCAGGCACTGTAATCCGGAGTCACCCAACTAGTGTTGGAACCTATGACCAGCAGGTTATGTAACATGCACAGTAGGTTAAGTAGCCCTTATTGGTCTTGCTGAGATTGGAACTTGCATCTGCATGCAAACACACAAATCTTTCCAACAGAATGTGATTTGAAGATTATACTCCGATTTCCACAGCAGGCGCATTAAGCTATTAAGGTATTTTACCGAGATGATCTAACCATAGACCACTAGTTTAATTATTGGCATTGGAAACAAACCGGTAAGGTATTTTACCGAGATGATCTAACCATAGACCATTAGAGTTTAATTATTGGCATTGGAAACAAACCGGCTGCTTCAGTACGAGCTCAACTCCTCCTATTCGCTCATCACTTTGTAGAGCACACTTAAACAGAATAGTCTTGATGTTTTTATCAAGTTAATGACCCTCCTTTTGTCAACATAGGAAGGATGACACGTGACGTTACTTAATAAAGAATGTGCACTAATCCAAGGCACTATCGTTTAACAGAGAAAGACAAAAAAATGTCACCTCCCCAACATAAATAAGTTGGCTAAAACTACTTTTAAAGAGCTGTGGGTGTCTCAGTACCAACGGCTCTAGTTTGAATTTAGGAGAGCCTGTGGAAATAGCACAGGGAGATCGGTGGATACTTAAATCCAGAATACGTGTACTGACAAGAGCGTGGTGCATGATGTATATATGGTTAGCATTTTCATAGGTCCTCGTTTCAGAAAAGGTAAGCTGGTTCATGTTGTACATCAGAACAAACAACTGCTGCTATAAATAGCTTCAACACAGCTCAGGTTCTTGGTATTTATTTTCTTATGTTGATCTTGGTTCAGCTCTGCAGTCTGATGGGTAAGTTTCAAATAAAAAAAGTTATTAATGTAAGCAATTTAGCTTTTAAAGCACTTTGTACGGCTCACAAAGCTCTTAACCTGACTGGCCCCGACTACCTCATAAGAGTCTCCTCTTGGCATGTACCAAATAGGCATTTACGATCTGCAACTAAGAACGTGGTGGTGTCTAGACTTCATAGAGCCTCTGGGGGTGGTAAGAGGTTTTGTCTACCACACTTCCAAGCTCTGGAATCATATTCCAAAGCACTTGCGAAGCCAATTCAATTTACAGATTTTCAGAACGCAGCTGAAAACCAGGCTTGTGCTCTTCCATTTTAGCTTACCACTGTTGTTGTAAATGACTTGACAGAAGACGCCTAGTGCCAAAACACCTTTGGCATATGCTGCGCTTTACAAAAATAAAGTAAAATCAACTACATCGCCCCCTCCGAAATGCTGCATTTATTACACACTACTAAAGTGCATGACGTTTAATATGGGGAGAAAACAGCCCTAACAATAACAGACTAATGTAAACATTAGACGTGCCTTTTATTAATCAGCAATTTAAGAAGGCCAGAAAAAAAAGGTAACCCTCAATTTCATAGGCTTCAACGCTAATCTTATCAGGGTCCCTGGCACCACTAATCTGTGTAAATTGAGCAAAATAGCGATTTGGCCGGGAAATTAAAAGATAGCATTAAATTACGATGAAAGACTCCTCATCCCAAAAATTTTTTTAGAAGAGGAATCACAAATGCATCATTTCCAGGTGACCCACGCATAGTAGTAGGTTAACAAACCTATGAATGTTTACGGCGTGTGCACTGTTTGGGTAAAGGCAAAGAAATACATATTACAACTGAAAATGGGTGGATGCACATAGACATCAGTGGAGGCAAGCATTCGCATATGTTTAAATATTACCCTATGGCTCGCTACTGCAGTAAAGTAATATGGTATATCAGCAGTGTTGTCAGATCAGTCGCTAATTAGACAGATTCCTGAAGAAGCACGTTATCACATGGAACCATGACAATAGCTAACAGACAAGACAGAAGCGGGTTATGAAACTTGCTGCTGTAACGACAGTGGTAACTGGCTAATCTTGATAAATAACTCCTCTCCACAAATAATATTGCCCTAACCCACTTCAGGCTGAAGAGGAGACTCGGTACTACATAACCTGTCCTTAACGTAACAGAGAACCCCATTTTACGCCGCAGCACTTACCACGCAGAGTGGACTGACTTTCTGGCAAATGGGAAATCAATGGCCGTCATAAGTGAATAGTGATGCGCACTGCCACCATCATCTGACATCCCTGTGACCCAACCCATGCCCGGCCAGTATTTCAGCAGTCCCAGCCTCGCGTGAACTCTCCCTCTCTCGCTATAGTCAGCCCATCTCTTTACGTGCGAACTCGCCCCCTGTCATACAGTACGCCCTCACACAGTGCTAAGCTAAAAATGCTTACAAAGGGCACTTCTTGATAGTGTCGGAAGAGGACATAATATGCAAGGACGGCCACTTACGCTCAAACAGGTATCGCGATAAACAGCGTACTGTTAAACAAGCGCGCGCGCGCGCCTCGCACGGCAGCAGGGGGAGGGGGGAGAGGAGGGGGCCTGCGCGATTCCCTTGCGGGAGCGAGCGGCGCCAGGAGCGATAATTACTAACATATGGCGCTGCTGCTCGCTCCCACAAGTGAATCGCCAAACGTGCACGTGTTGCCATTGAAGGCAATGGAACGCGTGCACGTTTTTGGCTGAAAAGCCGAATCGATAGCAAGAGGTCTTTTTTCCTATGCAGCGCATGCGCGCTGCGTAGGCGAGACCTAATCATGCAAGGCTGTAACACACCTGTACATCTGATGAAACAAGGCCTCAAAGAGTATCCTACTATGTTTGAAACGTTTCCAAAATAAAAATACCAGCCATTTGTTGTAGTTTTAAGAGGGATCAAAATCCTGTACATGATACCAAATAGGACTATAAACACAATCTAATGTATTCATTTGTATCATGACTTTCCTGTCTGTGATTACTTTAATTATTAGGCAGGGATCGTTAGCAAAGCTCTAGAACATATTTAAAAGTGTTTTCTATTTACATTTGCTGTTTGAAGTATGTACAGAAAAGGGCTCAAAATACTGCCTTTAGGTGATTTTGCTTACTTTTGTACTGGATGGGACTGTAAAATACTGGAGGTTCCAGTAGAAAACTGGCCAGATGGCAACCCTATAGCCTACATGTTTCAAATTACTGTATATAAATCTAACAGACACAAATAAACTAAATGGGATAGCTCAGACAAATGTATTGGCCCTGGAAAACAGGCATCAGTAAAGGCACTTACTGGATCCTGGTGCATATTGCTGGGTCGTTAATAGTTCGTGAACAGACCTCCAATAGATTGGTCTACAAAAAGATGTATCATGAAAATCCATGTATTCTTTTCTTCATTTTAGAGCACCCTATACTGCCCACTTGCCAAAAATGGTCATTCACCCGAACCAAAAGAAAGATGTGCGACCCCAGTCAAACTTGTCAGGGAACCTTTATAACAGGGCCTCAATTAGTTGGTCTAAAAATGAATACATTGAGAAACCTCTGTCACTTCTGCTGTCATTTAATAATCAAAGACAATGGAAACTGGCTACTTGTCAGGAAACACCCACATTCATCTGGTGTATTTTGCCGTGCATCTCACTAACACTCTTCACTGATCATTAATTTCCAGGTATAGATTAAATGAAAAAGCTGGCTGAAGAACACTAAATTCAAGTGCTTCAAGTTCAGCTACGGAAAAGAAAAAGGAAGAGATTCCACCTAAATTCCTGTAGCGTCCTCCCCAGCCGGGGTACCTGCTAATGTGTAGTATAGCACGTCTTTATTCTACTACGTGTAACCGCGAATGTAACAATCTAAACCTGCATTCAATCCGCTACACTCTAACTCTTGGGTTACATTGTTAACTCACACAACACTACATCTCCCCTCTGTTAAATAATTTTTTTTTATTTGTAGAAATATATACACAGAGCTCTTCAATGAGTCTTCGTGGGGCTTTGATCACACATCCCTTTCAAAAGTGGGGACAGGCAGTAGTGTCCATGACTTGCGTTGGTGATGTAGGAATAACAGCAGACAGGGGTTTTTCACTTGTCCTATCAGACCCAGACTCTACATTGACATCAGTGCCTGATGAGCGATGAGCCACTTGCTGGAAATGCAAGGGATCTTGCGTAATGGACTTTCGCGGACGTTCGGCAGTCACCATGTGTCCTTTACTGGTCACAACATGAGAGGGCTCAGCATCAAAGGGAGCATCAGATTTCCATTCTCTAGATTGACGGACAAGCACTCAATGTCTTCCAATGAAATAATGTCTTTCGTTTGTCCATGCTTGTCTGCATAGGCCTGAATTTTTCTTTTCCGACTCAAGTCTTTTACACAGATTTCATCCTCAGTACTTGATCTTCTGGTGGTCCATTGAGGTAACTTGGTCGTCATGGCTCTCGGGAACATCAAGGTTGCTGGGCTTTCACCTGTGGCCAAGTGATGAGTCTTGAAGAGTAGATGCAAGACAGTTTTAAGGTCAAGCTTTTCCAGTACAGCTTTCTTGAGAGTACTCATGAAATGTTCGACAAGGCCATTGGCCTGTGGCCAAAGAGATGTGCTCCTCTATTGCTTCATATTGAAATTGTCTCTGAATTCTCGACTGTTGAAAAGTGGGCCCATGTCAGATTTTCAGCTCGCATGAACACCCCATGTCGCAAAGATGCTGTATAATCTCTCAATGACTCTTTCTTGAGGGATGGATGAGAGATCTTCTATTAATGGAAAACAGGAGTATTCATAAATAATCACCATCAGCTGATGTCCATTGTCAAAAAGATCGAAGAAGCCAACGGAAATTCTTTCCCATGGGTGCTTCAGCAACTCTGACATGTTTACGGTGTGTTGAGTGGATTGCGATGAAAGGAAGCTGCATAGTTGAAAGGCCTTCAATTCTCTTTCAACTCTCTAATCGAGGTGGGGAAACCAAACTCGGTCTCGGAGAGCTTGATTTGTGGCAACGATTCTACGATGTCCTTCTTGCACCTCTTCAATTATCTGTTATCGCAGACTCTCTGGAATAAAAATTCTTGAACCTCTGAGGACAACACCTTCCTGAGTAATGGCAGTTCATCTTTGAAATTTTTAGACTTCTGGTATTCACTGTCACTGTTAAGAGGGCGAGTGTGCTGGTTCCAAGATTGATGTGTAATAATGGCTTTCGGTTTCAACATGTCACTATCTTGACTCTTGGCAGTGACACTTTGTTCCAATGTGTGCTTGATTTCACAATGAAATTTATGTAGGCTTCAGCCATCTTGGAAGGGGTACCATGGCGCTGTAGAGGTACTCGTGAGAAGTAGTCACCAGGGTTTTGATCTTTCCCTGAACGGTGCACAATTGTGTAGTTGTATTCTTGTAATTGTAGACCCCAATGTTCAATGCAAGGAGGCATCTTGGCCTTTGGATTGCCAAAGATGGTCAACAACGCTCGATGAGTGTCGCAAGCGTGAAAAGCTTTCCATATAGGAATATGTGAAAATGTTCACAAGCCCTCACCACCACTAAACATTCGTTCTCAGGTTGTGAATAAGCACATTCAATTTGGGACAAACCTCTGCTTGCATATGCTATAATATGCCTTTGAGCATTTGGGTGTCCACTGTGCTGTTCAAGGATTGCGCCTAACCAGGCTTCTTTCTGCCACTTCAAGCTGCTACAGTAAGTCCGCGGCCTAGCGCTTCCGTGCCCAGATCGAGCAGCAGACTTCACAGATGTTCAAAGTTTCCGAGAAGATGGTAAAGCGCTAGGCCGCGGACTTGACTGTAGCAGCTTGAAGTGGCAGAAAGAAGCCTTTCCTTCGCTCCCGTTGCTACCCCCAAAAGGGACCAGAGTGTGGGAGACCGGCAACAAGATAATGTTGCTTTTGCTCAATGTCACAGTATGGCTGATTTTAACTCATATACAACAATTTTCACTAATAAAAGAAGATGATGGACTGAAATTTGCTATATCGAATTCATTTCTGGTGCACCAGCCGGAATCTTGTACGGATTGCGATTTCTCTGGGGCTCTGCAGTGCCTCCAGCCATTCCTCATCTTCTATATTCCCTAAGTCATCGATCCATGCAGCACGTAAGGCCGTCAGGGGGTCTGGTACGTTGTTTATTAATTTGGGGTATATCGTGGAAGTCGCCTTTTCAGGGATGGGATCAATCAACAGTCTGTCTTCCAGCGGGGAGTGGTCGGGAATGAGTGTGCCCCACTGGATGTTTCCCTGTAGGGCATGTGTCAGCCTCAGATAATGATATCTTTGCATCGGGGTCAAGCTATATTCCTGTTGTAAGTCTTCGAAGGGGAGGGGAGCACCGCTCCTCCACACATCTCTCGGGCGTTCAATGCCTATCGTCTGCCAACCTCTAAAGCCTTTCAATGAGGCCACCTCACTCAGTGGGTCCCCCACCTACAGGGGTGTCCGACTGGTTAGTTTCCCTTGCCATCCCAGAAACCTGTTCACCTCGCGCCAACATGCCACCACCGTCACGGTGTGTGTAGGCCACTCTGGGCTTGCCCTTTGGGTGTACAGGAGCAGCTCGCGGTCACCTCCTGGCATGGCGGGTCTATCCACCCTGTAGGCCGAATCATTGCTGGCCGCATAGACCCAATCATTTATGACTAGTAGCTGTGAGGCCCAATAGTATAGCTTAATATCTGGGACTGCTAGGCTGCGGTCTTATACTCCTTTTTTGCAGTTTGTGGAGTGGTATTCTGAGTGAACCCCCTGCCAGTGAAGACTGTTGGGGGGACTGGGCATGGGGTATTCTGCAGGATGTATAATAAGTGTGGCAGGGCCATCATTGTAAACAGGGCAGCCCTGCCCATGAGGGACAGCGGCAGGGTGTGCCAGTGGAGTGCATCAGCGTGGGGCCGGTCCAGTTGGGGGTGAGATTCCTCTTCAGAAACATCTGGTGGTCACGGGTGATATAAATGCCCAAGTACTTGAACCCCTCCATCACGACTGGAGCTGCACACCTCACCGCAGTCTCGGGGGGCAGACAGTGGGAAGACCACTGACTTAGACCAGTTAATGGTATATCCGGAGTAGCTCCCAAACAGTTAAAAAAATGTAGAGTACCTTTGCTATGGAGTAGTACGGTCTTGCCAGATATAGGAGTATGTCGTCCGCGTACAGTGAAATCCACTCCTCACAACCTCCTGGTGCCTTTATGCCCCAGATCATCGGGTCTATCCTAATCCAGTGTGCCAAGGGCTCCAGCGCCAAGGCAAACAATAGTGGCGACAGGGTGCAACCCTGTCTGGTGCCCCTCCGCAGCCGGAAGGGCCTCGACAGCGCTCCATTGACTCTTACTCGGGCTTGTGGGTCCTGGTAGAGCAGTCTCACCCAACTACAAAAGTTGGGGCCGAAGCCCAACCTGGTAAGCGCCATAAATAAATAAGGCCACTCTATACTATCAAAGGCCATTGATGCGTCCAGCGCCATCAATGCCATTTGTTGAGTCGAAGGGTCGCTTGTCAGATGAAGCACACCATATAATCTCCGCAGGTTGTGGCGAACAGGTTGTGGCGAGTGCTCCGGTTAGGCATGAAGCCAGATTGGTCCGTGTGGACCACTGTATTGATGATGGACGTCAGTCTATTGGCCAAGGCCTTTGCTATCACCTTTCCAACCACCTTGAGCAAGGAGATTGGCCGATAGTAACCGCACTGGTCTGGAGGCCTACCCGCCTTGTGTATAACCACGACGGTGGCCACCCGCTGATCAACCAGCAGTTGTCCCTTCTCTCGAGACTCCATTAGCATGTTTAGTAGTGGTGCTATTATTATGGAATCCAGACTTTTGTATAGCTCGATTGGGAGTCCATTCAGACCCACTGCCTTCCCTGATTTTAGGGTTCCCAGGGCTTCTGCCAGTTCCTCCTCAGTATGATCGGCGTCTAAAGCCTCCTGCACTTCCTCAGATAGTGTGGTCATTGAGAAGTCTTTCAGTAGCTCCTCGCAATCACTTTCAGATCTTTTGCTCACGGATGCGTACACTCCTTCATAGTAGGCAGCGAAGGTCTCCGCTATTCCCACACTAGATGTATGAAGTGCCCCCACTTTGTCTCTAACCCCAACCACCCATGATCGTTCCCTGTTCCGTTTCTCCAACCAGGCTAACAGCCTCGAGGCCTTGTCGCCCATATCATACAGCTGGTACTGCATTGCCAGAGCATACGCTCTTGCTTCGCCTTCAGCTAAAGCGTGCAGTTCACGCTGGCGCAGTGCTAATCTATGCCGCCGGTCATTGTCAGCACCATCAGTCGCCTCACCTTCCATCTGAAGTATTTCCTGTTCTAATGACCTGATTTGTAGAGCCTCTTCTTTTCTTTTAGCCCCAATTAGTGCCTGAGCCTGCCCCCTCAGCACCACTTTGTAGGCCTCCCAGATAGTCAGGTGCGATTCCACCGATCCTACATTCTCTTTAAAGTATGGGTCCGACCCTTCCCAGATTTTCTCTCTGAGTACGGGGTCCCTCAACTGCCAGGGGTCAATCCTCGTAAATGGTGCTCTACTGACGGACGGACCTCGAATGGTAACTGCCACAGGGGAATGTCCTGAGATGCCCCTTGCCATATGTATTGGTGATGCAAATTCTCCCACTTTGTCATTTTGCGTAAAAAGGTAGTCAATTCTAGAAAAGGAGCCGTGGTACGCCGAATAATATGTGTATTGCTGTGTCAGAGGGTTGTGTGCCAGCCAAAGGTCCACCATGCCAATGGCCGTCAAAAAACTTGACAGGTCCCGTTCCCCCTTCTGGCCCGCCCGTGCACTGGATCGGTCCAGCTCTGGGTCTACTCCTGCGTTTGCATCTCCTCCCACCAGAAGGGTACCTATGAGCAGTCCTATCAGGATTGCACTAATCTTTAGGAGAGTGATAGTATGAAGCCTCGGGGAACATAGAATGAACACAGCACCATTGAGTGCCCCTCCCACTTGCCCGGCACACAGCAGCTGGCATCGTCAGACCATGTGCCAGTTATAACAAGAGGCAACATGTTTCGAATTAGAATTCCCACCCCCGGGCGTCAGAAGAATACCCTGAGTGTGGCACCAGTCTGTACCCAAAGCGGTCCAGGGCCTTATATCGGCTTCCTCTAAGGTGTGACTCTCGTATCAGTACTACATCTGGGGAGTGCCGCTTAATATGCTGAAGGACAAGCGTCCGCTTAATTTTGTTCCCCAGTCCATTCACATACCAGGTCCATACGGGGATACTAGCCGAATCTCCCTTGATCGCCATCAACACAAATAGCCACTGCGGAACTACCCCCTCCCGGGATGACCCTGTGACAACATGCATTGCAATACGGCTATAAAGGTCTTGAGCAACAATACAATCACACACTATAAAATTGAACATTTTACCCAACTCCCCCTCCCTGCAACCCTGCTAGGTGAGTAGCAAACCTCCCACCTCCCCAACAAGCAGAGTGCCTGTCGCCCTAACTGTGCAGTAATAACCATTGGTGAGGGGTGGTGAACCAGCCTCCAGCAAGAAGTTAAATAATTTTGCTGTCAAATATTACAAAACCCCTTAATATTCTCATGAGAGCAATCTTGTCTGTTGGCTCCCAGTAGAGGGCCGTACCAGGGGCGACAAGGATCTCATTGTTAAGACTGTCTGTTCGATGGCCAGTGTCACTTTGTGCCAGTTCTTTTCACACTTCCACCCCTGAGCCTCCCCGCATCCCCCCAGTCCATGCAAGAGGAAGAAGAAATCCCCGGTACTTGAAGGCACCGCTCATGTTCACTTATCTGTTCTTTGCCGCTGGGCTGGACTGTCAGGCCTGGGGTCTGCATCCCGCCTCTCTTTATCTTGCTCTTTCATGGTCTGTGTTCGAATTCTGCCCCCTTCCGCCCAACAGTACGCCAGCCTTCCAGCCAGTCACTTGCCTCAGCTGGCAAGTTGAAGAAGTAGGATTTCCCTTGTCAATGATTTTAAGTTTCGCTGGAAATAACATCATGTATTTCCCATTTTGTTCGCGAAGAGCCGTTTTCACCGCATCAAAGGTGTGTCTTTGGCACTGAACCTGGAGCGTGAAGTTGGGGAAAAATCGGATGGTGGCATTCTCATGTTGCAAGTCGCCATGCTGGTGCGTCGCCTGCAGAATGGCGTCTCTGTCCCTGAAGTTCAATATACGAGCTGTAATCATGCGGGGGCGCCTCGGGCGAGGCTGGGCACCCAATGCCCGTTGCGATCCTTCCACCGAGAAGAAGGTGGACAGGCGTTTAGGCTTCAGTTTATTCAGGATCTAATCTTCCAGGAAGAGGTCCATCGAGGGTCCCTTCATTCCCTCCGGCACGCCTACCACCCGAATGTTGTTTCTTCGGGCTCTGCCCTCCTGGTCCTCAAGTCTTGCCAGGATTTCAGTTTGGTTTTTAGTCAATACCGATACCTGCTTCTCCAGACGTTTTGTTTTGGACTGCAGGCCTCCAATGCCTGCCTCAGCCGCAGACATCTTTTCTGACATTTTCTGGAGGTCCACCCTGAGTAGATTGACTTCCCCAGTTACAGAGTCCAGTTTTGCTTCCAGGGTTCCCCGCAATTCTCTGATTGCCATCATAATGTCTCTTAAGGAAGGGTCAGGGGCTTGGTCATCCAACTCCGCCGGCCGCACCCCCCAACCGTGCCATCCTCATGGCCCATCGCCACCATATATTTGTTGATGTGGTTAGCCTGGCCTGGTCCCACACTTTTGATTCGGCCCATGGCTGTTGTCTGTCGGCCTGGCTATGTTCCCACAGGTAGGCCCAAACTCTGAGCGAGAATATTGTTCTATGCCTCTAGAGGAAACAGGTATCTCCGGCACTACTGGTCATACCCGCCCCACTTGATTACACCTTCTGGCAGGCTTTCATGTACGTCGGCAGGTGTTTTCCAATGCTCTGCCTACTCTTAATGCTGGATGCCTTGTTCACCGGCCCCAGGTGCTGCTTGCAAGGGGTGGGCACGCTCTTAGCACCTTCGCCAGGACTGCACACGCATATCACTGAGCCCAGGTCCACAGCCTCACTCAATGTACGGTGGCAAAGTCTTGTACATAATGGGAGCAATAACTGGCCATGCCAAGGAACTGGCAGTTGACAAGGCTTGAACTTTAGCTTAATCAGGTGTCCTGCCCTCATCAGAAAAGGTAAGGCCAAAGAATTTTAGCTTCGTCTTATGGAACTCACATTTGTCGGCACTCAAAGTCAAACCTGCATCCGCAAGTAAACAAATATGAAAGCTATATCATGCTGGTGTGAAAGCTATATCATGCTCCTTCTCTGTAGCTCCAATAATCAACATGTTATTGCTATAATTAAATGCATTCATGACCGGCTGTATGATACGTGGAAACTTGAAACAGCTCTGCAGCTGTTGACACACTGAACAGACCAATATGTGTTGAAAATGTTGTAATGTACCTGCAACTCTCCTTGATTTTCAACTAATGATATCCTTTATTCCATTCAAGGTGAGAGAAGACCTTTGCACCATTCAAGTGGGTTATCATGTCAGTGATGTGCGAACCTGGATGTTGTTCTCATTCAATTGCCTTGTTAAGTTGACACATGTCAACACAGATGAGTACAGCTCCTCCGCTGTCCTTTTTTGGCACTACCAATATGGGAGAAACCGAGGGGTATATTCACAAGAACGTGTGATAACTACCGCAAGAGTAGCGTAACGCAACTTCCAATATCGCAGCCTATCGCGGGAAAATATCCCCGTGTCAACGTGGAATTCACAACAAGGTGGTAGCATGCGATAGTCTGCCGAAACCGCGGACCATGTCCGCGATACAACCACCACGATGGAGACAAAAACACAAACCACAACACCAAAAAACACGCGATGGGCAAAACCGCGATGAGGAATCAGCGACAAGCAGCGCCAGGCCTGCAACACACACCTGGCAGGCGTCAAAAATCCCCATAAAAGTAGAAAAAACACCCACACACAAACTGACCAACACACAAGCACCATGGAGGCAGCCGGAGCAGGCGCAGAGGACGAGCGCAACCCCACAAGCACTCCGGACGACCAGCCAGGGACCTCTGGGACAGGGAAGGGCAAGGACAAGAAGACGAGGAAGACCAAGTTCAGTCTGCAGGCGAACAGGATCATAGTCACGGAGGTGATGGAACACCATCAACAACTCTTCGTCACCTCGAACGTGTCATTGGGCACCAAAACTGGAATATGGCAGGACATCGTCGACAAGGTGAATGCCGTCGGAGAGCACAAGCGGACAATGGACGAGGTCAAGAGGCGATGGGATGACATCAAGCGGAAGACCAAGGAGAAACTCTCTGCCAACCTGAAGGCAGCAACGCAGACCGGAGGTGGGGGCCCAGCGCCACAGCTGGAGCTGGATGACATGGAGGAGCTGGTGTCGACAGTCATCAGTGTGGAGACTGTGGCAGGAGTCGGGGGACCGGACACTGCTCGACAGGACACAACACAACCGCAACAGGGTGAGTGACCACCAGGTACTGGGGGACGGGGGAGATGGCACAAGCAAGCAGGGCACAGTGCACACCCACAATCACTCTGGGTCCTCGCCCAGACCCACAGACTGTCACAATGTACAATGCCATGCTGTCTGAATGTCAACTTGTACCATGCGGCTACATACATGTGGACACATTGTAATACACCATCTCCCCTTCACATCGCAGCGGCATCGCCAACACCTCCTGCAGAGCAGTCACAGCCACTCTTCACTGATGACGAGGAAGAGGACAACACCAGCATCGACACTCAAACCATCCAAGACCTCATTGACCTCATCCGCAACTCACCTCCAGGATCAGGGCAGCCCAGCTACATCCATGAGACCCCACCCACCACCCAAACCACCCAGCAGGAGGCACCCACAGCCCGGCACCCTCCCAAGACCCCCAGGAACAACAAATGGCCTTCCAATGCCGTGTGCTGGAGGGCCAGAGGGAGATGGCCGAGCAGGTGCGGGTGGGGTTCGAGCTCATGGCTAACAAACTGGACGCCATCCTTGGGTGTCTATGTCCGCCCCATGGTCTCCAGCGAGCCCTGACTGACATCTCTGGAGTCATGACGCGGAGGGAAGAATACCTGTCCGCTCAGAGTGGCCCCGGCGATGCCAGCCGTGAGCTGGCAAACATGCGGAGGCTCATGGAGGACATGGTGCGGATGGAGGCGGAAAGGATGGCAGCCGCCGCTGCACATCAGTGAAATGTAGCTGGGATCTACCGTGCCCTGCATGTCCTCGTCATGGCATTGCTGCCACAAGGCGTGGCCATGATGAATGCTGTTGCCCCCACACCATCCACATCTCCGCCCCCAGGTGTGTCAGTGCCTCCCAGTGCAGCAGGCGTATCCACTCCGGCACCTGATGTGTCACTGCCACACAGTGCGGCCGAAAATCCTCCTCCGGCCCCTGATGTGACAGTGGCACACAGTGCCGCAGCCGGTACTGCAACACCCACAGGTGGGGCAGGGCACACACCCGGGGCGAGGACGTGGATGGGACTGTGGTCAGGAGGGCCAGGCACTAGCATTAATTTCCGCCACCTTGCCTGTTTCTGCTTGGTGCCGCACATGGCCTCAAGACCTACCACTGACCCCGGATACACTCCGATGCACTCACCTTGGACAGCGACATGGACTGCCACATCCTGTTTGATGACCAATGACACGGCGGACAGACTGCGGACTGTACCCTTCCTCTTCCGCAATACAGGTCATCCCCGGATGGACACTGGCTGGCCCTCCACGGGCCCATGTTGTGTAGTGTGCTCGGCATTGCCCTGTACCGCTCCAGCTGCATGACTGCACTGGATGTGCAAATAAACATCCAGTGACGCACTGCTGTGTAATGTCTTACGTCATTCATGTATGGATGTGTGGATGAATGTGGGGACAGTGCCTTCCCTTGCGTCAATGATGTTCATCCTGTGGGATGCCAGTCAGAGGGTGCGACATTGCATTTTGTGTACAACAGGGACACACGCATCAGTCACTTCCTTGTCCGGGCATGGACTGGACCATGCCCAGAGCCCACGAGTCATTGTTGCAAGCCCTGTGCTGGTCGGGCATACGGCAGGCCAGACCACTCCGCTAACGCCCCGAGGGGGGGCCCTCATTGCTACCCGTCGCAGCCGTACTCGCTGGTGGTGTGCAGGTCACTGGTCTAGTTGTCAGCATGTCACAGCCACTCTCTGAGGGCACGTTTTCACACACACCACACCCATCCGGCACAGGCGTCACAGGCCTTGTGACTCCGCCAACATAAGGGGCCGACGACGTCACATTCCCCTCTTCTGGTGGTGACTGGATGACAGCCGCTCCACGGTTCTCCCTCATGTAGGGCCCATGAGTTGTTGCGCACAGGGTTAGTGGCATCCGAGGCCTTGCAGACGGCATGGGCCTACCACCACGTGGCGCAGACTGGGGTTGCACAGGGTTAGTGGCACACGAGGCCTTGAGTAAGGCACGGGCCTACCACCACGTGGCACAGACTGGGGTTGCACAGGGTTGGTGGCACCCGGGGCCTTGCGAATGGCACAGGCACCCCGCCACGGGACGGTGACTTGGGGTGCACTGTGTCAGTGGCACCTTGAGCTTCTGAGCGGGTGTGCAGCCTGCGATGGTGCCGGGTGCACTGGTATGTCCACTGCCATGGAGTAATCAAGACCCAGCACCAAACGTGAGACCTGGTGGCCTGCGGAGCATGGCTGCATGATGTGGAGGGTGCCATGTCCGCGGGCCCCGGGCTTGTGGCTTGCAGCGGCACGTGGTGGGACCTCCTGTCTATGCGCCGGTGGCGGAAGGTGAGCATTGAGGCCTGGGTGTGCATGGGCGGGCATGCTCCGATGGGCGGCGAGAGAGGTTGGGGTGCCTCTGCCTGGGTGTGCATGGGCGGGCAGGCGATGTTGTCTTGTGCAAGTGTGTGTACTGTGCCAGTCATGTATCTGGGCTCTGTTTCAGCTGACGGCTCTGAATCAGATGTGTGACCTGGTGACCTGACCTACATACCGGCACGTGGTTGGAGACACACCGGTGGCAGAAGGTGAGCAGAGTGGCCTGGGTGCACAGGGGCGGGACTCTCTCTCTCTCCCTCTCTCTCTCCTCTTTGCTCTCTCTCTCTCTCTCCCTCTCTTCTCTCTCTCTCTCCTCTTCGCTCTCTCTCTCTCTCTCTCTCTCTCTTCTCTCTCTCTCCTCTTCGCTCTCTCTCTCTCTCCCTCTCTTCCTCTCTCTCTCCCTCTCTTCCTCTCTCTCTCTCCTCTTCTCTCTCTCACTCTCTCCCTCTCTTCCTCTCTCTCTCTCCTCTTCTCTCTCTCTCTCTCTCTTCCTCTCTCTCTCCTTCGCTCTCTCTCTGTCCTCTGATGTGCGCAGGACACACCTTCTCATCATGTTTTTTGTCTTACAGGCTGTGACCTACGTATTGTCCGGAGGGGAGCGGCCATGTGTCTTCATTTCATTTCGTTGTTCATTTTAATAAAATGTCATTTGTTGCTTCGAAAGTGAATGTGTGCTGGTCATTTCTGTGACGACACATCCACGTCACCAGTTGTGATTGTGCGGCATCAAGCGGAATAATTTGTACATGTTTGGGTGTGGCTGATGTGGCATGTCTTTGGTCGGGGGTGCCAGGGAGGGGTGGTCCTGGGGGTGGTGGCGGTGGGTGTTGTGGCCTTCTTGGGTGTCCGGGCCGCATGATGGGTGGCTCCATGGCATCTGTTGCCCTTCCGATGTAGCCCTCGGCTGTGCTCCCTTTTGTGGTGCTGGCTGCCGTCCGACTTTATACCAGTTCAGAGCAGGTATAGATTTCCTGGTGCTAACGCGCCTTATCGCCTGTTTTGTGTTTTTATCGCGGATGTGGCTGGTCGTTGTGAATGTTGAGGTGTGCTGTTGTCTCGACTTTTGTCACGGGAACGCCTACTCTGCATCTCATTAGCGATATTTGCGGGGGTCCTCTGTGGCGATGTTTTTTGCGGCTGCTATCGCGGGTAAACTGGTGCTGTGGGCTGTTAACGCCGGCTTGTGAATGGGGAGGTAAATTTATCACGACTTTGGCTGCGATAAAGTGCCGTTAATTCGGCGATAGCTCCTTGTGAATATGCCCCCTAGTGTGTTAGAGTAGTGGAATGTTTAGTGATATCATGTTTGAGCAATTATTCAAGTTCTTTTTCAACAGCTTCCTGTAAATGAAATGCAGTTCATCTGTGTCTTTGAGCAATAAGATGGATGTCCTCATAAAAGTGTAATTGTACTTTCATAGTCTTGAGTTTTATTAACCCATGAAACAACGAAGGGAAATGACTTACTATTTCAGAATGAGCATTCATGTTATAGTTCACTGGTATCAGTCCCATATAAGAAGCTGTGTGGAAGCTGAGTAAACAGGCACTTGACACCGTACCTTGAAGTGCATGAATGGATGATTGTATTTTAAATTTCTTATGTTTTATCATAGCTTCAAGTGAACCTTGACTTTTTAGTGGTGTCCATGCAGCCCATGTATACACTTTCATTTTCGATGGCTTAAGTTGTGGCAATGGATATATTTCATTGTATTTCTCTTCAGGCAATATGTTTATTGACACACCACTGTTGATAATAAAAGGTATTGAGAAACTGTTTACCTTTAGAGTAATCTTTGGACAATGTTTGATTGGCTTAGGTGCTTTTTCATGTTGACTTTTCTTTGACCTATATTTTTCTTCACAAGCAGCCAGTCCAACATGCACATTATTTTCTGAGGTAAACATCGACATTACACAACCATTGTCTTCACTTTCACTCGATTTAGGTATTGAAGAACTCTTTAATGATGATTTAGATGATGATCAGCTGCAATTGGTGTCAATTTGCCTTAATTGGTGTGGACGCTTTGCCTTGTTGGCGGGCATCAAGCATCACTTCCGAAGTGTTCAGGTGGTCATTTTGTCTTCACGCCATGATGCACTTCTTTTTCTTCGCCTTACAAACCACTACAAAATTATTTCTCCTTCCCACAGCCTTTGCAAATCTGTCCAATGGCGGGACATTTACCTTTGTGCGAAAACAAAAATCCACACCTGAAGCACAACTCTTTCTTCTGTGGAGACATGGCTATAAGTCCCAATGTCTGATGCTTTGGCTTACTTTTTACTTTCATGACTGACTCACTCTGGGTACCTCTGTCCTCCATGTTAGCAGCTTGTTGATCAGCACGCTTTTCAGCTCTGGAGGCCATGAGAACTCACTCCAGACCAACAGTTCCTCTCAGCATTCATCATCTCAATGAATCTGACAGGCATCGGTCAATAACTCTGAGGTGTATAGCTTCCTAATCATTGAATTCATTGAACATACCGTGTTTGATAAGTGTATCCAGTCTCTCAACACATTTGTCGATGGTTTCACCATCTTTCTGTCATTCTTGACTTAAAATGTACCTTTCATGATCTACATTCAGCATTGGATTGTACTTGAGATTCAAGGCTTCTTTGATTTGACGGAATGTAATTTTGACAACTCGCGGCATTTTCTTCATGAATTCTTTTACATCTCCACCAGCTAGATTCTTCCAGTATTAGATAATCTTCTTGTTATCTGTTTCTTCTAGTGCACCAATAAAATCATCAAATGTCTCTATCCAAGCAGTCCATTTGTCGCCAATATTCAGCTTTTTGGCGGTATCGAATAGAGGTTTTGGTTTCAGGAAGGCGGCAGCATTGTAACCATTGGTGGAACTTACTGATGTGAAGAGTAATGTTCTTTCTGATGCTGCTTGGTGATCTTGTTTATGAAAACCATCTCTGAGGCCTTGTGACATGCTGGCCTCTGGGTTATCTTTGATAATTCTAGAAACCGCGACCCCTTTCTTGGTCTCTATTGGAAAACAATCTTTCATGATTCAGATTGATGCTCTCCACTTTATGATCTTCAGAGCGGCCGCCATTGAGAAGTGCTGCGGGGGTGACTGGACAGCTGGGAGGTGGGAAAGGGCGGAAGGAACACTGGATGGGGCGTGGACGCGGGGGTGTGTGTGTGAGCGGGTGTTGTAAATATTTAAATGAGGGAAAGCTTACTTTGATGCCGGTTCCCGTGTCTTCGTTTCTCCTGCTCTCCTGAGTCTGCATCCAGGAACAGTAAGTAGGCAGCCAGGCTCCCTCCCTAAGCCAATCACAACGCAGCAATGCAGCGTTGGGATTGGTCATTTACGCCGGGACGAGGCGTTCAGCCAGGGGTTTGAGGTGTGGGCATGTTCTCCATGCAGGCTGTAATGCAGCCTGCATTGCGAACAGGGACAGTGCGCATGACTGCTTTGTGCGGCCTGAGCGGGCTGACCAAACAGTCACTGCGCACTTGAGTGGGCATGCCAATCCGCCCAGGCCCTGATCCCTGCAGTCCTACCCACCCTCCCACCGGCAAAGGAGACAGAGCACGATTACATCAGTAAGTTATCATCATGTGATGGTTGTTCCTCTTCTGCACTGCTTGGAAGCAGTGGGGTGATGCTCTTCCGCCACAGCAGATGAGCCGCCACTAGGGGTGCATCATCTACGTGTGCTAGGCCTGGGCGACTTGACCCCGGGCCTCCTGCGCTACGCATCCCACCTTCTCCTTACCTGGACATTGACACCGTGGCGCAATCCGCTGCACTCTCCCCAAATCTGTGACTCAGCCAGCAGGAGCCTCAGCCAGGTGTGATTTCACAAGTCTGGGTACAGCAGTCGCCGCCAAGTCTGCTGGTGAACCTCCCGATGCAGCTGATGCAGCAGGGCCCCCTTAGGCATGAAGTTGCAGCGCTCCCGCCACACAAGTTCAGCGCACCTCAGGGGCCTCACCCTCCACAGCGTCCGGCCAGCCCAACATCATCCGGCCTGTGATGCAGAGAGGCGGCACCCACCATTGGTAATCCCTCCGTGCACCCTGGTGTAGTGGTGGATCGTAGTATGTGATGCAGACCTCCCTACGTTGGTGCGCAGGAGTGCCTCTATGATTAACAGCTCCAAGGGGCGCTAGGCGGTCTTCTCACACAGGTCAGCAACGTGTCTCCATGTAAACTGCCAGACTTCACCACCAGGTACGGGCGATCGCTGCGCCTCAAAGTCTACCGCCACGGCTCATCAACTCCACAGCTCCTCCGCATCCCACTCCAGGCTCCAGACGCAGGTCCAGTGAGGCATCCAGGCTCCAGACGCAGGTCCAACGAGGCATCCAGGCTCCAGACGCAGGTCCAGCGAGGCATCCAGGCTCCAGACGCAGGTCCAGCGAGGCATCCAGGCTCCAGACGCAGGTCCAGCGAGGCATCCAGGCTCCAGACGCAGGTCCAGCGAGGCATCCAGGCTCTCATCCTGGATGTTGGGTGGCTTGCAGGGGTTCTTGATGTGTGCTGCACATGGCCCTGGCTGCTACATTCTGCATTTTTTAAATTTGTATGCCTATTTTCTATTGGAGGTTGTAGATAGGCTATTTTTTGCATTGGAGGCAAAAAAACTCACGTTGGGCTGACTAACATGAGTTTTTTGGCCGCTAATGGGCCTATCGGTAGTTTTCGCCCGCGAACGCCGGAATTCCTATCGCCATCGCGCTAATGTTAGCTGCAGTTTTCACTGCAGATCCCTGATACTATCGCCCTGTAGCGACGGCTTGTAAATACGCCGCTAACATGGCGATAGTTTTTAGCGGTAAGCGGCGATTAAAAAACTGCCGCTAACTAGCGTTATCGATAGTTATCGCCAGTCCTGGTACATATGCCCCCTCGTGTTTCTCAGAACCTGGGTAAGTGATTAGAATAACCACATGTGGTTCTGTCGCAATTACTTAAGTGGGGTTTTTTGTAAATGCTTGCAAAATAGAGATCCCATGGAGATCCCCAATTTCACATAAATTATTCTTCACTCATAAATTACACATGGCTCATGATTCATTCAAAAATTATATATGATATATATATTATTTATTTTTATTTATTTATTTTTAGAGTTCTATTTAGCGCAAACGTGACCCGAGGGTATCAGAGCACTTTGCAGAATGTGCATAGCAACCTTTATATACAATATATAAGGAGAACAGTAAAATACATTTACAAACAATAAACAAGGGGAAAAAAGTAAAGCAAGGGGTAATCATGGTAATAATATGTAAACAATGGTGGGGAAGAACGTGTTAAGGTCTGACAGGCCCCATTTATGCCCCCGAGGTAGAGGATGTAATATTCCTCAGTCCCCAGGGCTCCTCTCTTCATATGTAGTGTGTGACAGTGCTATGTTGTGGGAGGGGCCATCTAGCGGGCCTTGGGAGGGGGTGTGGGTCAGCAGCCCAGACTGAGGCCTGGCTACACGTGTCTATATGGGTGCATTATCACCCATTCCTGATTAGCTATACTGCCAAAAGTGACATACAAAGTGCTTGTGCAGCATTTAGAAAGTGCTATAAAAAGTTCTTTGTCAGATGTTCAGAGCCTGGCTGCATTTCACTTGCTTCCACCCTATGTGTGCTGGGTTCAGTGTCATTTGAAATTTCTAAACTTGATGTAAGTAGTACAAGCTGTATCCTCTAAAGCCTCGATGATTTGACCCCACCTATACATATGTGTCACTCGATACATACAGTTGGGGCATTCCTCAGGACTAAAATTGTGACATCCTGCTTCAATTAAACATAAAAACCCGCCATGAGCCTAGTGTAAAGCGAGGTCCTCTCTAAAGAAAAACAAGCAGTGGCATAGCCAATAGGTCTCGCTTTGGGACCTTATAAGTGTTTAGCCATGCAACAGTTGATGTTGTTGCACCAAGGATATTGTGCTGCATAACTAACTACTTATAAGGTCCCAAAAGCGAGACCTATTGGCTATGCCATGCTTGTTCTTTTTAGGACTGAATCGTTTACTACATTTCGAACGCTTGAGGTTATAGCTAGCCGACACCACGCTTGCACTTCTAACAAAATACCATCCAGCCTAACTGAAGAGAAAAGCGTGACTACTTGCGCATAGGTTAAGAGAGATAAAGTTTCCTTTATGTATTTTGGAAGAGCCGACTGATGTACCTTAACAGTCCTGAATAGAACCAGAATCTGTTACAGTTAAAATTAAAAAAAAAAAACACACATACAGACCGGTACGAAAAGATTTGCTCAGCGGTCACTTTGTTGAAAGAAATAGCCTTTATATTTAACTGAAGCAGTTTTGCTGGAGAGCAACACAAAGTATACTAGTATTCGATACTTCATGTACACATCTAATAAAGACGTAATGCACTTGAAGAATGCCACACCACAAAACCAGAGCAGATTCATTTTATTTTATTTGGTGAGCTTGCGATGTGCGCCCTTAGTGGCTATGGGTATGCCCAGACATGGGTCCCTTGCTCACTGCACCGCTGGATTCAAGCTAGAGTGACTGATGAGGGGTGATACCCCGAAAGTGGTCCCAGGACGCTTGTTGGTCCAGGGAGGACCTGGCCTGGCAGTTCAGGTTGGACTGTTACCATGAGTAGTAGGGCCAAGACTGATTTTCATATGGCTAGGTCCAAACTGGGGTGACGTGGCGAGCAAAATAACGATGGATTAAACCCATATCTGTGACTGGGGGCGAGTGTTTGAAAAGTTTCAACACTCCGTCCATTATTTTGTGATCTTGCTCTACGAACTTACACGATAGCTCTGTTAGGTTTCTAGGTAAGGAATCTAAATAATCAGTCTTTTGACCATCGGAAGAGAGTGTAGGAAAATGTGCTGAGTACTAAGGGTGTACAAAGTTTTTATTTCTTCTTTTCAACGTCATAAATTTCTGCCATCGAAAGTTTGCAAAGTTTCCAGTTTACTTTTGGGCAAACAAACGTGTGGTTTCCATATTTGTAGGTTTAAGTAAAGCACTGCCTACCACCTAGAGCATTCCAAAAGCACCTAGGATACAAGGAGGAAGATAAAAACAGTACTAACACTCAAGTCAAAAGATCAAATGAGACTGATGACAGAAGCCCTTCTTCTTGTAGGCAGATGAACAATGTGAAAGCCTTAAAAGTTCAGTACTCGGAGACACTTACCTCCTCTTCAATAAGGCAACGAGGCTGCTTTGGGCATCTGACTGGCTAAGATGCCGAGTATAGTGACGATGTAGTGTCAAGAATAATCAAGTCACAAAACCCCTATCAGAGGGGGTTAGCCAAAGCATGGGTGTAGAGGTGAGTTTCCACAGATTTCCCGAATTTCAGGAATCATCTTCAAGTCGCAGATGTGGTGGCAGAGTAGTCCACAAGAATTACCCTTGAACGTGGACAGACCTGCCATATTTCCTGTATCTATTTCGGGGAATGGTGAGAAGAGTGAGGCATGTAGGTTTAGAGGTAAAGGCAGCAGAGCAACTGACAATTGAAAACCGCACAAAGATCACCAAAACCCCTTTACTTTTTCCATCTCAGTCTCTGCGAACTTCAGCCTGAATTTTACTTTCAAAACAGGCAGTCCTGTCGGCCTATCCTAGTTTCATCCAGTCTCTACTCTATGGATTCACATAACTGTCAATACCTTCCAGAGCATTTGCTTCAACAACGGGCAACAGAACAAACACACCATTATTAAGCTTCTCAGCATGAATTCTCCATTTTCCAGACAAAAGGTTTTGTCCATCAGTTTATATAGTGTCTGGTCAATTTTGAGAGACAGGAAGGGTCCATCGAAGAGCGGTACAGGATGTTTCTGAAGGTAATTAAAGATGTAAGCAACCAGTGCGAGCGAGCTTCCTACTCGTTTACTTAGTAACTGCAGGCACAGAACTGGGTTCAATAGAGAGTGGGGTGGGTAAGATTCCCGTCGCCCTCCAGTTTTTCAATATGTCAGTCCTACGTGCTTTACAAAATTCACATATGCATTTTTCCGAGTGGGGTGGGTGGTGGGCAATTGTTTCGGTATGGAAGAGTAAAATGCCTCCATCCCCTTGTGTTTCAGTGAGGAAGCCAAAGGATATGAAAATGGCGCCTCACATATTTTGGAAAATTAAACATTCCACTTTTAAGCGCCTCAATTGCTGGAGATTGAGGTAATGGAATGGTGAACAGGTTAAATTTACATAGACACCAACCTCTCAATTTCAAAGTGCGGCGGACTAGAAAAGAACCGAAACTTAGGAGCAGAAAGACCATGTCATATTTACCTAGGTGCAAAAATTGAGCTAATGCTGTTGGCCTACGAATCTGTGAGATGCAGCGACATGCATATCACCACTGCAGGCACATTACTCATCAAATTTCCTTACATCCAAGTGGTTTGCAACCAGTAAAACACCCAGACCTTTGCAGCAGGCACTGTAATCCGGAGTCACCCAACTAGTGTTGGAACCTATGACCAGCAGGTTATGTAACATGCACAGTAGGTTAAGTAGCCCTTATTGGTCTTGCTGAGATTGGAACTTGCATCTGCATGCAAACACACAAATCTTTCCAACAGAATGTGATTTGAAGATTATACTCCGATTTCCACAGCAGGCGCATTAAGCTATTAAGGTATTTTACCGAGATGATCTAACCATAGACCACTAGTTTAATTATTGGCATTGGAAACAAACCGGTAAGGTATTTTACCGAGATGATCTAACCATAGACCATTAGAGTTTAATTATTGGCATTGGAAACAAACCGGCTGCTTCAGTACGAGCTCAACTCCTCCTATTCGCTCATCACTTTGTAGAGCACACTTAAACAGAATAGTCTTGATGTTTTTATCAAGTTAATGACCCTCCTTTTGTCAACATAGGAAGGATGACACGTGACGTTACTTAATAAAGAATGTGCACTAATCCAAGGCACTATCGTTTAACAGAGAAAGACAAAAAATGTCACCTCCCCAACATAAATAAGTTGGCTAAAACTACTTTTAAAGAGCTGTGGGTGTCTCAGTACCAACGGCTCTAGTTTGAATTTAGGAGAGCCTGTGGAAATAGCACAGGGAGATCGGTGGATACTTAAATCCAGAATACGTGTACTGACAAGAGCGTGGTGCATGATGTATATATGGTTAGCATTTTCATAGGTCCTCGTTTCAGAAAAGGTAAGCTGGTTCATGTTGTACATCAGAACAAACAACTGCTGCTATAAATAGCTTCAACACAGCTCAGGTTCTTGGTATTTATTTTCTTATGTTGATCTTGGTTCAGCTCTGCAGTCTGATGGGTAAGTTTCAAATAAAAAAAGTTATTAATGTAAGCAATTTAGCTTTTAAAGCACTTTGTACGGCTCACAAAGCTCTTAACCTGACTGGCCCCGACTACCTCATAAGAGTCTCCTCTTGGCATGTACCAAATAGGCATTTACGATCTGCAACTAAGAACGTGGTGGTGTCTAGACTTCATAGAGCCTCTGGGGGTGGTAAGAGGTTTTGTCTACCACACTTCCAAGCTCTGGAATCATATTCCAAAGCACTTGCGAAGCCAATTCAATTTACAGATTTTCAGAACGCAGCTGAAAACCAGGCTTGTGCTCTTCCATTTTAGCTTACCACTGTTGTTGTAAATGACTTGACAGAAGACGCCTAGTGCCAAAACACCTTTGGCATATGCTGCGCTTTACAAAAATAAAGTAAAATCAACTACATCGCCCCCTCCGAAATGCTGCATTTATTACACACTACTAAAGTGCATGACGTTTAATATGGGGAGAAAACAGCCCTAACAATAACAGACTAATGTAAACATTAGACGTGCCTTTTATTAATCAGCAATTTAAGAAGGCCAGAAAAAAAGGTAACCCTCAATTTCATAGGCTTCAACGCTAATCTTATCAGGGTCCCTGGCACCACTAATCTGTGTAAATTGAGCAAAATAGCGATTTGGCCGGGAAATTAAAAGATAGCATTAAATTACGATGAAAGACTCCTCATCCCAAAAATTTTTTTAGAAGAGGAATCACAAATGCATAATTTCCAGGTGACCCACGCATAGTAGTAGGTTAACAAACCTATGAATGTTTACGGCGTGTGCACTGTTTGGGTAAAGGCAAAGAAATACATATTACAACTGAAAATGGGTGGATGCACATAGACATCAGTGGAGGCAAGCATTCGCATATGTTTAAATATTACCCTATGGCTCGCTACTGCAGTAAAGTAATATGGTATATCAGCAGTGTTGTCAGATCAGTCGCTAATTAGACAGATTCCTGAAGAAGCACGTTATCACATGGAACCATGACAATAGCTAACAGACAAGACAGAAGCGGGTTATGAAACTTGCTGCTGTAACGACAGTGGTAACTGGCTAATCTTGATAAATAACTCCTCTCCACAAATAATATTGCCCTAACCCACTTCAGGCTGAAGAGGAGACTCGGTACTACATAACCTGTCCTTAACGTAACAGAGAACCCCATTTTACGCCGCAGCACTTACCACGCAGAGTGGACTGACTTTCTGGCAAATGGGAAATCAATGGCCGTCATAAGTGAATAGTGATGCGCACTGCCACCATCATCTGACATCCCTGTGACCCAACCCATGCCCGGCCAGTATTTCAGCAGTCCCAGCCTCGCGTGAACTCTCCCTCTCTCGCTATAGTCAGCCCATCTCTTTACGTGCGAACTCGCCCCCTGTCATACAGTACGCCCTCACACAGTGCTAAGCTAAAAATGCTTACAAAGGGCACTTCTTGATAGTGTCGGAAGAGGACATAATATGCAAGGACGGCCACTTACGCTCAAACAGGTATCGCGATAAACAGCGTACTGTTAAACAAGCGCGCGCGCGCGCTCGCACGGCAGCAGGGGGAGGGGGAGAGGAGGGGGCCTGCGCGATTCCCTTGCGGGAGCGAGCGGCGCCAGGAGCGATAATTACTAACATATGGCGCTGCTGCTCGCTCCCCACAGTGAATCGCCAAACGTGCACGTGTTGCCATTGAAGGCAATGGAACGCGTGCACGTTTTTGGCTGAAAAGCCGAATCGATAGCAAGAGGTCTTTTTTCCTATGCAGCGCATGCGCGCTGCGTAGGCGAGACCTAATCATGCAAGGCTGTAACACACCTGTACATCTGATGAAACAAGGCCTCAAAGAGTATCCTACTATGTTTGAAACGTTTCCAAAATAAAAATACCAGCCATTTGTTGTAGTTTTAAGAGGGATCAAAATCCTGTACATGATACCAAATAGGACTATAAACACAATCTAATGTATTCATTTGTATCATGACTTTCCTGTCTGTGATTACTTTAATTATTAGGCAGGGATCGTTAGCAAAGCTCTAGAACATATTTAAAAGTGTTTTCTATTTACATTTGCTGTTTGAAGTATGTACAGAAAAGGGCTCAAAATACTGCCTTTAGGTGATTTTGCTTACTTTTGTACTGGATGGGACTGTAAAATACTGGAGGTTCCAGTAGAAAACTGGCCAGATGGCAACCCTATAGCCTACATGTTTCAAATTACTGTATATAAATCTAACAGACACAAATAAACTAAATGGGATAGCTCAGACAAATGTATTGGCCCTGGAAAACAGGCATCAGTAAAGGCACTTACTGGATCCTGGTGCATATTGCTGGGTCGTTAATAGTTCGTGAACAGACCTCCAATAGATTGGTCTACAAAAAGATGTATCATGAAAATCCATGTATTCTTTTCTTCATTTTAGAGCACCCTATACTGCCCACTTGCCAAAAATGGTCATTCACCCGAACCAAAAGAAAGATGTGCGACCCCAGTCAAACTTGTCAGGGAACCTTTATAACAGGGCCTCAATTAGTTGGTCTAAAAAATGAATACATTGAGAAACCTCTGTCACTTCTGCTGTCATTTAATAATCAAAGACAATGGAAACTGGCTACTTGTCAGGAAACACCCACATTCATCTGGTGTATTTTGCCGTGCATCTCACTAACACTCTTCACTGATCATTAATTTCCAGGTATAGATTAAATGAAAAAGCTGGCTGAAGAACACTAAATTCAAGTGCTTCAAGTTCAGCTACGGAAAAGAAAAAGGAAGAGATTCCACCTAAATTCCTGTAGCGTCCTCCCCAGCCGGGGTACCTGCTAATGTGTAGTATAGCACGTCTTTATTCTACTACGTGTAACCGCGAATGTAACAATCTAAACCTGCATTCAATCCGCTACACTCTAACTCTTGGGTTACATTGTTAACTCACACAACACTACATCTCCCCCTCTGTTAAATAATTTTTTTTATTTGTAGAAATATATACACAGAGCTCTTCAATGAGTCTTCGTGGGGCTTTGATCACACATCCCTTTCAAAAGTGGGGACAGGCAGTAGTGTCCATGACTTGCGTTGGTGATGTAGGAATAACAGCAGACAGGGGTTTTTCACTTGTCCTATCAGACCCAGACTCTACATTGACATCAGTGCCTGATGAGCGATGAGCCACTTGCTGGAAATGCAAGGGATCTTGCGTAATGGACTTTCGCGGACGTTCGGCAGTCACCATGTGTCCTTTACTGGTCACAACATGAGAGGGCTCAGCATCAAAGGGAGCATCAGATTTCCATTCTCTAGATTGACGGACAAGCACTCAATGTCTTCCAATGAAATAATGTCTTTCGCTTGTCCATGCTTGTCTGCATAGGCCTGAATTTTTCTTTTCCGACTCAAGTCTTTTACACAGATTTCATCCTCAGTACTTGATCTTCTGGTGGTCCATTGAGGTAACTTGGTCGTCATGGCTCTCGGGAACATCAAGGTTGCTGGGCTTTCACCTGTGGCCAAGTGATGAGTCTTGAAGAGTAGATGCAAGACAGTTTTAAGGTCAAGCTTTTCCAGTACAGCTTTCTTGAGAGTACTCATGAAATGTTCGACAAGGCCATTGGCCTGTGGCCAAAGAGATGTGCTCCTCTATTGCTTCATATTGAAATTGTCTCTGAATTCTCGACTGTTGAAAAGTGGGCCCATGTCAGATTTTCAGCTCGCATGAACACCCCATGTCGCAAAGATGCTGTATAATCTCTCAATGACTCTTTCTTGAGGGATGGATGAGAGATCTTCTATTAATGGAAAACAGGAGTATTCATAAATAATCACCATCAGCTGATGTCCATTGTCAAAAAGATCGAAGAAGCCAACGGAAATTCTTTCCCATGGGTGCTTCAGCAACTCTGACATGTTTACGGTGTGTTGAGTGGATTGCGATGAAAGGAAGCTGCATAGTTGAAAGGCCTTCAATTCTCTTTCAACTCTCTAATCGAGGTGGGGAAACCAAACTCGGTCTCGGAGAGCTTGATTTGTGGCAACGATTCTACGATGTCCTTCTTGCACCTCTTCAATTATCTGTTATCGCAGACTCTCTGGAATAAAAATTCTTGAACCTCTGAGGACAACACCTTCCTGAGTAATGGCAGTTCATCTTTGAAATTTTTAGACTTCTGGTATTCACTGTCACTGTTAAGAGGGCGAGTGTGCTGGTTCCAAGATTGATGTGTAATAATGGCTTTCGGTTTCAACATGTCACTATCTTGACTCTTGGCAGTGACACTTTGTTCCAATGTGTGCTTGATTTCACAATGAAATTTATGTAGGCTTCAGCCATCTTGGAAGGGGTACCATGGCGCTGTAGAGGTACTCGTGAGAAGTAGTCACCAGGGTTTTGATCTTTCCCTGAACGGTGCACAATTGTGTAGTTGTATTCTTGTAATTGTAGACCCCAATGTTCAATGCAAGGAGGCATCTTGGCCTTTGGATTGCCAAAGATGGTCAACAACGCTCGATGAGTGTCGCAAGCGTGAAAAGCTTTCCATATAGGAATATGTGAAAATGTTCACAAGCCCTCACCACCACTAAACATTCGTTCTCAGGTTGTGAATAAGCACATTCAATTTGGGACAAACCTCTGCTTGCATATGCTACAATATGCCTTTGAGCATTTGGGTGTCCACTGTGCTGTTCAAGGATTGCGCCTAACCAGGCTTCTTTCTGCCACTTCAAGCTGCTACAGTAAGTCCGCGGCCTAGCGCTTCCGTGCCCAGATCGAGCAGCAGACTTCACAGATGTTCAAAGT